>JAGSMP010000237.1:0-600000 GCA_029286625.1 Parnassius orleans | reverse complement strand
ATCTTCCCGCTTTGGTTGATTCAGGCGATGATGGAATGGTCACAAGAACTAGAGCAGATGAGGAGTAAATTGGAGGAGGCGATTGTGGAAACGCGCTGTACGCCTCTCGAAAATCGACCGCGACTCCACGCATAACCTAAGCAAGCGGAATCGGGATGTCGTGACGGCCCTGAACCCATTGCTGGCAACCTTTTGGAAACCAGCCGGGACCTTTGCGATACGGACTCAATACTCTTTGGCGCCGCATTGTCAGTTTGCCGTATTGTTGGTGCAAACTTCCCACGTCTGGACGTGCTACTGGGCAAAGTAGCGCTATCCCAGCCTGGCGAAGAAGGATTGAGGACCGTATCGCAAAGGCAAGGGCCCCTCATCGGCAGACTGATAAGCTTCAGGTCGGGCAATAATAGGCCGAGAATTGTGCGCACCGTCAGGATGGCGTTTGCTGGGACAAATATCAGTTTGTCTCAGCCGGATATAACAAAACTGACGGAGCGCATAGACGACCTGAAGCAGAGAATCGCTGCTTGGGGGAAGCGGATTCGGCGATATACCGAGAGGTCGACACGGTTCAACCAGAATCGTCTCTTCCAGAGTGATCAGAAGAGGCTCTATGAATCATTGGAGCGGCCGATGGTACGTGGAACGGGCTCAGCACCAAATCAGGCCGACACTATCGCATTCTGGCGCGGCCTGTGGTCAGAGCCCGTAAACCACAGCGAGGGCCCTTGGACGGAAGTTGTGGCGAGTCAGTGTGCGAGTGTTACGCCCATGGACCCCGTCATCATAACGCCGGATGACGTAGCTGAGGCGGTCCGTAGGGCCCCGAACTGGAAAGAATCCGGACTCGACGGACTGCATCACTACTGGCTGAAGGGTTCGTGGTGTGTCACGCTGTGCTCGCCCGACAGTTTCAAGAGGCTCGACCAAAAGTCACTCCGAGCCTCTTCACTACTGGGATCACTCATTTGGTTCCTAAAGACCGGGATTCCACAGACCCGAGCAAATACCGCCCCATAACCTGTCTACCACCATATACAAGACACTAACATCCGTTTTGAGCGCGAGAATCACTCGTCACCTGAACGCAAATCAGGTGATGTCGCGCGCTCAAAACGGATGTCGGGCGGTGGTCGTGGAACCAAGGAACCACTCCTCATTGACGCGGTCATTGGCAAGGTGGTTAAACGTAACCGTCGGAACCTCTCCGCCGCCTGGATAGACTACAAAAGGCATTCGACTCGGTGCCTCATACATGGCTTAAGAGGGTCCTCGAGCTGTACAAGGTTGACTGCAGTTCGAGACTTCCTCGAGCAGTGTATGGGGCAGTGGGTACGATCCTTTGTCATCTAGGCGAGCGGATGACGGCTGCGGAGAACCACATAAGGATAAGAAGGGGTATCTTCCAGGCGATTGTTTGAGTCAATCTGGTTTTGCCTCTCCTGAACCCTCTCAGTACCTTACTGGAGGACTCCGGGAGATTTCAGCTTCGGAAAGGAGGTACAAAGTGACCCACCTTTTCTATATGGATGATCTCAAATTATTCGCCTCTAGTCGCTCCCATCTTATGGAATTGCTAAACATCACTTGTAATTTTAGTAATTCTATTAGAATGGAGCTGGGGACGGATAAGTTTGCGGTCCTCCATGTTGAAAGGGAAAGGGTTGCTAACTCTGAGGGCATAGACTTATCTATGCCCATCAACATAAGGACCCTTTCTGAGGCTGAAACATACCGATACCTGGGTATGTCACAGAACATCGGTATCGATGAGGCGGGTATGAAGCAGTCAGTTTGCGATATGTTTTATGCACGCTTGACCAAAGTGCTTAACAGCCTTTTGTCCGGTGTGAATAAGACACACGCATATAACGGTTGGGTCATGCCTGTTCTCATATATACCTTTGGCATACTTAGGTGGACTCAAACTGAACTTAACGCCCTGGATAGAAAAGTCCGCACTACTATGACGTCCCATAGGATGCATCACCCGAGATCGTCGATTATGAGGCTGTACTTGCCGCGGAAACATGGTGGGCGTGGCTTTTAAGCGCGTTTACCATGCATAATCGCTAAGTGTGCAGCCTCCGTAATTACTTTCTGACGAGATCGGATGATCCATTCTATAGGGACGTCATTTCTGTGATAAAGGACTTACCCTCTATCCTTGACCAACGAGCAATGGCAAGACCCGGCAGTACAGAGCATTTCCGACCGGGAGACCGTATGGAAGGAAGGAGCTCCACGGGAGGTTCTACAAGGCTCTACATGTGCCTTTCGTGACACAGTTGCCTCCTTCCACTGGCTACGTTTTGGTGACCCCTTTGGGGAAACCGAGAGTTTTGTCTGTGCGTTACAGGATCATATTATTAAGACCAACATCTCTCGGAGATACATCCTAAGGAATGGCACGGTCGACATCTGTCGAGCTTGTCGCCATCCCGGTGAGTCACTTAGGCATGTCATCTCCGGTTGTTCGGCGCTTTCTAACTCTGAGTACTTGCACAGGCACAACATAGTAGCCAGAATTCTACACCAGGAGCTCGCTCTGAAATACGGTCTCGTGGACCGGAAATTGCCTTATTACAAGTACTTGCCGGAAGCTGTGCTCGAAAAAGACCGCGCCAGGCTCTACTGGGACCGGGCCATCATCACAGACAGGACTATTCTTGCGAATAAGCCTGATATTGTGTTGATGGACCGGGCACAGTCTAGGATATTTTTGGCGACATTACCATTCCGTATGACGAGAACCTCGTGAAAGCCGAAACAGATAAGCGAACAAAATATCTGGACCTGGCTCACGAGGTGACCGACATGTGGGGTGGCCTGCCGACCGAAATTATACCTGTAGTCGTTTCTGCGAACGGGTTAATCCCAGTCAGCCTCTCGGGTCATCTGAGGCGACTGGGACTCCATGACGGACCGCTCCAAGCTCAAATGCAGAAGGAAGTGCTCCTCGATACCGCCCGCATCGTCCGCCGGTTTTCTTCTTTCCTAACCTCGGCCGTTTGGTCTCCCCTGCCGAGGGTTTCCATCTGGTTGGGTTTTATTTATTTATGTATTATTTATTTATTTATGTTAGTATATTAAATATATACTTATGTTTATTATTTCCTTTGAAATATTTATTCAGCCCAACCAGATGAGAATACAATTTAGATACCTCAAAAATAATAATAACCCGCACACGTGAATGCCGCCGTGAATCCCTCAGTTGTGGTTGATTCAGACGATGATGAAACAGTCGCCCAGGAACTAGAACTAGAGCAAATGAGGAGTACATTGGAAGAGGCGATTGTGGAAACGCGCAGTACGCCTCGAAAATCGACCGCGACTTCCTCGCATAACCCTAAGCAAGCGGAATCGGTTTATGTATATTTTCCTTTAAAATATTTATTCAGCCCAACCAGATGAGAATACTATGTAAATACCCCAAAATAATAATAATATCATTTATTCGCCAAACATGGTACATTAAAGATGACAAATAGTTGTACATAGGCCACATGTTTATCACATCTGGCATGCGAAAATTATTTAACATAATAGATTAAATCCTTATTTTCATAAGTAAGCAAGGCGATAATTTTATGAACTGATTAAGGAATAAAATGAAATAAATTAAAATTACAATTGTCATGTCAATCACTATTGTTTTATAACTAGGCAAATCAATTATAAGTATATATAGAAAAAATCAAAATGTCAAAGGAGTATTTAATCTAAACAACATTAAATAAATATAAATGTTTAAAGCATGGCTATGTCAAGTTTAGGTAACGATATTCTATTCATTTAAGAAGTCTTTTACATCATAAATACACTTTAATAACAGCCAGCTTTTGAGTTTGTTTTTAAATTTACTAATTTCCATCTCTTCTTTAACATTTACCGGTAGTTTATTAAATATCTTTATACTCATCGCGTAACAGCCTTTTGATAAAATGCGGTTTTCGGTATTCAGTCTAAAACTAATCTATCTGATTTTCTAGTGTTACGCAAATATACATCGGACGCTTTCTTGTACATATGAAAATTCCTTTTCACATGAACACCTACTTCAAATATATACATTCCTGGTAAAGTTAGGATGTTAAGCACCTTAAATAAGGGCTTACATGATTCATACCATTTAGCTCCAGTTAAGGCTCTTACACACTTTTTGAGCTAAAAAGCTCTTTTGAATAAGAGCTATTACCCCATATTAGTAATCCGTACCTTAAAATTGCTGCAACATACCCATGATACGCAATGAGTGCCATTTCTCGTGACGATGTTCTTCTTAACCTGTTTAGGACGTACACAAATCTATTTTTATATTCTAATTTTTTTACAGACTTCGTCAATATGAGCTATCCAATTACAATTACTGTCAATTTTAATCCCAGAAATTTTATCTGTTCGTTTTCTTTTAGTTTGTCATTATTATACATTATTTCAAGATCAAGTTTGTTTTCACTATTACTATAGAATTGTACATAACAGGTTTTAGTAATATTAACCTTTAAATTATTGTCATGTAACCATGAAATAACATCATTTATTGCACATCTTATGTCATTTTCATAATAATTTTTATTTCTATATCTATTCTTTATAATCAATGATATGTCATCCGCAAATAAATTCTACATATACTATTAATAATATGAAGCACCAAACTTAAATCGTTCAAAAGTTTGATTGGATTAGAATCATTGGCGCCGTTGCAATCACAATCTTGTCATCATACTTCAAGTTCTTAGTTAAGTAATTAGAGTAGTCGCAACGATTCAGCACAAAGAGATTGTGGTTTTATAAACGACACGATTCTGTAGCTATTATCACCCCATTTTGTCGTTCCATGAGTAATTTAGTCGCAAGTCCAATCGCTTGTTGATCACCGAGTACATACATTTTTTCTGCTGTATTATAGGACGTTAATTGAGCATCAATTTTCTGTCAGCAGCCGGTAAAAATGTACACATAGAGTGTACATTTTACCGGCTGCTTACATTCGCTTGTTTCAGTAGTTCCATCTAGCGGATCTTTTGGAAACTCAATTTAGAATTAGTTTGTTCATCTAACATTTTTGTTTTGCTGATATCAATGTGTCCTGTATGTCCTGCTCATTTTATTTGTTTGAGTCAACACTTAATATGGAACTCCTATTTTTCTTTTTCTTTGTCGAACTCACCATTTTTGAGACCCGTAAAAAGATTATTACACGTATCTTTAAGTTGCGAAATCGTCTTTTCATTTTCGAGATTTTTTTTTAAGTGAGCTATTTTCAAGCAATAGATTCTCTATTTCCAAATTGGCGCTAGCGAGTGAGTTTTTGTTCTTTCTAATTCTTCCTTTATAATTTCCAGTTCGAAATTAAATGGTGTTGAAATATCAGGTAAACTCTTTATATCATATTCCGAATCAGATGAAGTTAACGAGGTATTTATGTGTGCGCTGGTACACGGTTTATGTATATTTTTAAGCCTTAGTGTCACATTTTTTCATATATATGCTCATCAGTATTTTTCTCAGTAAATTTTGCTCTTGTCTGTTTACATTTATAGTACAAATTGGTGAAATTACTGCACTGTTATATTGTTTTTCCATTTCAGTTTTCTCGTTAGACATAATATTAAATCTTTTAAAAGAGACATTGGTATAGTCTGGCTCATATAATTTATTACATATATTACATTTCAAATAATTTACAACCTATATTTTTTATTACATTTAAAACAATATTTCACCTTAGATGCAGAGTTAGTATCCATTTTTAATAACGCCCTCTATATTGCAGTCAATAAAACCGTGAAACTGAATTTATGGAAATCAATACAAGTATATAACCTCATCAATAGATGTCGCTATTGCAATATATGATAGCAATTATAGCACCCTAATCAATTTGAATTATTCAACTGTTACTTTTTAAAGTTTTGTTTTGCTTTTCCACTTATTATTAATTTTGTTTAAGATTTCAATGTTACTTGTTCAATAAACTAGCCACACAAGGTTTTTGCACATTTTCACTGAACTTCTAACAATAATTTTGAAATTTAACGTCAAAATCACCGTGGGTACACTTATCACATTATTATTATAACTAAGTATCGTACAATTGAGATAACACTTGCAGTAATAGTCCACATGTATATAAAGAACACAGACATAAAAAATTATACTTTTTTTTGAAAATAAAATTTTACTGAATTTATAAACACAGAGACGATGTTTACTCAGGACAGTACAGCGCCCTCCGACGCATATTCCAATTCGTAACGCACTATACATTCAGTATAGTGTAATTACAGTCCGACCACACCGTAACACGTCGCCGCCACAATCACACACCAGTGTAACGTGAGGTACGTAATTACATAACACCAAAGTATGCAAAGTAACAGCAACACTAATTATCTCAGTGTAACACAGGGCAGCCTCTCAGCAATACCATCCTTGAATGCACCAGAAGAACCATCAAGACTAATAGAACCACGACACTATCTTAGCACTGGTAGAAGGACTTCACTCGTAGAACGACTCCAGCGGACTGTCCCCCGCACGGCGCCTACAGTGAACATTATACTGCACAAACGAGTGGGGGTTTCTCGATATACCCTCAATTCCACCTCGTTACCGTCGATATGACGCTCCGCTAGAGTTACGCAACCTCTCGGTCACTAATTCAACCGGTATTTTATAGACGCGCCGACAAGTATATATGTATGCGTATGTATACCTACACTTATATGTTTTTGTATGTGTGTGGATTTTACATATATATATATATATATATATATATATATATATATATATATATTATTTTTCCTCACTTACAATAATGTTCTTTTATTTTTGACACGTCCCGGGTTGACTGGGAGAGAATGCCAAAATGCATCAAATCCGCCATTTGTAGTCCTCTTAGTGAAGGTGTACCATTAAGAATAAATAAATAAATATTTGCATGACATTAAGAGGAAATGCGGGCCGAGAGACTTTTGAAAATTAGGTATTTGAAGAAACTATGGCTGTCGCTCTGCGAGCGCTCGGCGTTCGATAAGGACAACTGCAGATCCGACTGGCTGGCTCTCTACCATTTCCTCCTCCAATATTGGACTAATTTAAAAGATATTTCATGAACTGAATAAAAAGGAAATACATGTTTTTCTTTTTTCGGTATTAGTTATCAAATTTGAACACTGGGCCTCTGTTGACAGCGGTCTAAATAGGCAATTTTGAGCATTTTGTAATGGTTCTAGTGCTTATAAAGATAATGTATCATCAAAAAGGAAAACATGGGGACATAGAAGAGGTTGATATTTATTTTACTGTAAAAACTCATTGCTATAAGGTTATAAACCAGAAAGAAAACAGGCGAGAGCGTTTGTATGGAGAAAAGACCACCCACATTTCCTCTTAAGACATTAGTAAAATTTTTGTCTGCCATTGCCGTGTCTGTCCAGGCTAATTTTCGGAATGACTGAACCGATTGTGATAAAACTTTACGAACAGATAGAGAGCAACGCCAGGCTCGATCTAGGCTATATTATATTTTATCCCGAGAACTTGGAATGTGAAGGGCAAAGAATTTAAAAAAAAATTAATGTAGAAAGAATTTAATAAGAAAAAAAACGAGGAAAGAGTGACAAAGCAAATGTATATTGCAGATGTGAACGGCAGAGTAGAGAAGCGACGCTCTAGACCGAGGATGGCGAAACAATGGCACGCGTGCCATCGATGGCACACGACACAATATTTTGGGCAAGCCACCGATCACAAAGTTCACTATGAAGTACAATCACAATATTACGAACGAATGCGAGTGATCCTATGCTACGGAGTGTTCGGACGCAACCTATGGCCTACGGCCTACGAGGTCTATGGCCTCATTAAACATTTCTTTAGAAAAATGGCACGTTGATACATAAAGGTTCGCCACCCCTGCCCTAGACGAAGGTTTATAGACCAAATTGGCGATATATTGAAAATGGGCCAGATTAGGAGTACCCTTAACCGACGAGCGTGTATGCGCAGATATATGGATGTAAAGGAGGCGAGAGATGTGTGTCAGGATCGTGCCAAATGAAAGTCCGTAGTCTTTGCCAACCCCTCTGGGTGACAGGCGTGAGTGTTTATGTATGTATAATCAAGAACCATTTATTTTTGATTATCTTAAATCTAAATAAAGCCGAATCAATAAATCCTATCCAGGCGAAGCCGGGGCGGGTCGCTAGTAATACATATAACATATAGGGTTTATTATATACACGTGACGTGGCGTAGACTGGAGCCGCTAGGGCCGACCGTGAATGTGTGTTTTATCTGCCACGACCCCAGTGACCCCTGGACCTATCTGACTACGAAAGCAAGGAAGAGTTTGCTTCCGTCTATTTCTGTACGGATATTTTATCAAGTAAATGGAATTATGGTCACCTTTACCTGGGTCACTATTATGTGCCGGTTTTGAGGCCATAGCGAGCTAGTACAATTAGGGTTCCCAGATGGTCGGGATACGTCTGGATTGTCCCGACATTTTAAACGATCTCCAGACTCCCGACAAAACTCAAAATCTCCAGACAAACAGCTTCTCTTCACATTACAGCTGCCTTTGATTTAATAAAAGCCGAGTTAGTAGTCAATTAGACTGAACTTTGAACTAAATTGTTTGAATTTTAAATCTTTTCTAAATATCACTTAAGGATACAAATTGGTGGACTCTAACGTACATGTGGCAACGTAAAAAATTAGGTTACATAAAAATTGTTATGTGTCAACAAATTCTCCCGACTACAACCCCAAAATCCCGACATCTTCAAATTTTATCCAGATATTTTGGTCAAGTACACACCGGTTATGAAACATCTCATTCCCCAAGGGTGACAACGCATTTGTGGGCTACAGTAACCAATTATTCATCATCATCAGCACGTAAAATTCCTCAGCTGAACATGGGCATCTCCCACTGTAGAAAAGATATGCCTAATTCACGATTGTTATATTCATGAAACGTTTCGTTCTGCGTAACTATCCGCTTTATTACATACGCAGTGCATGTAACAACAGTTTATATTACAAACTGTTCATTCAGCAACTTAGAATAACTTAAAATGAAACAAGTGGTAAAATTAAAAAAATTGTACAACCGACATCAATATAAATAACATAACCAATGTAGTCGAAGTCAAATACGCATTATTAAGGATAACTCAAAACTACTGGTCAGATCTTGATCAAATTTATATGATTTTCTTTTACGTGGTAGAGCCATGCTGCAGCTATATTAATAGTATAGTTGTAGCACGAATGGGTCGGCTCGACCGGGAAGCACCACGCTCTCACAGAATACCAGCGTAAAATAGCAGCTTAACACTGCTGTGTTTCGTATCGTGAGTGTAGAGAACCGGAGACCCTTTTACTGGAAAAGAGGCTGACAACGCATCTGCATTTAAATTCGCAAACGAAGATAGATGTAGATGTCTATGGGCCACTGCAACCACTTACCATCAGGTGGACTGTGTGCTCGTTTGTCACCCTTATTCTATATAAAAAAAATGATATAAAAAGAGAATCATCAAAATCGGTTCACCTAGAAAAAAGTTCTGAAGTAACACATTTTTAAATATTGAAACTCGGCACTAATCCAGTACCATTTGTTTCGTACCATTGATGCTGCTTCCCGTCGCCATTCCACGTATTTAACGCCTAGTTTAAGCGAAATGGTATGTTTACCTGGGACAAATAGTTCGACTAAGTAAGTCTAACCCGACCGAAAGGTCAATCGACGGATGACCGGGGTTGCAGACACTCCGGGCGGGGGCCTCGAGCGCCTAGTTACGTAACCCCCGAGGAGGACGATGACATCGTGGTAGCACTGCGAGGGTGCTGGGGGCATGTACTGCCCCCGGGACGTGCTATTAATGTAGCAAAGCGATGGAGAGGTCCCGGTTGCGTTCCGAACGGAGATCCCGGGACCCCTCGTATACGCTGATGGTGACCACCGTGGGGTTTTAGCCGGTAGGAGTCCGGCATAACCTTTTCGTTGCCCCCGCAGCGAAAGGTATCGATGAGGATTTCCCCACGAAAAAAAGGGACAAATAGTTCGTCTAACCCGACCGAAAGGTCAGTCGACGGATTCAACTAGGTTGGGCAGCGTTCGGGAGATTACTACACATCTTCTCGTCTGGTATACCTCAAAACTTGATACCGCCTTCTATCGGAAGCCAATTCTCTTACTTCGCCATCGCATGGCGAAAACCACTTGCTATGAGATAATCTTCAACCTTCTTTGTGGGCGCTGTCGTCGTGCTACAATAGCATAAGAGGCCATTCATTAATTACGTAAGGTTGATTTTGGCGATTTTTGACCCCCCCATACCCATGTAAGGGTCCATAAGATTTCTCGAACCTCCCTCCCTCTTCTTACGTAAGATTCTATCTCGTTTTGCAGAATAATTAGAAAAGGATCAGTTACACTAAAACTCACAGTTTGACGTAAATTAAAGATTGAATGTAAATGATCGACTAAGTATATTTTGGTGTATACAATCCCATACAGACTTTTACTTTTTTTTATAGGATAAGGGTGACAAACGAGCACACAGTCCACCTGACGGTAAGTAGTTGCTGTGGCCCATAGACATCTACATCTATCCTCGACTACGAATCAAAATGCAGGTGCGTTGTTACCCCTGAGACACAGGTGCCTGTACGTGGCATCATAGATCCCGAAAGGATGAACCGATTTTGATTAGGTTTTGTTTTTGTTTGACAGGTGCCTTTATCGAGTGTTCTTAACTAAGTTTCAAAAAAATCTGTTCAGCCGTTAGAAGACCATCAGCTCTTTTTGTTTCGGGGGTTTTGATTTTTTTTTATTTTAGCTATTATTTTTGTTATAATCCATATTAGTTCTTAAGGGTTACAAGGCATCTGCATTTTGGTTCTTAATCGAAGATAGATAGCATCCACTTACCATCAGGTGGACTGTGTTCTCGTTCATCGCCCTTCTGTATATTAAACAAATGCTCTCAATTTAATTAATTTTTTGAGTATAAAATAATGTTACAATATACTGCACACTCGACAGGTTCTATTTCGAAAGTTGCCTCGCTAGAATATTTTTGGTCTTATTAAATCGTATCGGATATTTGGAATAAGGAAGGAGCTTACAAATTGTAGGATTGATCCCATGCTTGAGTACAAACTTCGTAAGGAGTTTGGGAGAATACCTGGAAGGATAGTTTTCAGTTTGTCATAGAGACTGCGACTTCAAACAGTAGAATACGATATCAACAACTTTGCTATAGGAATTAACGAAATTAAAAAAATCGATGTTGATTTCGGTATTCATATCGAATTTTAAAATCGATGTTTTTGTAACTAATCATCATAAACATCGATGTTAAATCGTTTTAAAAATTTATGTTAGGTAATTTAAAGTTAAAAAGTTAAAGTTACAGCCTATATACGTCCCACTGCCGGGCACAGGCCTCCTCTCATTTCTGAGAGGGTTTTAGGGCAAGGAAATGTCTGCCGCGCTGCCCCAATGCGTGTTGGCGAACTTCTGATATTTAAAGCAGTTTTCAATTTTTTTAATAAAGTTTTGCTGGCTGGTGCCTTAATCGAGTATTCTTAACTAAGTTTCAAGAAAATCTGTAGCCGTTTGTAGACCATCAGCTCTTTTTGTTTGGGGGTTTTGAAATTTTAAGTTTAGTTATTATTGGTTATATAATCCATATTAGTTCTTAAGGGTTACAGGGCATCTGCATTTTGGTTCTTAATTGAAGATAGCTGGGGCACAGCATCTACTTACCGTCAGGTGTACTGTGCTCTCGTTCATCACCCTACCCAATAGTTGGATTTTATAACAAACTAGCGACCCGCCCCGGCAGCATGCATATCATTTCGCATAGCGTATATGTCGAAAAATACATAGATATCTCTTTGTTCTCCGTCATCAGCCCGTATAAAACCCGACATGGCCCTCTCACTGTAAAGAGTTTGTCTTTAATAGTCACATATAAATGCACGGCCGTAGCTAGGGGAGGGGCATTGTGGGGCAATGCCTACCTTGAAATCACAATGCCCTACCTTAAAATACCAAAACTAAGATAAATTATTATAATTAAATTGTTTGTTCATAGTTTTAGATAAAAAATTGAGCGATAGGTATCTAAACTTTTCCGAACATATTATAATAATTCTTTGTTCTGTGTATAGATGGCTTTTGAAGCGCCATCACATGAAGCGATGGGTCTATTTAACTATAACCCTAATAGCCACTTTAGCTTGAAATTGACGGTAATTTGATGTTGAAATTACCTGAAATTTGCTGCCCGAATTTGCCGACAAAATGACAGCAAAAGTTGAAAATAAAAATTTGCGAAAAAAAGTCGGTAATGTTCATTCTTACCATTTCAGAAGGTAAGCAAATTTATACATAAAATTGTCTAGAATTTGACGGTAAAAAAATACTTAACAATTTTTCAAGTCAAATTAACAATACATTGACATAAAATTTGCCTGAAAATTGACGAAAACTTTTTTCTAGGCAACTTTTGAAGTGAATTTGCATTCTAATTCGGGCAGTAAACCAGTAAATTTACGTCAAATTTAATAGCAACTTGCATGCAAATTGTCGTAAAAAATGGAAAAGTCCGAAGTTGACGGAAATTTTACGAAAAATTCAAGGAAACTTTTGTAAAGTAAACTTTTGCTAAAGCAAACTGTGCTATTAGGGAATCCCCTTTTAAACTAAAATAAACATAAACTAGAGATTGATTATGATTGTTTGTAGTTTGGTTAAGTGAAGTTGTACGGTAAAGAGTGTTTAGTCAAAAATCGATACAATTGTTATTTTATTGCTAATTGCAATAAATTTAAGATTCATTGATTTCGCGATGGATATACGGGCTTTCTTTGGAAAAACAAAGAGTTGAAGAGCAAATTGACCACGAAGAACCTCACTGCTCAAAACAGGTGAAAGCATAAAATACAATCGCTACTCCTGGCAAAGACCATTTGCCTTTTGCAAGGTTGGTCAACACATGTTGATAATGTTAGCTATGGTATTCCTCCTGATATTGCACAAATTGGAGAACCAATAAAACAAGTTGTTATAGACACATAACCAAAACAACATAACAGGGCCTTTGTTTTCGATTGGTTCAAGCGTTATAAATGGTTGCAGTATTCTGTCGAGAAAGATGCTGCTTTTTACTATCGATGCCAGCAATGTTTACCTCATGGAAGCAAACAGACTTCGTACACTTCCACAGGATTTGGAAACTGGAAAAATGCCACTGATTCTAAAACTGGTTTTCCAAAACATGAAAAATTAATTTCTCATATTCAAGCTACGTCGATGTGGTAGGAGAAATTACAAAGAATATCTACGTCTAGCAGTGTTACGTTAATAAATCAAAAAGAATTAGAAAAATATAGGTATTACGTGAAGTCTATCATAGAAGTAATACAATCTCTAATTGTCAACGAATTAGCTTTGCGTGGAAATTATATTTTGGAAGAAGAAAAAGAACAAGGATTATTTCAGAATTTATTTGAATACACATGTATGAAAGATTCAAATTTGAACGAGGTTCTCACTCATATACCACGAAACGCAACATATCGTTCACCTGAAATTCAAAATCAAATAATTCAAGCAATCAAAATGAATCTGACGTGAAATGGTTTACTCTAATGGAAGATGGGACGAGAGATAAAAATAACCGTGAAAATATTGCATTAGCAATACGTGACGTCAAGGATGGTGTCGTCAATGAGTCGTTGCTGACGGTTAAGACTACTGAAAACCTTGATGCAGCTACTTTAACGGAATTAACTTTAAATACCCTTACGGAAAATATTATTGACCCCTCTTGTATGCTTAGCCAATGCTATGATAGCGCAAGTGTAATGAGTGGGAAAATTTCAGGAGTTGCGACTAGAATAGAAAATAAATTAGGCCGAAAAATTCCTTACGTCCACTGCTATAACCATCGCTTGCACTTAATAGTCAACAGAACTATCTCAGAAATGACATTCATTCGTTTATTTTTGACCATTGCATTATGTTACATGAATTCTTTCATCATGGCAAAATAGCTTTACTCGTATATGGTGGAAAAAGGATTGGCCGACTCCTCGAACAACGCTGGTCTGGACATTTGGCAGTTACAAAAGTTGTATACGATAATTATTCATCGATTTTGCAGACTTTGAAAGAAATTAATAAGGGCAGATTCAACAGTGGTATCGTCGCCAAGAGTATCAGTATTAAAAAAGTCATGCTTGATCTGGAATTCCGAATGGTCATGGTTATGGCCAAAAAAATCTTATCCACGCTACAACCTGCAGATTTGCAAGCCCGAAGCGCAGTATTGAAAGACGCCATAACAATCATAAAGTGTGTCGAAAATGAAATTATAAAATTAAGATAAAATCAAATGTATAATCAAATTCTGGAAGAAGCTAAGTCTTTAACAAGCGACGACTGCGGCGAATCTGAAAATAGGACACAGACCTCGAAGAGGCAAGCAAAACCAAATCCGCCAGAGAAAATATAGAAGAGAACGACGAGCCATTTAAGTCTGAGTATTTCGAAACGTTGGACATACTAATTGCTGAATTACAGAAGGTTTTTGGACAACGATGATCTAATCAATTCGATTGCAAGTCTCGATGAGTTGGATGTAGATAAAATGGTTCCACTGAAAATTTGGGTAAGTTTGAAAAATTAAATAATTTAAATAATTAGTCATGTTCAATTTACAATTTTAACTAATTTTTCAGGTCTGAAAATTCCATCAATAGAAGAGGCTAGTGTGGTTAAATCTTACTTGAATCGTAACGAGGATAAAATGGAAAATACATTAGAAGGTTTGTACAGGCAACGAGGCGTTCAAAGATACATATGAACTTTTGCATCTGTGGCGACCATGGGATGTAGCACCGCAGTGTGCGAATCTACGTTTTCAACTTTAACTGCAATCAATAGGCCTCAAAGGCTGTCAATGGGTCACGAGAGAATGGCTGAATGGTATTTCTGGCCTTTGAAAAAAAAAAGAACAAAATCAGTTCTTCGCATTTTAATAACATGGCGAATCGTAGAATTCAGCTGTTTTAAATATTTTTATTATAATGTTAATTATTATAATAAGTTTGCAGAAACAATATGATCTAAATGGTATTTTGGTCATATCTATTTACTCGTATCACCCCACCCAACAATTAATTATTACCACTCTCACTCAGACGTGGATCTCTGCATCCAAATCTGGAAGTTCAACCATCTTGTTCGCTTGTTCTTCATCATTGAGGATTTAATAGTTCTTAGATCCATGCTCATGTTCTGTCACAGAAATTATTTGTCTACTAATAGCTATTGAATGTACATCACTGACCTAGAGGTCAGTGATATACATGGTGATTGATTTAGGATTTGCTATTGATTGATCTGCCTGTGCTTCGAGGGCAGATCAATTATGATATTTTTTTACTTCCGCCCTATCTGTAACCAATCCTGCCCTACCTCAAATTCGACTCTAGCTACAGCCCTGTATAAATGGCCTCGACATTTTTGAATTTGTAAGGAATTTTTCAAAAGAAAAACAATTTAAGATAAAATCTTAAAATGATATTTTAATTCAATTAGTAATATATTTTTAAAAGTCAGAAAATTTGCTGAATATTCAGGAGTTCTGTTTGTAAACCTTATATTTGGATCTGGTAATCCTAGCCTAGGACTGGTTTTCGATTAACAATGAAACTTAAAGCTACCACTCACCTAACACCATCCCTGAGCGAGTCCCCAATGTATTAAGTGACGTAAGTCCAGACATGAGGTATGACACAGTGCCGATATGTCGCGCGTCGTCACCGCCTCTCCATGACTTTATAATCTGGAAATCAAAAAGATCAGGTTGTAATTCTATATTCCTAGCATATTATTGTAGGAGAATAGGACCGTATCTCATACAGGTTACTAAGTAACCTAGCTAAGTGACCCAGAATTCTACCCATCTCTAATTACCATGGTTCACATATTTTCATAGAATAAGGAGACAAACCAGCACACAGAACACCTGATAATAAGTGGATGCTTTGGCCCATAGAAATCTCTATCTCGATAAAAAATTAAAATCGTTCAAAATTTTTTTATCGTTCTATTTTTTTTTTATAAAAAACATTACCTCAACACTAGGATTTTCTCCTGTATCTTGGAGGCAGTTTACAAACACAAATTTCACAAGGGCAAACATCCAGACCCGGAACATTTATTTGTACAAATACTTTTTTACGTGCGGGATTCGAACCCGCGGCCCTTAGCGCTGCAACTCATTGCTGAGCCACTGCGCCACGGAGCCGTCAAAAAATGCAGATTGCAGATGCATTGTCACCCTGAGAACTAAGATGCAATGCTCTTTTACCGATACAGAGTCTCCAATTGTCGTCACTCACCATAGGAAACACAGCAGCATTTAGCCGCTGTTTACTCTGGTATTCTGTGATCTAATGCCAAAGGTACAAGATATTTGGTACTCCACCGCTCAAGCATAACAATTAAGGCTAATCTTCCCTACAACGGCAGATTCCAATATCCAGATATATTGTATAGTTGTAGCACGAATGGGTCTGCTCGACCGGGGAAGGACCACGCTCTCACAGAATACCAGCGTAAAATAGCAGCGTGTTTCGTATGGTGAGCTCTAAACCGGAGACCCTTTTTACTGGAGAAGAGGCATTCCATCTTAGTCCTCACGGGTGACAACGCATCTGCATTTTGATTCTTTATTGAGGATAGATGTAGATGTCTATGGGTCACAGCAACCACTTACCATCAGGTGGACTGTGTGTTCGTTTGTCACCCTATCCTATAAAAAACAAAACCAATGTCCAACATTGGACTAGCTAATTAAGAAGAACTAGTAGGCCAGGCCCTTTTGCCCTTTCCGCTAAGTCGCGTGATGAATTTCACTCTGAATTCACTCCGGACTTTTACAGTGTAAATATAATTTTTTTTTACTAATATGACTAAGGCGCTACCTATCGGGATTTTGCGATTTTCGTTTTTGTATAATTTAATTTGGACCATAAATAAAGGATACTGATACTCGATACTTGACATCAGCGCCACCTATAGGAAGCTAAAACAGCTATGAACCATCGTCTCGGCAAAACAAATATATTGTGTGACATTCACCTTGAACTCTATCAGTCAAGTCAATCAGAAGTTACACAGCCACTAACAGACAGATTAAATAAACTTCGGGTATGCCTAATTGCCAGACCGGTGGCAGGAGCAGCGGCTAAGGAGCGAGACGTCTGATATTTTTCATTTATTTATTATTTATTATAGCCTACAAAAAGTCCACTGCAGAACGAATGCCTTCCCTTGGATTACCTCACCCTTGGCAGGCGGGTTGGCAGCCACAGTTTTCTATTATTTTGAGTAGTTATGAGGAATATACGTGGTAGAACCATGCTACAGCTATATTAATAGTATAGTTGTAGCACGAATGGGTCGGCTCGACCGGGGAAGGACCACGCCCTCACAGAATACCAGCGTAAAATAGCAGCTTAATGCTGCTGTGTTTCATTTGGTGAGTGTAGAGAACCGGAGACCCATTTTACTGGAAAAGAGGCATTCCATCTTAGTCCTCACGGCTGACAACGCATCTGCATTTTATTCGCAAACGAGGATAGATGTAGATGTCTATGGGCCACAGCAACCACTTACCATCAGGTGGACTGTGTGCTCGCTTGTCATCCTTATCCTATAAAAAAAAGGAAGATTCTGCTGTCCATCTCCTGTTTTAGTTTTCCTCTGTCGCCTCTTACGACACCTACGAGGTGATACGGGGTGAGGAATTCACTTACGTCACACGTAATTTTTGTGTAATGCACCTGTGCAAATTTAGCACCCCATCTAATGATTTGCGAAATCAAAGTGACCTTGATCGATAGGTCTTCGTTAGGTCTGTATAGGTCAACCAAAATTTTTGTTAGGTCACCTAGTTTATTAATAAATATTTTTTTAATTTTGCAAGAAAAAAATCGCATTTTAACACCTTATTTAAAAATAAACTGATAAATTTGTTTTAAAATTTTATTTTAAAAATCTGTTTTAAAATTTTATTTTAAAATATGGATATAATACAATAATATACTTTAATAATTATAAATTATAGTCAAAAATATTTATATATCGAAATAACGATGTTTGATTTTTTTCTTGATGCTATGAAAACGGAACGGGAATTTCGCGCCATACTATGAATAGGTGTGTTGAGCGCATGCGCATATATTATTATAATTGTTAATAAAACAAATAAAATGAATAATATTAAAGCAAAACTATAGACCAATACTGACCTAACGCAAAATGATAAAAATCAGTTTATTTTTAAATGAACTGCTAAAATGAGAATTCTTTTCGTGCAAAATTTAAAAATTATTTACTAAAAACCAAAGGTGAAAACATTTGCAAAAATTTTGGTGGACCTATACAGAGCTAACGTAGACGTATCGATCAAGTTCATTTTGATTTCACAAATCATCAGATGGGTGCTAAATTTGCGCAGGTGTGTAATGCCTAGAATCTGAAAATGGTTTTTTCCCTCCTGCCTAATCGTAAGTAACCCAACATGGTAAAGTGCACACACTTAGCTCAACAATATCCTATTCACACTTGCGTTGAAAACAACCACATTGTAATCAAATAGAAAAACAGTGGCTGGCGAATTATTCCACTCCATTGCTGTGTACGCATTACAAACGAATATTTTTAACTCGTGTTTTCAAATTCATTTCAGAGTTCAGGGCCTATTTATAGGTTAAAATAAATCTGTAAATATCTCACACGTGTACCGCAATAGTGTTACCTAATCATTACACAACATTGATACATGTTTTAGATAATAAACAAAACATTCTTTGCCTTTTGACACAACAAAAGAAAAACTGCTTAAAAGTAACATACAATTCTATAACCTACAATACCAAATTTGTATTTGAAAGGAAGATAATTCTCAAATAGCACAGAACTGTTGTTCCCTTATGAAATTATCACAACGGAATACCTATAAAACATTTTTTAACACTAAATATTTTCCCCATAGGAATTTCTCTTGTCTTTTGGAGGTGTTTCTACACCCGGATCAATAATTTATAGGCCATACAAGTAATTTTCCCTTGCGGTATTTGAGCACACGGCTCTTTGAACTTAGTAAGTTTTTATGCAGCTAAATCTATACAACGGTTAAGAATATCCACGACCCCATATCTTCCCGTGGGTGCCGTAAGAGGGTACAGTGGGAAACAGGCAGGAGATGGGCAGCTGTATATTCCTGATAAGAATAATAGTACAATAAATAAACATGCGCGAATGTCGTGGAACACTCGGTTGGAACGAAGTTCCTTTCGTAATATATTATTATTGATAAACGTATTATATTATTAATTAACAAATACAAATAAATTAACTAGCGTCTATTAAAATGAAGCGTCACGTAACGTAAAACGTAAACACTCACGCCTGTCACCCAGAGGGGTAGGCAGAGACTACGGACTTCTATTTGGCACGATCCTGACACACTTCACTCACCTCCTTTACATCCATATATCTACGCATACACGCTCGTCGTTTAAGGGTACTCCTAATCTGGCCCATTTTCAATATATCGCCAATTTGGTCGATAAACCTTCGTCAAGGGCGTCCCTTCCCGACTCTTCCGTTCACTTCTACAACATAAATTTGCTTTGTCACTCTTTTCTCGTTCATTCTTTCTACATGACCAAACCACCGAAGCATTCCTTTCTTAATCCTGGTCACAACGTCATCTTGCAAATCACACTTTTCTCTTATCACACCATTTCTCACCCTGTCATTCAGATTCAACCCTAGCATATTCCTTAATGACCGCATTTCTACAGCATTTATTCTACTCTCATGCTTCTTCTGCCACACCCAACTTTCACTACCATACATTAAAGTAGGGACTAACACAGCATTATGAATTGCCATACGTGCCTTTTTTGACATATTCTGACTTTTCATAATAGCGTGTAGAGCCCCATTCACTCTATTTCCTGCGTTCACTCGTCGTTCTATATCCTTATCATATCTACCATCCCTGCTAAATAAACATCCCAAATATACAAACTCATCCACTTGCTCAATCATCTCCCCTTCTATTCTTATTTCACATAACGTTTTACTTACTTCTCTTTCAAAAACCATCACTTTCGTCTTAGTTGCGTTCACTTTCATACCCCTTTCTTTTGATGACCAGTTTATTAAAGTAACCATCATTTGCAACTCGGCCGCCGACGATGCAAATATGACTTGATCATCGGCGTACAAATGGCATTTGACGGTTAACTCACCCATTGTCAACGGTTAAATAGGTTAAACACCCACGGGGAAGCTACACAGCCCTGTCTGACACCTTTTTGAATGCCAAACCAGTCCGAGTAGACCCCATTGATCCTGACACAAGCACTAGAGTCCCTATAAAAAGACCTTAATGCCTGTATCAAACCAGCGCTCAAACCAAATGAGTTAAGTGTTTGCCATAACACATTCCTGTCCACTCTATCATAAGCCTTTTCCAAGTCCATGAACGCACAAAAAACTTTCTGGGTTTTGGCCAAAAACTTCTCCGCAATCATGCGCATGGAAAAGACTTGATCCGTACACCCCATCCCCCTTTCTAAATCCAGCTTGCACATCACAAATTTTTCCATCAGTTTCTTCCATAACTCTTTCAATTAACACCTTAGCATACAGTTTACCCACAATGCTAAGCAAGCTAATGCCATGGTAGTTTTTGCAGTCCTGCTGTGACCCTTTTCCCTTATATATTGGGACTATAATGGCTTTGCACCAGTCTTCCGATACCCGCTTCAGTTCCCAACATAAATTAAACAAGGTGTACAGCAGGCCTTCTACCACTCCCACTCCAGTCCTTAGCATTTCGAGTGATACTCTATCATATCCGGCTGCCTTACCTGCTTTCATGCTTTTCATTGCTTTCATTATTTCATCTACACTTATCTCCCTACCTCTCTACTTCTTTCGGAATTTCTATTTTACTTAATTCAGACGACTCTTCACTCATAAACACGCTTTCAAAGTATTCCTTCCATCTCCTTAAATAAGAAACTTCATCATTCAGCATACAGCCATTCTCGTCTCGTATAGCATTCATTCTAGGCTGTATTGAATTTCCTGGCAGTTCCTACGAGTTGCCAGAACATTTTAATATTTGCCTGGAAGTTAACAGATATCCTTCTATCATTCTTATCCGTTCTTTCTTGCTTTTCCTTTCAACAACTTCTTTTACTCTCTTATTTATACGTCTAAAGTCTGCCTTTTTCTTTCAATCATCAATCATACCGCTAGAATTACCAGCTTTGGTTGCTAGTAAATCTAGCCACGCTCTTCTTTGCTTCAACTTCCATCCGTACCTCATCATCCCACCATAAAGTGTTATTTTTCCTTTCATTCGTTCTCTTACTTACACCACATACTTCGGTGGCTGCATCCACCAAACCTTTCTTGAAATTATACCACACAGTCTCCAAGTCTAAACCATTCATACACAATTCATCCATACCACTTATATTTTCTCTCAGTTTACATTTGAACTTCTCTTTCACCATCATCTTGTAACCTCTCTATTCTTATACGTTGTAACGCAGTGGTAGACACAGATGTCCGATGCCGCCAACGCTTGAACAGACCATTAATTCGGCATAAGACCAAGTAATGATCCGTCCCTACGTTGGACCCCCGGTAAACCCTTGCATATACCACTGCGCTCCTCATTCTTTCATCCACAATTATGAAATCTATCATGCTTCTATCATCACCTCTTTTCCATGTATACATGTGAATCCTCATATGGCGTAAGAAAGTGTTCGTCACAAAAAGATTCTTTTCCACACATACGGTGAGGAGGTCTTCACTATTCTCATTTATACTTTCATCGCCAAACGTTCTAATATTCTTTCATAACCAGACCTCTTCACCCCAACCCTTCCATTAAAATCTCTTAACATAATAATATTTTCATTTACCTTACATTTCATCAACACCATCTTTACCATGTCCCAAAACTGCTCTCGGATATAAGTGGGGTTAGACATATCTGAGGCGTACACCCTAGCACAAACAACTTCTTTAAGCCCACTTTTATTCGTATCTATAGCAGCCTTGGCTTACACATTCATACTCTTTCACACATTGACCCATTCTTTCTGAAAGGATGATACCGACTCCCTGGCATGCCCGCTCGGTCTCGTCTACACCAGACCAGTAAGCGGTATACATGCCATGTGCAGTGGCATCCTTTCCCTTTCGTTTCGTCTCATTTACACATAACACATCTATTCCTCTATCATTCATCATTTCGCATACTTCATCCATCTTATCATTCATTGCTCCACATACATTCAGCGTAGCCAGACGGGCCTCCGCAATCCACTTTTCGCCCCTCCGGGAGACAGAACGTGACGGGTGGCGAACCTCGTCGCCGGTTTTTCTCCCGGAGATTCTTCGCACCCCTGCCCCATTAAAGGGGCGCCGGGAACTCGGGGCCATTTCTTTTATTTGCTGGCTCATGGTGCGAACTAAGGGGTGGTAGCTTTTACGCCGCTACCATACGGCGAGGAGCCGAGTCTATCCTTTCGGCTTTGTCGCTCGTTTAGCACCACCCGGGGGACACGTGTAGGGTGGGCCTAGGGTTAGGTGGTCAAAGCCTACGGACGCGAGCGACTCATCCCCCCTCATGAAGCGTCATTTAAAATAATATTTATTTTCTTTCATGGCAAAATAAGAAAAAGTGCGCGGGAGATGGATATTATTCCATCTCGCTCGCACTATAGAAAGGGGTCGTGACGGAAAAATCTTACACTTTTTTCGACTAGCCTCCATCCATCAAATCCGTACCGTGCGATATGGAACTTCGTTCCAAAAAACTGCGGTTGCCAACCCGCTCGCCAGGGTGTCGAGGAGGGTTGCATACCTTATACTCAGAATCACCAAACGGTATTCGTTGAAGGTCATACGCACCAACCTCGGCACATCCCGATGAGGAGGTGGAGGAAATGTATGAGGATATCTCTAAAGCCATGCATTCCTCCAATACCCACTATACGGTGTTAATAGGAGACTGCAACGCAAAAGTAGGCACAAGAAAGAACGGTGAGCTGAAGGAAGGGAAATTCGGAATAGGGCAAAGGAACCCAAGGGCCAGCAGTCCCCCAGGAAGTGGACCTGGTCGAGCCCCGACGGTATGACAAAATAAGAGATTGACTTCATATGACGACTAGACGGCAACTGTTCAGTGATGTCTCAGTGAACACGAGGGTGAAAACTGGCAGCGATCACCGAATGGTTAGAAGCACACTGAACCTAAACGTTAAGCTTTTTTATTTTATTTATTTATTATTAAAAGTACAAATATACATATTCCCACAAAACTGCTTACACAGTTAATCTGCAGGATCATTTGTTGTTGGAAAGATCTTGTCTAATGAAGTCAACACTCTAGATATATACTTTTACCACTGGTACACAAATTTAACACACCACATAATTTTATGTACCACATAAATATACCAGGGCGGCTGAAAAGTTCGCGGCCTAGGGTACTAAAGTATCTAAAGCACATAATGTTTACAAATTATTCTTAACGACAGTACTAGATTTTAAACGAAAACTAATTTGTCCTTTACTACCTAATACATCTTTAGAGAAACTAGAATTATGCTTTACTACCTAGAAATATGAAGATTTATCTTATAAGCCTTCTATCTGGAAACTAAATTGAACTTTACCACTAGTAACAACAGCAAACAGATAATCGAATAAATACAACCCAACCAAAATTATTAGTCTTTCTCACTTATACTATTTCCGAAAAGGACGAATCCAGACAACCAACGTCCTTGACACGAGAGCTAGACAGAGCAGTAACAATGAACAGTCAGTAACAGATAACGGTAACAGCAATAATAACAATAACGACTAAAAACAATAACAAATGAATTAACGCGATGAGAGTTTATTAGAAGGAAGTTTAAAAATGTGCTTGGGCAGTGATAGTAGAAACTAACTAACGAGCGTCGCAGTGACTTAATTAAAAATGGCCGTCTGCTTTCTGAATAGTTGTCAACAATCAATCATACGCCAAGTGACTAAAAGTGAGCAAGTTCGTTCCTAAGAGCAATCATTCTTTGCCATTCTCTACCTTCGTTAAGTAAAAGACCCTTTTATTATTATTATTATTTATTGATTTCACCGGGATATTATTACCTTTTTGGATAGCTGATTAAATGGGCATATTTTTAAAAATATTTTTGTTTCATGTCATAGTAATTTTTTGAAATACGTCACATTTTATTATACATAGTGTAAAAGTAGATTTTTTTAATTAAAACCCATAATTTTTATTTGAATACTTTTTGTACTTTTATGATTGTATTTTGCTTCGTTGAAGCTTCAAGAAAATAAATAAACTTATAAGAAAGCATACAAAAAAATATTTTATTTTTATTTAGAATTTAATACGAAAAGACCTCTCAAGACCTGTTCATTTTCGACCATACATATGGCGGGTCAAATTTGTAGCATTTTGACTCTCTTATCATGCTCTGCCAGGAAGTTGTCGAGTTCCCAGTAACCCTGTATAATATGGTTTTTAAGGAAGAGTAAATTAATTAGATTTTTGTGTTTGATTAATAAACATCGTTTCATAAATTCGTACCTATGTTTTATTGAGCTAAAACATACCTTATAATTATCGCTTACCTAATATTTACAAATACTTACATAATCAAATTAATAACTTAAGTGCAATAACGCATAGGCTTCAATCTTGAAGCATCACTATTCAACCACTCTCAACTATGTATCAGTATTTATAGAACATCTGGTTACTCTTGGCATAATGGGCATTGAGCAATATGCGCGCTCTATACCTTGCTTATTTGTACTCTAAGTTCTTAACACTCTTATCTATTGCTTTAAGTGGTCCCTTCTAAATATTACTCATTACTATACTCTTTGGCGGGTCTATAACTTTGACAAGTAAATAACCGTTCGGTGATGGCGGAATTTAAGAGGTTTATTTATTTATTTATTATTTATTATGAGTTTAGGAGAACTTACAGCTAGTTATAATGTATGAACAATAAAAAATAAATGTACTGAAGGCCAATTAAAAGTTCCCACTTATAAACAAAGTACAGAGAAAAATTGCACAAGTAACGTACGCGTAGACTTAATTACACAATAAAAGATGATTTAAGAAGTAAAATGAAATAAATAACAATGCATGGTATATGCAATACACATCAGTAAACGAAAAACTTATTACTCAGTAGACGCTTAAGTTGCCTGCTAGAGGTGTTAAATAAGTCTACATTTTGTATTTTCGCCACGTCATTGAAACACTTGCTCACTCTTATTAAATAAGAATTTTGCCTGTAGTTTGTATTTACTACCAGCACATATAGTTTGCACGGCTTGCGTGAAGATGCGTATGGAACTTGTAAACATATTTGCTCCAACAGTTCGGGACAGTCGATCATGCTATTTGCTATATTAATTAGAAAAGATAGATCCGCTATGCACCTTCTTTCATATAGCGGCAAAATGTGAAACTTTCGGCAACATGTTAATATACTACCAATTATGCAGAAAATATTATTGTGCCAATAATATATGTACAAACATGGTGCCACTTGTTGTAATCTACCTATATCTGTATTCAGGTTTGACTAAACTTAGAACTCTTTCGGATTTGACAACATGCACAAAACATCAAGACCTGTGTAATTGCACAAATGTTGGATCTGTTTGGTATTCCAACTCAAGACCTGCCACTCTTTGTATTTAGGAACTATAACTACTAGTGAACTAAGTTCTAAAATTTTTTTTTCTCCAGACATTATCTGTTTAAATAATTTACTATTTTCAAAAAGTAGTAAATGTATCCAAAATGTTTTCTTTGAACCAGTTAATATCATCACATCACTAGTCATTTGTGTAATATTGTTCTAATAAATCTAAGTGAATAAGATAAGAACAAGTATGTAAGTAAATATTACCAATTTGCATTCAGTTATTGTTTGAACCTACATCAGCACTAGTCAAATATTACGTTTAAGTTGTAGTCAATATACTCAACTGAATATCTGTTTACAAGTCTTCAAGGTAAGAACATCGCAGTACGAATATAGGCTCGACTTTTCATAATTACTTGCAAAAAGTGGGACAACTTAAGCTGTACGTTATTCACAGCCTACATAAAACTAACGTAATTTTCTCTAAGTTTAATATTTATATTTACAAATCTTACCAATATTAAATCCGTTAACACTTAGTGTAGCACTAAAGAATTAAATTTTATAAAAATTATTGAAATATTCACGAAATTAAGCAGTATTATTATCGCGATTACAGACTCGTGTCCACAGAACACTAATACTTTTTTTTAAACTGGCTTAACGGCTCTGGGTTTTAGCTGATTTTAGCCCTTTTTTTTTTTGGAGTTTATGGCCTGGTATCTAGACCTTTAGGCCAAGTCTTAGGTATTTTTATTCGGTTTATTATAATTTTCTTCATAGTACACTGCTTCACAATATGTTGATGCGTCACATTGTGCAGCCCTTGGGAGATTTTGACGGCAACTTGAGTTAGCAGACAGCTGACAGGTGGCGATGGTATCTCATGGCGCATAAGCAGATAGACACCTTATCTTGAGAATCACATCACCATCAGAGCACTTGTTTCACCGTTTCCACTAATAGTTCACATGCGCAGACACTTAATACACAAAATCGCACCACTTTTACATATCAAAATCCACTTCAAACCATTATTCAAACAATAATACAGGAGCAGCAAACCGCCGCCGATCAAGTTCCCGCCAAAAACCCGTTTTAGCACTTCTGAGCCTAACACCACAGATTACTGTATACCAGTCTACGACAGATATGACAGTACAGAACTATGGTTGACGATTAGTTCCAAAAATATGGGTAATAGCGCTTATGTCGTAATGACGCCTAGTGATGACCCACAACGTACTATAAAAGTATCGATGACCATATGGCATAGAATATCGATAGCATAGTGATGTTCCATAAAAAATTCTTATAGGGTTAATGTATTAATATATATTATTTGCAAGGTTTATTAAGTTTCTTTCGTTATTTTCATAGGATATGAATATAACAAAAGAATGTAAAAATAAAACGTAATTGGAGATTTTACTTTTTATAATTTTTTCGTCTTAACCTATGGGCTTTAAATTTATCAAAGGCAATTTATTGAGGTGCACACATCTGTCTCACAAGTATTTCTTGTAACCCCCTTTTAAAATTTTATTTATTACATTGCACCAATTATGGACGTGGGTGCATATCATTAAATTAAGAAACCACTCTTTTACTTCAGTTTTATGATGTGTACACGCCAACCAATTTACATCAAATTTCTTAATTATTTCCATTTTTAAAAGTCTTTTTACACGTTTTTTGTAAGCTTACTTATTAAGGTAATCATGTATAAGGCCCGAGATATCCCTATATAACATTAAAAACTTCTTTGATGGATAAGTTAAATTTTTATGTTTTAAAAGAGTGTATTCTCGTTGTTCGATCCATTTATGAAATACATCTCTTTTAATTTGGGTATAAGTCTCAGAGTATCTCCCACAGTTAAATTTTTTTTGTCACTCTCCTGCACATATATCCTGCTGTATATGCAGAAGAGTGCACGCGCAATCTTTCATTCACTGCATTTAGGGACTGGTTGCAACTGCTAATGTTTTGGGTCATTGTTATGGGTCCACTACATATAATATTTTCTTTATCTTCATCAAATGTTGATGAGGAGTTCTCATCAACATTGGATAAGGTAATATGAGTTTCAAAAAGTCTACTACTGTGTCCCCTTTATCATCCTCACAGTTTGCGTATATTGAATGTGGACCCATAACATTGGACATTAGCAGTGATTTAAACGCATTCACAAAAGTATTTGCATCAGGATTGACGTTCCCGTAGTTGATGTCTCTGATCCTACCAAAAAAATTCTCGAGAGGATCCTGATTTACATTTCTAGGATATTGTATTGTATGTATTGTATCTCATATTTTTCGAACAACAGTTTAGACAATCTTTCAAAACTTTCTATTGTTGTAACCCATCCATTAAGAGAACGAACTCGAAGCTTATAGGTTTTGTTATTTTTGCAGGCTTTCTTGCTACTTTTGTCAATAAATTGAATATTTTTTAATATTTGTTTTGCTTCAATCCAAAATTGTAGATTTAGTGGGCGTTCGGCTTTATTGGACCACGCAGTTTGCCCCGGATAGTGCTCTCTCGAGATCCGTTCACACTATCAAAGAGCTTATCAATAAATTCTACAGCTTCGCCTGTTGTGGCCATTGTCTCACTGACATTTTCACCCGAGGTTGTAGTTCCTGAAACATTATACAATTGTATATAAGTATTACACATAAAAAAAACAAACAAACAAAAACAACACCAAAGTGTTTCTATCCTATCATTCTTGGTACATTAGTTTGAATCAAACATCTTATCAGTCTTAAAGGCTAGATTGTAACTAAATTATTAAGAACCTAATTCTATTTGACAAAGATTAAATATAAAGTGTTTCTTTTGTTGGAGACTCTAAATAAATAAATAAAAGTGAAGTGAAGTGAGTGAATGATTAAGAGGATTATTATTTAAGACTAGCTGTTTATAACATCAGCTATCTACCAGTGAAAGTCCCGTCAAAATCGGTCCAGCTGTTTAGGAGATTAGCCGGAACAAACAGACCGATGGACAAAAATTTTGAAAATAATCTTTTGTTATAATTACGGTATTAACTTTCGTATGCATTTAGTAAAAAAAACTGTTATTTCGTCATAACAAACAGACACCTCAATTTGATTTATTTGTATAGATTATAGATTAATTGATAATACATATTGATGACAAAGTAAAAACTTACTGAACAATGCAGTGTATTTAAGCATTCCACTGGTGGTTGCACTCAGAGTTTGGGCAGCTACACTAACTTTCATCTTCTTCATTTTTGCAGCGTAAACATGGTGCTCTGTTAGCTTTTTATGCATTCTAGTATGACCTAGTTGGCAATCAGAGTCAAATACAGTTTCTATGTCCTTCCAAGTTGCAACTTTGCCTTTGAAAAGCATGTCTTTTGTAAGAAAGTTGTTCCTAAGGCCCTTAAGTAAGTGCGGGGGATCAAAACCACACTTAACTGTCGTCCTGATATCTCAATAGTTCCATCTGCAAGAAAAAATATTACGTTTAACAATTTAATTTGATGGATTACACATCCAATCTTACTAATGTATAAATGTCAAAGTTTAGATGTTTGTTATGCAATTGTAGTTTAACAGCTGAACACATTTAGATGAAATTTGGCACACACAGGGAGACCGTGCCT
Organism: Parnassius orleans; assembly: GCA_029286625.1. Lineage (NCBI taxonomy): Eukaryota > Metazoa > Arthropoda > Insecta > Lepidoptera > Papilionidae > Parnassius > Parnassius orleans. The sequence goes on along the minus strand of JAGSMP010000237.1, from coordinate 570,524 downwards.
GGACTAATACACAGATGAATATTTTGATGTAATGATGATGGATACTTTTTATCCCAGATCATTTCCAACTGCTATGTAGACAATGTGCACACAAAAATTATTTGTAAAATAAGTTTATCTACTCACCACTATATTCCTCATTTAAATTCTTTTACGTTCAGTCTCCATTTTTATTATATTTATGGCTGTTCTAAATGTCGAGTCATGGTCACATACAATAGCCAAAGGTATCAAGTCAGACTCTGATACTTTAGTGACCACTTCCTTTAAAATTCTTACTACTGTAGCAACTGGAGTTGTTTCCTCACAAAAATAGTAGCAAATATGCTGTCTCCAGTTTGAGCACACTCTTTTTAGCATGAATACCAATGCATGATCACAAAACCTCAATTATTTTTCATACCCAAAATCTTTAAAGCCTCTTATCTCAATCTTGGGACTCAACATAAGTAAGATGAGGTTTAAGAGCAACTTCATCAAAGAAAATAGAGCACAGTTTCTTCTTTGTGTCCCATTTTTGTGTTCTGTGCTTTAGTGCTCTAAAAATATTATCATTTAGCCCTACATAGAATATTATATTTTCAGCAAGACGGTTTAGTGTTCTTTTACTGGGCGAATTAAATATTTTTTGTAACAACCTATATCCCTTGGGGCTTTTCTTCATAAGGGTCAATGCCAAATGCTTTTACCTGGTAGTGTATCTTATTGCCTTCCTCTTTCTGTTTGCCATTTTTAACTGCATGAGTAGAAAATCTTGGGCTTGTTGCGACATTTTATCAAAATTTTTATTAAACAATTGGCTGCAGCTTAAAGTCTTTGCAGCATCCAATCTTTGCAAAAATGGCTTTTGAACCTTGTACTCAATGCCAATTTTTCTCATTTTTCTTATAAAGCACCTACAGTTTGTGGTCAATTTATTAACTATAAAAGAATAAGCCAATAATAACTGAAGAATAACTGTAAAAGAGAAGCCATTAATAAAATTAAAAAAAAATGGTTTTTATAGACACCATGTTATATAGTAGCAAACATGCTATACAAGTAGGAAAACCTCGACTTGTGCGAGTGCCATCCCGACAAGGATGGATAACTTGAAATTTTTATAAGGGTCTCCAAATTATTATTTGAACAGTATAATGTAGAATATTATTATCCAAAAAATATTAACCAAGACCCTTTAGAAATGTATTTTTGGATGTATAATAGCTATAAATTATAAAAATGTTGACCTAGATGCAAACATATTTATATATGCCTTTAAATATCTGATATTATCTAACATGGTTAGTCCACATTCGAAATTCTCTAATTGTGAAGAGGATTATGGAGACACATTATTAAATGTTAGTGTTCTTTTCAAAAATGTTCATAATAATAAAGAAAATTACTCTGAAAACACTCCCAATCTTTTGCGAGATCTCCTATCCTTTTCACAAGCAAGTTCAAGAGAAAAATTGCTGGTGGGTGATGTAGTCATGGAAAAAATTTAAGACCACTGCTCAGATTACTCTGCTGGATACATTTGTCGGAAAATATCGAAACATTAGCAGTACAGAGACAAATATTCACTCTTACATAAAATCTAGAGAGTATAAATTGTTGAAAAATAATAATTTGGCATACCCTAACGAAAAATTACTTATCTTGTACAGGGATGGTACTCACTTTATTCATAAGTATTTGAATTATAGCTGTATTGGAAGTAATGTAAAATGTAATTTGAAAAGTAAAATATTGACTACTGAGTTTTTCCTGGCTAGGATATAATAAGCACGCCTTAATTGTAAAAAAAACTTTTTATATACATAATTTTATTTTTATACATAAAATTATATAAAAAAATTAAAATTTTTATACATAAATAATAAAATATTGAAGGGTGATATTCATGAAAAATTTAAAATATTAAAATTTTGACAAAGATTGTAACTGAACCTTTAGGTGACTAAGCCTCACAAAGGCTTGTTTAATGTCCAATCTCTGTCAAAATATAGAGAAGTTGAATGTTAAACAAATAACTTAATAACTAAATAACTTGTAAAAACAAAATGGCCAGGTTTACCCTAGATGAAAAATTAATAGGATTTCTACTTATGAAACAAAGCTCCAAACACTACAAACTTTTAGAAATAATGTTTGTCTTGCCTAACAAACAAATGTTATATAGACCAAATAATAATTTAGCATACGCTAGCGAAAATTTCCTTATCTTATACAGGGAAGGTACTCACTTAATTCATAACTATTTGAATTATAGCTGTTTTAAAATTAATATAAAAAGTAACTTGTGAAGTAAAGTTGAGCACTATGATTAAATATGATTCCTGTGGTTTAATTTCTTTAATTAGCTATTTGCTTTATTTAATGAACAATAAATATTGCTCTGTTTTCGTCAAATTGTACCTATATACGATGTTATGTACATTTTTAATATAACTTAATGTACCTTTAATTTGATCCTAAAGTAACGTGTGTATGTATATAATATTGGTGTGCTTGAATAAAAAATAAATGTTTATGTACTATAATTGTTTCATTAAGTAATATTTTAATATAACTATATAATGCACCCTTACGTCGGTATCGATAAAATAAGAACATCACTATAGATCAATATCGATGATTTTGAAGGACGTGTGCTTGCAATCACTAAGTTATACATAGCTATACTGAATTTGTATAATCATTACTCATCTGTCAAAATAGGCGACTGCAGCGCCAAAACGCGTAGTTGGGAACTGTAAAATATCATTTGTTTGATCGCCATTCATGATTTTTCGATCATAAATACAACTTAATTGTTAATTATTCATAATTTTTAAGTACTTAGTCTACGGAGCCCCTCTAAGCGGGGCTTATAAAAACATATCCACTAAGGGGATAGTGGGGTCTGTTCGCTCGCTTCGCACTTTCACTCGACCCCTTCCAACATAACCTACTGCCGGGCGAAAATGTTTGTGTAAGGCCACTGACCTCAAATCGGCATAAGCATTTTGTATGGTATAGCCAGTCCAGCGTACTTGTATACATAGAGATCAGTGGTGTAAGGCACTGACTGCTGCCGGGCGAGAGTGCTTGTCGAATGCACTTGAATGCGCTGCGGCTGGGCAAGAGTGCCTAGGCAAGACGTCACCGGCGACGGGACAGCGGAGCACCGACGCCTACCGGTGCCAAAGTCGGAGCTTGGGTTTAACGCCTTTCGAGGCGGTGCAAACTAAACGAGCGAGTTTGCCTTTGAATAGCTCGGCTGCGCCGTTACCTCGTGCGTGTACCAGGGCCTGTGAGTAGGCACGCCGAGGGGTCGGTTTTCCTCCCGCACCCTGAGCAACCTGTGAAGCGTACGTCCACTGACGGGCAGTACCTACCTTACCTTTCCTGCTCGATTCTATTCTTGGGCGGTTCACCGCGGTAGGCCCTGTCCAAGATTGTTAGGGACCGATAGGGATTGTTAGGGACCGATAGGAAGGTAGGGAATTTAGAGACATTGTAGGCCGACAGTCCCCCTCTTGCAAGATGAAGAGGGCACAGGACCAGAGTGAGAGGGCCGAGGGAACCAGGACACGAACAGGGGTTTCAAGGAAGGCGAAGGAAACTGAATCATAGGGAGCGACCACAGCTTCTACATCGAGTAGGGCTATCACCAAAACATCCACGAATACATGGAACTCGGGAACTTCAGTGGCAGCAACAAGCATTTGTGATTAAATTTAAATGGTTCGAATATCGAGCTCAATATCCTATGGAGCCAGAGCTACAAAAAATAGCTAACTTTTGAACTCGTTAAGTGAACAATTTGGCGCGTCATTCAACGCCGAAAATGTGCCTGAAAAACGGAAACGTCCTGAAAACGGGAAACGAACCGTGCACACCGCGAAGGAGCCTGTAAACGACCGTATTAATTGTAAGCGTTATGAGCACAAAGAAAATAGGAGGCACGACCAACAAGCGGTTATGACAACGCAGGATAAGCCTACAAGTCGGGTAACACGTAACTATGTTATATGTAACAAAGAGCACTCTATAGAGAATTGTTATAAATTTAAAAATATGGACAACCGTGAAAAATGCATAGATTCAGTTAAGAAAGCGGATATATGATTTCAATGTCTAGCAGCCTACCATAGGAGGTTGAAGTAAGTTAAGTTCAAGTTTACATGACGCTGCAAGCTTGATCAAGTCAGCAGAATAGAAATTCAATTTTTCTTCAAGTAGACTTGTCATGTAAACACTGATAGCCATACACCGTCAAGTTTACCGGACGTCACTTCAAGCGCGCTGCAAACTTGACGGTAAACTGGATCGTATATGGCATTCATAAACTTCTTTTTATTAATTTAATACTTGTTTGCTGTCGAAAATTAATACTTATTAGATAATAATAAATGTGTAAAAATAAATAGTGTAAAACTTCCTAAAATAACATTAATATAATGTTTGATTATTATACTTCTTTGTTTCAATAAATTTAACTAATTTTTACGGATTCTACCGCGTTTAATTTTTTTTTTTAATTCCCGACGTTTCATTTCTCTTCAAAATTGTTATTTATTCGATATATATATTTAAATGGGGATAAAAAACATCTAAAAAAATCGATATATCGTTCATATACTGCGATATTTTTAAAATCGATGTTTCACTTTCAAAAATATCGATGTTCTAATATCGATGTTTTTTATGAGCGATGTTGCATCCCTACCGCCATACCAATATTCTCAAGATAAGGTGTCTATCTGCTTAGACGCCTTGAGATACTATCGCCAACTGTCTGCTAGCTCAAGTTGCCGTCAAAATCGCCCAAAGACTGCGCAATGTGACGCATCAACATATTGTAAATCAGTGTACTATAAAGTATTATCATTTGATATCGAGATAACATGGCTTAAAAGACAAGCATCCAAGTCAAAAATCTTGGAAAAAAATATAATGAAAACATGGCTTAAATGACAAGCATCCAAGCCACTAGAACAACCACAATCTTTAAAAGGAAATAAAAATTCGACCGAAATTAGTAAAATCTATTGTGGAATCGAAAAACAGCGCGAGCGAAAATTTGAGATATTGAATAGTATTAAATAATTGATAGATCGAAATAATTATTGTGTAATATGGAAACAATTGATAAAAAAAATGATAAATGACTGTATAAAGTTTTGAAGTTTAGTTAATAATTAAAAATATGAAGTTAAAAATTTGGTGAGGTTATGTTGACATCTGATTCGAGAATATATATACAGTAGTCTCACGCCTACACGTTTACACACATATACGTAATATGTTGAACATGTAATTGGCTTGTATATATGTAAATATGTTGATCCCGAAAGAAATGAAGTCATGGCTTAAAGAACAAGCATCCAAGCCAAAAATCTATATAACAAAAATAGGTCCTCTATCTACGGTCCCTACGGTCCTCTAGGTTATTTTTGTTGGTATGTTGGTAATTTTTTTTTCGTTTTCCATACGTCAAGGTGTTGATTATCGTGCGTGCTTTTTTATTTACCTATTTTTCTTTTTAATTTTCTAATATAAACGTTTAATATTTTAGTTCCTAATAAATTAAATTGAAAATAATAAAAACCCATTATGGGTTTAACGGACCGTCAAATACCGAGCGATAAGCTCCCACAATGCTGGTCGGATGATGTTCGAATGAATGCATTGTTTGCGCCGTTTAGAATAAAATCAGCGAACCCGGAATCTTGGGAAATGAAGATGAAGTTCTGGTCGGATCTGGTGCGACAGTGGTGTCGTTATAAAACCGATCCTATTGTTTCAGCTGCTGATGTAAAAAGTTCTTTCCAAAGGAGGGGCCGCACCGCGGCTTGCATTGACATTGTCATTGAGGAGATGTATAGGTACGTAGAAATCGTTCGTAATATAGATAAGTAAAAACAGTACAAACTACAGTATTTGATACTTAATATGTTTGCAGTCTTGTGTCCAGCTCGGGACTTGGGGCACCCCGACTCGGACAGGTTAGGTTAGAAGGGGATGGCGGGGCCGAGTGAGCGAGCGAAGCGAGCGACTAGACCCGCCATTCCCTTCGTGGTTATTTTTTTATAAACTACACGGAAGTAGGAGCCCCGCAATGTGGGGCTCCGTCGATTGGCCTACCCTCGCCTGCACCACGTTGAGTGGGGTGGACTTTCCCCTCCCCCAACTCTCTCCCCCATAAATTAGGTATGTATTGGGGTCGGCTTTAGTAATCTGCGGCACGATTTAAGTGACAGGCAATGATGCTATTGATTACCATCTAGCTGCTTTTTATGCCGGAAATCTTTAGTTTTCGAGATATCGATAATTATAGTTTTGAGATTATATCCATTTAAAAATGATACGAAAACGAAATAACAATATAATTATTAGAAAGAGATAGCAATAGAGCATGGTCTGTATCTGTTTTAAAAAATAACACGCAACAACAATATACATGTCTATAAATAAATGTTTTTATAATATTATATTTGGTCGTTTCTTTTGATCAAACCCTAGTACCAGGAGGTATAAATCACAAAACCGAATCTGTCAACCCCGACTTCCACGTGGTCTTTCCACTCTTACCCCTAGAGTGTATATGAAAAACCGGAAGCGCGGAGGGAAAGCAGCCCTCGCCCGCTGTAACTAAGCGCAGGTAGCGTACGAGCCGTAGCGGCCGAAGCTGCGCAGGTGAGCTAGGTGCCTGTGCTTAGTTACGCAAGGGCGAAGGAGCTGCACTTGCTGCAGCGCTGGAGATGAAGCAGAATCAAAATAGTGTTAGTTCCCACGGTTTTTTCCTACCCTGAAAACTCCCACATTCCCACCGGGACCCGAATGTGACTCTCTTTTTTAATAAGCGAAAGCGATTTTGCCTTAATATGTAACAAAACTTTAAAAATTCATTAAAAAAAAGGGGGGGTTTCCGGCACTTTCCACTTTTAGGGGGGGTTCCCACCCCTCCCCCGGCCACTCGGTGACCATTTATTCATGCCGCAGATTACTAAAGAAATACCATATATTGTCAAAAACATTACGAAAACATAACCTCAAAATGAGATTTTCAAGAATTTATAAAAAAAAACAAAGCAAGTCCGACAGGAAATGCAAGTGGGGGGTGACTCTACATCTCCCCTCCCCTACCCCCACCATCCCCCACCCCCAAATTCAGGCCATTTAATTTCAAACCTTACCCTTTATTTGCAGATCCTTCAATTACAATGCGCAAAAATTAACTTAAGACCATTGTTGAATGTGCTTCCCCTCCCACGCTGCTTACCGCTCAATGTCTTCGTCACCTTGATATGGACTCTCAGTATGCTCTGACTTTCAAGCAAGATCTCAAGTTAATTTTTGCGCATAGTTTATACAGCATGATATTTAATACAGCTATATAAGATTATTTTGTAATATATGCCTAAATTTGCAGAGAAGGTTCAGAATAAGTAATATAGGTGAATGGTGAAGAAAAATTAATTAAAAGAAATCTCAAACATTCTGTCCTTTTTATCTTTTAAATTCAGAATGCGTGGTAATGCATTATTTTAACTGATTGTCATTCATAATATCTAATGCCTACTATTTTACTACGCGAGCACACATTCCTAAGGGTAGCTCGGACGGCAAAAATATTGTGACAATTGCACTCAGAGCAGTGCTTACACGTAGTTGTTGCCTATAAATCACATTCAATTTGTGATGATTTCAAATAAAAGTAGAAGCCTTAATTACTCTTATTTTCAAAAACTGCAATAAAAGTATATCATTATTTATATATTTGAACTTAAATATAAAATTTGGATACTCTTTGAAAAATAGCCCTGTTAATTAATAATATACACAGGGAATTAATAAATTAATAATATTTTTAAATTATTTAACTAAGCATTGCTTTGAATAAAGAGCCACATTTGTTATTATAAAGTATCAATATCAACATTAGCTATGTCATGTTTCTTAATCTTGAAACCATAGTGTAATAATAATAAAGCATGTGTGCATATTGTCTTATTCCCATGGTCGGTTAAATATTAATTATCAATACGCCTTTCTTTTTCTATTGTCATTTACTGAAAACAGAGTTAGAGAGTTACTGAAATAGACATTGATTTTTATGAGAAACAACCTTTAATTAAAGTTAAATAAAATTTTCTTAAAGTACTACTTAAAATGTCTACTTTTTAACTTATTATCCCACCTACTGGTAAGTTGTGATGAAGTCCTAGATAGTAAACTGCACTGACTTAGCGAAACAAAAAGAAAAGCCTATTCTCTCTTTTCTTGAAGACATTCATATTGTAATTGGATATAAAGACAAACACCTACAAATTTATTCCACTACTTTGCAGTAACAAAGCAAATTATTTGTATCAAATGCATGGAATATCATTAAAATAGGGGTGAATGCCAGTCGACCATATAGTTGAACCATGGTTGAAAGATTAGGGTGTAATTAAGGCATTTAATTAATTAAAACTTCTCTCAAGTTAGTAGAAATCTCCTATCTAGAGACTAGAATTAACGATAATAATTTATAGATAATTAATGATTTTCACACTGTGTACTTACTTATTACTAGCTAATACCAGGTGCGTTGCTGCTGCAGAAAAAATATTTCTGGATATATTGTTTTAAATTTGGAAGGGTTACATTGTTTAATTAGGAATGATAATACATTCCTTGAAATTTAATGATATATAACTTTCAAATAAAATTGTCGGTAAGATATGCGCGCTACCTACTGTAAGTTAATTGTACTATGCCTATAACCTTCGTGCAAGTGTAAACTAACAGTTAAAAAATTTTAGCACAGTCTGATGAACGGTAGGGCAGCGCATAAAATACGAACACACAAACATTATTTTTTATATACAACAACATACAACATAAACACTCACGCCTGTCATCCAGAGGGGTAGGCAGAGACTACGGACTTCCATTTGGCACGATCCTGACACACCTCTCTCGCCTCCTTTACATCCATGCTCCTACCTACGCATACATGCTCGTCGGTTAAGGGAACTCTTAAGTTGGCCCATTTTCAGTATATTGCCAATTTGGTCGACAAACTTTCGCCTAGGACGTCCCTTTCCGACCCTGCCGTTCACTTCTGCAACATAGATTTGCTTTGTCACTCTTTCCTCGTTCATTCTTTCTAGATGACCAAACCACCGAAGCATTGCTTTCTTAATCCTGGTCACAACATTATCTTGCAAACCACATTCTTCTCTTATCACACAATTTCTTATACATATATCAACATTTTTCGGAGACATATATCCCCCGTCCGTAGCATGGAGCCAGGGTTGGCTATAGAAGTCGGGTACTTGAGTTTAATTATGTTTTCAGTTTAGGAGGCTTGTTAGGGTTAAGCTTGAACCTTTTACACTGTTTTTGGATGTCGGAAATGCGTTTTGAATTAATTACGATAAAAATAAATTTCACTAAAAATTGCATATAACGAAACGCAAATATGTCAATTTGGTCAAGTATTATGAAGTAACGTCGAGTACTTGATTTGAATTATGTTTTCAGTTTAGGAGGTTTGTCAGGGTTAAGCTAGAACTTTTTATACTGTTTTTGAATTACGGAAATGTGTTTTGAATTAATTACGATAAAAATAAATTTCACTAACTAAAAATTGCATATAACGAAACGGGTCACCCATAAAAAAGTTAATTACTCAGACCCAGACAATCCATTTGTGGCTGAAGATGGAACTCATACACAACGAATTGAGTTGCAGTGGAGAGATGTCAAAGAGGTTTTTCAGAAAACAAAATTATAACAATTCACATTACATATTATACAACATAATAAAGTAGTTAGTGGTAATTAAACAAAAGAGTGACTTTCAATAAGTATTATTTATAATCTATATTGAATAAAAAAGTTTCTGTTTCTGTTTCTATTGTTTCATTTACCACTATCATAGCAGAGATTAGGGCAAACTGACTTTATAGATAAGATGGGTCGAAACTGTACTAAAACCGAATCAGAACGCCCCGACTCCACGTAGTCTTGTCTGCCCTACCCCTAGAGTGTTTTTGTAAAGCTGTAGGCGCGGAGGGAGAGCAGCCCCCGCCCACTGTAGCAAATTGCAGGCACTTGTGTGAGCCGTAGCGGCTGAGGCTGTCATCCAAACACAATTTGGACTAGACTAATTTGCATTGTTAGAGTAGATCTTAACATATATTTTTATCTGACTACTCTTGCTTCCTCATGTGATCAATGTATTTATTCATTTTATATACATACTTACATAAACTCTCGTGTCTTTCAACTAGAGAGGAAGGCAGAGACTACAGGCTTCCATTTGACACGAACCTGACACACCTCTCGCTTCTTTTACATCCATATATCTATGCATACATTCTCAAATATCACTTCAGTATCTTGTTTTATTATTCAACTAGGTGTTTCCCGCAACTTCATCCGCATGTAATTTAGGGTTTTAATTTTTTTGCACGGAACCCTAATTATTATTCTAAAATTAAAGTAGCCTAAGATACTCCTTATAACATCAGCTGTCTGCCAGTGAAAGTCCCATCAAAATCGGTCTAGCTATTTCAGAGATTAGTCGGAACAAATAGACAGACAAACAGACAAAAATTTAAAAATTGTGTTTTTGTTATATGTACCGTATATCCTTTTATATGCAATTAGTATGAAGCTGTTGTTTTGATATTACAAACAGACACTTTAATTTTATTTATTTGTATAGATTATGTAGGAAATTATTTATTACAGCTACATCTACCTACTTTCTCCGCAGAGGTCTGTAAAATGTGAAGACCTGGTGACCTAAGGTACAGGTTTTACCTGGTTTAGGCAACAGTTTTTCACCAAATAATAGTATTGTCAGATGGTATGATATTATATTCATTTTTGCTCACTCTATAATGTATAATGTTGTTAGTGAAAAGAAATAAAAAAAACTTAAAGTTATGTTAAAAGTTAAAGTATTTAAGTACCTTTAAGACAAGGTATAAATGCTTAATTTCTCTTTTTGTTACTTACAGGGGTGGAGATTTATCGCCTATCTCAAAATATGTACAAATTTTACACAATGGTCCTGAGAGCTTGTTACATTGGAGTGCGAGAATGGCATTCAGGCCTGCCGTTTTCGCTGTATCTACAGTCCTGTCACTTCTTCCTGCGAGGCAGCAGCTTGATAACGATGGATTACCCAAAGCAAGCATAGAATCTACACAGAGATTTGTTCTGGAGAGTGCTGTAAAGGTAATTAGTATTTCATTCACCGAGCCTAATTTTAAGTAAACAAGTAAGATATAAAAAGATTACTTTAAAGTTAATAAATAGATGGTAGAGCTTTCTGCGTAGGAATCTGCCTTTGTGGGTACCACCCCCTTATTTGTGCGTGCAATGCGTGCACTGCTGGGTTCTGTTCTGAAGAGAATCAGTATAATTATAGGTTCCGAGGCCTTCCACCTTAACCCTCAGAGGTGAGAACACAACTGTAGTCTCCTTTGTTAAAAGTTGGTGGCAGGTGTGCATGGGCTGCGGTAACCACTTACCATCAGTTGTAAATAATACATGGTTTATGATAACTTCTGGAAATGAGGTGATTTAATCCAAGCTATTTCAAAAATGATTTATTTATTTAATTTTTGTCTACAATGAAGACAAAAAGGTTTATTTGTCAAAGGGTTTTTTTTAAAAGCTAATCTGAAAAGTAATAAATCACTTAAAACAAGCATTATTTATATCTATGTTGAATAGATTATATTGTATTAACAAATCATGCCTCTAATTATGAGGGCACAACTCTAATAATAGGTTTTACAACTACCATAACAACACCTATACATGAAGGTATTATAAAATATCACTTCTTTTATGTGATTGGTAAGTAATAGCGATTATGTTTTTAACACCTAACAAAGACTAAGCTAGCTAGCTAAGGTGCATTATTACACATGACCCCTAAAGACTAACATGAATTGCCTCATAGGTTGAAAGTACATGTACAGGCTCAATCTCTCATAGAGTATTTCAGCAGAAACAGAAACTTTTTTATTCAATATAGATTATAAATAATACTTATTGAAAGTCACTCTTTTGTTTAATTACCACTAGTTCGAAAAAAAAAAAAAACCTCTGTCCTGGGAACAACCAGCAATAAAACCAGTGGGACATTAAAAAAAAATAATGGCTTACAATCATGTATGTTACACAATTAACAACACAAAACAAATTAGAAATAGCTTGATAGCGATCACCTCATTCCCAGGTGTTATTATCATCCATAAATTCCTTGATATTATAATAACCCTTTTTATACAAACTTAGTTTAGTAAGAGCAGGTCAAATTTTGTATATTAGTAGTTAGTATATAAGATGTAATACATCACAGCCTGTAATTACACAGCCTCTATACTGTCTCTCTGGAACACAGCATTGCAGGCACAGCTGTTTGGTGGCAGGAATAGACAAGAGGGTGGTACCTTTTTTTTTTTTTTTTACATGGGAAATGCCTACGCATACCCGCCTCGCGGGGGCAAGGACGGGTTATGTCGGACTCGCACCGACTAAAACCCCATGGTGTTCCACCTTCGTCGCATATTGGCAGGGCCACGGGAACGCTTTCGCACACATCCGCGGCCCCACCAGCGCCGGCCGTCCCATAGCGGCTCCTCCTCGGGAGAGAACTACTCCTCCCCCATCTCCTTCTCAGGTAAGGCGCACCAGAACACACGGCGCGCCTTCCTCCACGGCCTCCAACTACACCAGCGCAACGGACGCCCCCGTGTCCGATGCGCGAAGGCCATGGGGCCAGGAAAAACGAGCACTCTGAAGCACTAGCCTTCCTGACCCCAGCGGCGGATCTGGTCTATGGCTCCGCCGTCAACCAAGATTCGGCTGCGGAGCGCAGGGAGAGCGGCGCCTCGCAATACCGACACTCCTCTCCCCCCGCGGCCCCACCACCACCGCATCAACGGTGCGGCCTCGTCAGAGTCGCGGAGGATAGGGGCGAGTGGCACATCGCCCTACCAACACTCCTCTTCCTCCACGACTCCACCCCGGCTGCAGCGGTAGGGGGAGTGGGCACCCCTCTCGCCGCAGCCCACCGACAAACATCCAAAGTGGGCTCGCCAAGCCCACTCGGAGTGGCCACCTCGGGCCGGCATTACACCACGAGCCAGCCAAGGGGTTCCTCTTTGTTCACCGCGGGTGACCAAGCCACGGCTACTAAGCCCCCCCGCCACGACAAGGCAGGAACCCGTTCGGGGGGGAAGAAGATGGTACCTACCTTACTTCACTCCTTGGCAGAAATAGGAATTTTAGCGCCTTGTAAATTTATAGATCATTTATAGAGAAATTACTAATAATACATAGTAGAGTCACACTGCAGCTATATTATGGTTGTTGTACAAATGAGTCGATTAGACCACACTCTCACAAAATGCCAGCGTGAAATAGCAGCTCAATGCTGCTGTGTTTCAAAGAGAACCGGAGACCCTTTTTACTGAAAACATGAGACATTCCATTTAGACCTCAGGGGTGACTATATATCTGCATTTTGATTCTCAATCGAGGAGAGATATAGATGTCTATAGGCGACAGCATCCGCTTACCATTAGGTGGCCTGTGTGCTCGTTTGTCATGCTTATTCTACACGAAAAAAATTACTCTAAATGTCGTAGATAGAAGTTTAAACTTTTAACACTAACACAACACTGTACGTGATAGAGCCAAGCTGCAGCTATAATTATAGTATAGTTGTAGCTCTCACAGAATATCAGCGTAAAATAGCAGCTTAATGCTGCTGTTTTCATATGGTGAGTGTAGAGAACCGGAGACCCTTTTTACTGGATATAAGGCATTACGTCTTAGTCCTCAAGGCTGACAACGCATCTGCATTTTGATTTGCAAACGAGGATAGATGTAGATGTCTATGGGCCACAGTAACCACTTACCATCAGGTGGACTGTGTGCTCGTTTGTCACCCTATTTCAATAAAAAAAAATACTATAGAAAACTTCAAACTATATGCAGTGCTCATAATGCTTTTACTCGAAAATCTTTGGCTTACCATAGTTTTTTATTTGTTTAGGATTTTCAGATGCGCTCAACTGTTATAATCATAACTGTAATGTAATATTTTCAGGAGCAAGCAACACATTTCATAGATAGCTACCCACCTGGGGAGACACGAATTGGCACAATTGATGAACTGATGAAATACAGCCAATGGCAAGGAAGTCGCGAAACATTTGAAATTATCTTGGGCTACCTGGTCTCACAGGGTGTCGCTGTGAAGAAGGGGGATGTGGTCAAACTGGGTAATTAAACTTTATTATGTTTTATGTTTAATTCTTTATTTACACAACTCTCTTTCACACCCACTACCAGTAGACCTTGACCTAGATTGTAGACCTAGACCTTCCTAATCAATCTGAATGTGATATCTGTTGTAAGGAATAAAAAAGTGTGATTGCTAACCTATCTGCCAAGCGTGGCAATTATGGCAAATATCGCCCCTACGAGGCATTGGACTTTTGATAGGCTGTATGAATGAATGAAATCAAGATATAACGTCATATTTAAGTCTATTGGATTATTTCACAGCAAATTCATGCTTTTGTAATAGAATTACTACAAAGAACAATTTAAAATGTTAAGCAACCATTGAGTTCTATGTACTACGTACTAGAGAAGCCGTTCAAACAAAAATGTGCACTACTCTGTTTTCGCGCATGCGCGGAGATAGTACATTTTAGTCTATGATTGTAGATAGCGTGGCATATAAATGAAGTTTATTTTTCTATTGTAATATTATTACCTATTTATTAACTTGAACAACAAATAATTTTACTTATTTGACTACTGAATTATTAATTACGTTCAGGTTTAAACTTTAATTTGAAATCACGTATTATTAGCGCAGCTCCACACTCTATGAATATTGAAGCCACACTAAATGACACTAAATTTGTACGGATTGCAGTACAGTTCATTTGAACATAGTGCATGTTCGAATGCCACATCTAGTACGTAGTACATATATATCGATGTAAGCAACATTTAGATATTCGCCGAGCACAGACAGATAGGCACGAGTACGAACATGTAAACGCTCTGTTCGGGTGCTACTCGACCCGAGTATTCGCCTGTACTCAGCTCAATGTCGGCTTTTTAGCATGAGTTAAAGGAATGTTTGTGTGTATTCGTATCGTTGTTTACATATTCGTTATTATACAGTTGACCCGTGAACTATCATTTTAATTTACTCGGCCAATCTACCGTTATAATAAGTATAATATACTCGGTTCAGTTCAGCTGAAATTAAGAATTTAACAAGAGCGAAACTACTTTCATACATTCTACTTAATACTAACTATTTCTACTACTGCCGTCTTTTTATCTTTTTCTACCGATTTCAAAAAGGAGGAGGTACTCAATTTGACTGTATGTTTTTTTTATGTGTGTTACCCACTGTCCTCTATATATTGGACTGGCAATACACCGTGACATAATGAGGCGATTTGATTTTCGCCATTTTGGCGCTGACAGAAGAAGTGAATGTCCACGGAACTAATAATAGAGATAAGACAGTGTGAAAAAATATATTGATAACTCATGTCCAATAAAACAGTTGTCTGTGAAGTGTTTAGAACAAAGATAATCATTTTGTTTCGGACAGACAATTTTTGTGCTTTATAGCCATAATTTTAGTCTAGGTTCAGTTGGAAACCTGTTAATTAATAAACATTTGATAATTATCTGTAGTCGGCGACTTTGGTTGTGAACAGATATGGGTAGAAAAGAACATAGATAAGTATTATAGACAAGGAACTCGACAACCCTATTGAATTTTATTGTTTATCAAAACTCAGTAATATAAAGACAAACATGTTGGTAATTACGATATTAAGATTATTAACAAATTTTTAAGCACCTATATTATCAAATAGTTTTAATTTGCTTAATATTAGCTGCAAATTCACTTACTTGTGGAATATTATCCCACTTTCCTTTTGGTAACGAGTTTTACATATTATCCACACTTATTATTACTAAAATAATTTTATTATGTAACTAAAATCAAACATAACTAAACCACATAAAATACTTTCATTTTTAGTTTAAAATTCAAAATATAGAGATACGATTTAAATAATACAACAGACTTTGCATATTATGTCAATTTTAGTTCTGCACGGACAATGAGGGTGCTTCAAATCGGCATAAGCATTTTGTACGGCATAGCCAGTCCAGCTGCATTTGTACATATAGAGGTCAGTGGTGTTACCTCATAACTTTGTTCTACGTGAACCGATTACGATGTTTTTATTTGAAAGCTGGTGCTTCTCATGCGGTCCCATATAAATTTGATCAAGGTCTGACCAGTAGTTTTTGAGTTATCCTTAATAATTTATATTGAAGTCGGTTGTACAAAATTAGGGAGTTTATAAGAGTTAAATAGACACAATGTCGTAACAACGAGACGTATGTCATCCACGTTTAAACGTTTTATGTTGATTGAATATGTAAACGCGTTTAAAATACAGACGAATATGATGTAAACGCGTCGTACTCGTCCACGAATAACTGCGAGTTATTCGGCAAATTGTTCGTCCGATAATCTAAAAGTGCCATTAAAATAACATTATCCGTTACCACAATCTTATAAAAAGATATTGTCGCAGTGGCTAAAAATGGAACTACATTTAAATGTCGAGGCGATGTAGCCGTGGTAGATCAGATGGTTAGCGCTCGCTGTAAATTTCACAGTACGCGAGCAACCCGGGTTCGATCCCCGCCAGCACCAATGAAATTGTTAATTGCAATTTTAAGTGCTGATTTACCACGTGCTCGGCCGTGAAGGAAAACATCGTGAGAAAATATATATTTCGAAAACATGTGAAGTTCGCCAACACGCATTGGGGCAGCGCGGCGGACACTTCCTTGCCCTTGAAACCCTCTCAGAATTGAGAGGAGGCCGGTGCCCAGCAGTGGGACGTATATAGGCTGTAACTGTACTGTACAGTACTGAAGCTATTGATTCAGTCGTATCAAAAGTATTGACTTTCAGTAGTTGTCTGACTCGACCGACACGTCGCAAGTCGCGTATTGGTGGAGTAAGACAATCCATCACTCTATTTCGTCCTGTGGGTGTGGTAAGAGGCGACTGTGGGAAACAAAACAAACAGAAACTTTTTATTCAATATAGATTATAAATAATACTTATTGAAAGTCACTCTTTGTTTAATTACCACCGGTTCGAAAAAACCTCTGTCCTAGGAAGAACCAGCAAGAAACCCAGCGGGACGTTTTTATAAAAAAAAATCAGCTTACAATCATATGTTACACAATTAACTACACAAAACAAATTAGAAACAGCTTAGTAGCAATCACCTCATTCCCAGGGGTTAGTTATTATCATCCATGAATTTTAATATTATATGTAATAACTAATAACCCTTTTTAGACAAACTTTGTTTAGTAAAGTTTTTGAAAATGAATTTCTGACTCGGCAGAGTCGAGAGTAACTGGTACTACTAGCTTGCGTCTGTTCCTAGTATTTGGGAAATGCCAGAATTTGATGTCTACCAATGGATGGTGTTATTATTTTTGCTAGACGTAATATTCAGACCGGCGGCAGACAGCAACGTCAGCTGCGTACTAGTGATAGGCTATAATGATGCTGATGATGATGGTAAACATGAACATTTGTTGGTTCGCCTTCTATGTGTTCCTATACCATTCACTTTATTATGATGAAATTTTGTGAGTTGTTGTGTGCGACAAAAAAAAAGGTGTAGCAATACTTGTTGGTCACAGATAGTCATTGATAATAGTAAAAAGAAATAAAAGTGAAGTTATAGCCTATATACGTCCTACTGGTAGACACAGGCCTCCTCTCATTTCTGGGAGGTTTTAGCGCAAAAAAGTGTCCACCGTACTGCACTCATGCGTGCTGGCAGAATTTAATTTAATTTTAAATATTTCTTTTTTAATTCCCCAGACGTTCAAGTTTCCTCACGATCTTTTTCTTCACATAATTCATGATTTTTTAGCTGAGCCCAACAAAAAGGCGACAGCAGTGACAGAAGCGGATGAGGCGCTTGTTAAATTGACTTCGGCCGAAGCCCGGCTTGAAGCTGACATGGAGCGGCTTTCAAAAGAACTCGCTGCTGCCGAAACGGATGCAAAGGCTGCTTTGAAATTGGGCAACAGGCTTGCTGTGAGTATGTTAAATTAAGAGCATTAATTGTTATATATTTATGCTTGACCGTGTAGTGGAAGTGTAAGAATATCCATTATTTCATATCGTCCCGTGCGTGTCATAAGAGGCGACAGAGGGAACTTTTTTTTTCTATAGAATAAGGGTGACAAACGAGCACACAGTCCACCTGATGGTAAGTGGTTGCTGTGGCCCGTAGACATCTACATCTATCTTCGTTTGCGAATTTAAATGCAGATGCGTTGTCAGCCGTGAGGACCAAGATAGAATGCCTCTTTTCCAGTAAAAAGGGTCTCCGGTTCTCTACACTCACCATACGAAACACAGCAGCAATAATCTACTATTTTAAACTGGTATTCTGTGAGAGCGTGGTCCTCCCCGGTCGAGCCGACCCATTCGTGCTACAACTATACTATAAATATAGCTGCAGCTTTGCTCTATCACATACAGTATTGTGTTAGCGTTAAAAGTTTAAACTTCTATTTATGACATTTAGAGTAAATTTTTTCGTGTAGAATAAGCATGACAAACCAGAACAAAATTTAACTTATAATATATAAATTAATAGTGTGGGTGGACCAAATCAGATCCAAGTATAACTAAATCAGATGTAAGTTATACTTCTTTTGGGGCGTTTGGGAAAAATTATGAGAGTGAATTTTTTACGATGCGCGCGCGCACCGAAAACTAAAAGCGACACCATGAAGTTGTTACGATGCGCGCGCACACTGACACCTCAAAGCGGCAACTTCACTCAAGTTTAACTGTCTCTCAAGTTTTCGTGGGAACTGATAACTATATTTAAGGTAGTTATTTTTAGTTATTTTTGTTTTGTTACGCTAAAGAAGTATAACTTCCTACGTGCGTACATAAGTACACACACACGTATTTTTTTTTTATTTAAATTCCAGGCTAGAAACCATCTGCGTCGTAAACATAAAATCGCTGCGCGGGCGCAACGTTGCGACGCGGCTCTAGAGAATGTACGTCATTTGCTACATCAGTTGAGGGAGGTGGACTCCAATGCTGCCATTGTCGACACATACAGGTAAACAAACATACAGACAAACCACTTTTATTACCATCACTAACTTCTGAAACTACTAAACTTTAGGAGTGTACGACTTATATCGATACGACTTAGGGACCTTGAATAATAGATCCTACTCCTTTTTAAAAGGCCGGCAACGCACCTGCAATTCCCCTGGTGTTGCAGTTGTTCATGGGCGGCGGTAGTCACTTACCATCAGGTGAGCCGCATGCTCGTTTGCCCCCTGCTTTGTATATATAAGATATTTAAAAAAAGAAATATTTTCGCCGAATAGTCTAAGATCCCCACTTAAATTGTCCTTCCCTCATCGAGTTTCCTAATAAAATAAATATTTTATGTGATACTGGCTGATACTCGGTGCGTTGCTGCCGCAGAAGTAATAATTGTGGAAATATCATTTTAAATTTGGAACAGTTATATTGTTTATTTAGGAATGATAACACATTCATTGAAGTTGAATGATACTTTCAAATAAATTTTTCGGTACGATACGCGCGCCACCTGCTGTAAGCTAATTGTACTATGCCTGTAACCTTCCCACAAGTGTATGGAATAAGTTGACAAAGTTTTACCGCAATCTAATGAACGATATGGCAACGCATAAAATACGAACAAACAAACATTAATTTTTATATATTAGAATAATGTATAAATAAATTTAAAATGCTAGAGTTGCGTTGGGATACAGCACAACCATTTTTAATAAATAAATAAAAGAAAAGTTTTTTATTGTTATACAGTTTCATGAAAACTTTAGCACCAAACAAGAGTACAAGTCGCGGAACGTAAGTCTAGCGCTGAACGAAACGTGGAGGGATAGCTGCGCATGGCTACTGTCGCGCACGTATCACGTATCAGTACGGGGGACGGAATGCGACTGGAGAGCCAATCAGCGCGTGCGAACGATTCGCATACGCCCCGCGACCCGCTTACTACCCCATGATACCTTATTTTCGAATTATGCGCAATAACGGTCACCGCTAGACTTTCGTGCCGCGACTTATAAACAATATAACTATAACGCCAAAGGGTACTTTTTCCCGGCAATACTGAAAGGTTGCCAGGTGTGAGTAGGTAAGCCTGTATGTATAACTCACCCTCATTCAATTTCTTATTGAATTAGGGGATGGTACGGTGGTACACACCGCTTGCCATGTTTAAATGTTGTTCTTTATTTGCAGAACCAGCTCTCAAGCAATGAAACATACGATGAAGGATGGTGGGCTTGAAGAGGACTCAGTACTTGATACAATGGAGGAACTTAAAGAAGTACGTTTTTTTTAAAAGTGCTATATTTATGCAATGTAATGGAATTCTCATAGATATACAAAGAAATGCGCACGTATTACACACGAAAATTGTAGCATGTATAAACGACCAAATCTAAGAAATGCCTTTTGACGCATTAATTGGACTAGACATTCCAACTGAAAATCGATACCTACAATATTCGATTCCTAATAGAAATCGATATCGATTCTTTAGAGTTGGTATTTATTTACAATTTTATCCAGACTAATAGCAGAATAAAGTAGAAAGAGATAACCCAAAACACAATTTTTTTATCATTTCTTTGTATTTATTGCTTATTGCTAATTTCTACATATAAAGTTTATTTTTATTTTTATAGAATAGGTTTCACAAGCGGGCACACAGCCAGCCCACCTGATGGTAAGTGGATGCTATGGCCGATAGATATCTACATCTATCCTCGTTTAAGAATCAAAATGCAGATGCGTTGTCACCTCTGAGGACTAAGATGGAGTGTAGAGAACCGGAGACCCTTTTTACTGGAAAAGAGGCATTCCTAGTCAAAACAGAATCCTAGTCCTCACGGCTGACAACGCATCTGCATTTTGATTTGCTAACGAAGATAGATGTAGACGTCTATGGGCCACAGCAACCACTTACCATCAGGTGGACTGTGTGCTCGCTTGTCACCCTTATCTTATTAAAAAAAATGCCTCATATCCAGTAAAAAGGGTCTCCGGTTCTCTACACTCACCACACGATAACAGCAGCATTAAGCTGCTATTTTACGCTGGTATTCTGTGAGAGTGGGATCCTTCCCCGGTCGAGCCGATCCATTCGTGCTACAACTATGATATAGCTGAAGCAGCTCTACCACTTATAAATAATTATAGACTGCACTAGATTAAAAATTAATTTAATCACTCAATACAACTAGTAGTAGCAGTCATTGTTGTTAACATTAATTATTACTTGACCATTCAAAATTAATGTCTCTTTCATAGTCGTCCATTACAATTTTCTTTCTTTTCTCCATCAATTTGGCCCAGTCATCTCTTGTGCAGTAGTAGTATTTTCTACAAATCCCTCTCCGGCGGATCCCACATGGCAAATTATGAGGCGCCCACCTTGTACCACGTTCACGTGTCATCTGTTAATGTCTGCGGCACGGTGTGGTTGGCGTTTAGCCATATTTCATCAACGAATATACAGTTGTCACAATTGGTTATATTGCACCGCCTCACAAAGTGAGGGAGTGCTCTACTCTCGATATGTGGCCATACCTCAATTTCGCTACATAAAATCGTTCTTATACTTTTAGTTAGACATCAAATCCATATTATTATTAACGTTACAATAACTACAGACATTGAATTATAAGATTAGTTTATTTTCTAATTAATTCACTTAAGATTACATAACAAAAAGTAATTGAAAAATATATGAACTGCGTCGCGTCGGTGAATCTTCTCGCTTAATAGAAATGTAAGCAATAGATTGAGATATATAGTATTAAATAAGATTCCATATATTGTAAGGAGGATCCCTATTCATTTTTGTTATTGAACTCAACACCGTTTAAAAGATATTTATATTTTTCGTCAAAATTTCATTTAATTTTGATGAAAAAAATAAAAACGCTCGTGAGGCGTGCACTTTTGAATTTTCCAAACTATTTTTAACTTTTCGTAAAAATGTTATTCCTTTCATTCATATTTCTAAATAATTATTTTGCGTTTGTCAATTGTTTGTATCGGAAGCCAATTCCTTTTGAAATGATTCCCAATGATTCTGTACTACCATTGTACAAGCCGGCATCTTTATAAACTTAATAGCAACTTCGCCGCAGTGGGATTCACAGAAATTATTAAAAAAAATAGACTTGTTTAATTCATGATTCATATAATTTATGCAACTCAAGAAATAAAAATTGAAATATACAAATAATAAATTAAAAATATAAAGGTTCGATTAATTGAATATTTTTATCGATTATTCACATTAACATGAATTTAAATCATCCAAACACTACGGTAAGGTACATAACGACATATCATCGACACAATGTTGAGCAAAAAGTTGGTTCTGGTAATTTTTTTATATTTCGCAAGCAAAGATTTGAATTTAAATTAGTGATAAAAAACTATATATGTAATGAAATAAAGATAACGTCATTATTCCTTGAGGTTATGTAAAGGTTATTTTAAATCGTGTGAGTACGCTTCTACAAAGATATTGCAGAATGATTAATGTGAAACGTCGAAAGGTATTGGTGGAGTATAGTTTGCTGCAAGTTAATCTAATGGTCTAGACAAAGCGCTCGCTGTATATTACACGGTATGCGAGCAACACGGGTTCGATCCCCAGTACCAATGTAATTGTTAATTGCAATTTTAAGTGCTGATTTACCACATGCTTAACGATGAACGAAAATATCTTGAGGAAACCTGCATATGTGAGAAATAAGAATATTTTGAAGACATGTGGTGATAGGCGGCAGCGTCTTTCTAGTAGCAATTTAAAAAGCTGCAGTTACCAGCTCGCCTACCTAGCGTGGCAACTATGCCAAGTATCCCCCTCCCCGTGCTGCGATCTGTCGGTGAGGGCTATGTTTAGCAGCGGACTTATGATAGACTGTTACGGTAATTACTTCTATAGAACAATGACTTTTTTAATAGGGTGACAAACGAGTACACAGTCCACGTGATGGTAAGTGGTCACTGTGGCTCATAGACATCTACATCTAACCTCGATGGCGAATCAAAATACGGATGCGTTGTCAACCGTGAGGACTAAGATGGAATGCCTCGTTTCTAGGCAAAGGGTCTCCGGTTCTCTACACTCACCATACGAAACACAGCAGCATTAAGCTGCTAGTTTACGCTACTCCTTGTTCTCCAAAATAATGGAATCCATTATAAACTGCCAGCTCATGCGGTACCTTGAGGATCACCAGCTGATTAGTGACCGCCAATACGGTTTTCGTCGCCGTCGATCAGCTGGAGATCTTCTGGTCTACCTGACTCATAGATGGGCGGAGGCAGTAGAGTCCAAGGGGAGGCATTGGCCGTTAGTTTGACACTGCGAAGGCCTTCGATCGGGTTTGGCACAAAGCGCTTCTTTCGAAGCTCCCTTCCTATGGGCTTCCTGAGAAATTGTGCAATTGATTACCAGCTTTCTTGAAGATCGGAGCATCAAGGTCGTTGTAGATGGTGCATGCTCCGATTACAAGCCTATTAATTTTGGTGTTCCACAAGGCTGCGTGTTATCACCAACGCTGTTTCTTCTGCATATCAATGATATGTTGCAAACCGGTAGCATTCATTGCTATGCGGATGACAGCACTGGTGATGCTCTATACACCGCCTGTGCCAATATTTCTCGGGAAAACGTCGCCGAGTACCGGAACAAACTTATACAAACAACAAAAATCTTTGCTGAACAAAGTCTCGGATTGGGGCCACTAAATCTAGTCCAGTTTAATCCTCAGAAGACACAAATTTGCGCGTTTACCGGTAAAAGAACCCTTTGTCGTATCTCCTCAGTTTCAAGGCACTCCCTTGTTGCCTCAGCCAGTATCGGAATCCTCGGCGTCGACATATCGAGTGACGTACAGTTTCGTGGCCACTTAGAAGAGAAGGCCAAATTGGCCTCTAAAAGCTTGGCGTGCTCAGCAGAGCGGGACAGTATTTCATGCCGGCTCAACACCTGCAACTTTACAAGGCGCAGGTTCGGCCTCACATGGAATACTGTTCCCATCTCTGGGCAGGGGCCCCAGTGCGAGCTCCTTCCACTTGACCGCATCCAGCGCAGAGCGGCTCGTCGACGACCGAGTCCTTTCCGATCGGCTCGATTCATTGGCGCTGCGAAGAGATGTTGCATCCTTTGCATTTTCTTTCGCATTTATCACGGGAGTGCTCTGAGAAATTGTTCGGATTAATCACAGATAGATACGACTTAGGACCTTCAAGAAAAGAGCTTACTCCTTTTAAAAGGTTGGCAATGCACCTGCAATTCCCCTGGTGTTGCAGTTGTTCATGGGCGGCGGTAGTCACTTACCATCAGGTGAGCCGTATGCTCCTTTGCCCCCTCTCCTATAAAAAAAATATTGTATTAATTATTACAATTCTTCCGCAGGTCTTAGACAGTTATAATGAAGTGGAAAAAGCTCTTGGTACTACTATTGATGACGTTGACACAGCTGACCTGGAGCAAGAGTTGAAAGAACTCCTGGAAACTCCATCTGCGCCAGGAGGAGGCACTCCTGGGAAAGAAGAGAGGAGAGAAAGGCTGGGAGAGAGAAAGGGTAAGTCTTCTTTTGAAGTTATGGGAAATAAGTAAATTATTTTACGTAAAATAATTCACTTGCAGCATGCTGCAGCTATATTAGTAGTATAGTTGTAGCACGAATGGGTCGGCTCGACCGGGGAAATACCAGTGTAAAATAACAGCTTAATGCTGCTGTGTTTCGTATGGTGAGTGTAGAGAACCGGAGACCCTTTTTACTAGAAACAAGGCATTCCATCTTAATCCTCACGGCTGACAACGTATCTGCATTTTGATTCGTAATCGAGGAATCTAGAATCTAGATGTCTATGGGCCACAGCGTCTATTTACCATCAGGTGGACTGTGTGCTCGTTTGTCACCCTTATCCTATAAAAAGTCATTGTTCTATAGAAGTAATTACTGTAACAGTCTATCATAAGTCCGCTGCTAAACATAGCCCTCACCGACAGATCGCAGCACGGGGAGGGGGATACTTGGCATAGTTGCCACGCTAGGTAGGCGAGCTGGCAATTGCAGCTTTTAAATTGCTACTAGAAAGACTCTGCTGCCTATCTTAGTCCCAGTCCCAGTTACTACGAGACGATATGGCGTATTCCGTGTAGACATGGCGTGTAGGAATATCCAAGCTGAAACACCTTATTTCACCCTCAGGGTTAGAATTCTCTAAAATCCTTTCTTAGTGTGTGTCCACGTCGACAAAAGAGTATATATGCCAAATTACAAGTCAATTGGGTGTATAGTTTTGGAGATCTCGTGATAAGTGAGTGAGTCAGAAGTATTTCGCTTATATATATATATATATATATATATTAGTTTCTCGGATACGACTAATGGTTTGGATGCAATTCTGTATTTAGATAGTTTCTTTTACAAATTATCTAGACCGTGTCATCCCTGAGAAAATCTGTTTTGACACAATCACACAAATAATAAAATAATTTTTATCTAAAACAAGATTTTTTATCTAAAAGAAGTGACTACAGCAGTCCATAGACACCTGCAACCAATTTCAAACATTCTTTGTTAAACGCAGTCTTCAGGTGCATGAAATGCCTCAGTCTAAAATTATACTGGCTGTCTATTCTACAGACCGTAACATTTCACTGTTAGTTAGTAACAGAAATAGCTAACAGTGTGCTACCCAGATGGAAACCCAGGCAGAAAAATAGCCTTACCACTTGATACCTTGGTCAACTTGATAAAAGTACACTGACCGCACAAAAACGACTCACTTTGAATTTTAAGTAATTAATTGTCTTAGAAATTTTTGGTATAGTGTCTGTTGACATTTTGTATATTTTCGGATAACATCCGGTTGGTAAATACTCTGCTTTGTTATTGGCTATGGATTTGACTTTGCGAAGTCAAATCCAAACCCTATTTTATTCTTTGCTATAAATTTGTAAGGCTAGATAATGAAACGGTCATTCGCAGAGCAACAGTCGTGACCACAGAACACAATTACTCTCTACCAAGAGAAGAACGCCAACTTCATACTAAAAAAAGGAAACACGTGTTTATGAATGTACACGAAAAGCGTCTCGGTGGGCGCCCATATAAAACTTTTTAGCGGGAATTTCAAACCTTTGTATTGTGTAACTTTGAACTTTTTATTTAAGGCATATTCGAGTAATTTTGGCTCAAGCCTCACAAACCTATGGGGTAAATTCCCATACATTTGAGAGCACCAAAATTACTCGAATTTACTTTAGAGGAGTATGTGGGATAAAAAAAAACTAAAATAGATATAGTTATGTAATGTTATTTTTGAAGATATTGTTTTACACACTATATATTATTATTTATGTTTTTATTTCTTTAGCAGATAATATTTCACGCGTAATATTGATTTATAACATATGTTATCGAGAGTAACGTAAATTTAAATCAGCAAATTGAGTTAATATAGTAATAATCCCTACAAATAACGATGAATAAATTCAAAATGCTTAAAGACTTACCACAATATTATCAAAAGTTTTTCTATCTTTATTGTAGGAAACCTGCAGAAAGTGATCGGATGATTTTGTGCTTTTTGTTTGCATAATTTTTTAAATAATAAATTAATTTATAGTCAATATCTCATACAGAGTCAGTATCTCACAAAAATCTTCACACACACAATCGCGAAGAATTGCCTACAAACGAAAATGAAGTATTCTGAACCGATAATAACTGAATTAAAGCAAAACGCAATAACAAATATTAAAATCTAAATCATTAAATAAATTTGAATCAATTTCAGAAAATATTTTCAATATGAAAGACGTTGACAAACAAATGTCATTTTTTTCTTCTTTTAGTTCATGGCTTCTCTTGATAGAATTCTGCTAGTATTAAATAATTTAATTTTAATCAATTAGTAGGTCAATTAATTGTGCAAACCTCAAAGTAATATGTATATAATTACTGTAAGGTGCAAACAAAAGAAAAATATAGCATAGAATTAAAAATTTCAGTTTCTTCCGATATAATAGTTATGTATATTTGTATCAATTTTAAAATGGCAATCTGAAACAACGCGAAAGAATGAAACGGCGATATCTTTTTCGCTTTAATTTTACACGCCCACCCCACACATAGATAAAATTATGATTGTGTGCAAGTTTCGGCTTCATACAGAGTTGAATCACCCTGGTCGTGACGTTTAGACGCTTAATGTTGAATCTATGTAAGTGCTACTAAAATAGTGAAGCGTTGACTGCAATTGTGATAATGTGTTTCGGTGTGATAAGTGATTATGTGTTGTAAAGACTAACGCCACATAAAATATACAGTTGTTTAAAACAAGCATTTAATTTTATGTACCGCCATTCCTGTGCAAAAGTTCGTCGATATTAACATGTCTTATTGATAAGTGTTATTGTTATTCTTTGGCAAAGAATATCCAACAAACAAAACTCGTAAGCAAAAACGGGACTCATTTGTGAATAGTACTTGGCTCCACTATTCCATATCCCAATTCACATGTTCATGCGAATGCAAGTCTGCTGACTCGATGCTGCCTGGCAAGCTCAGGACCATGTGCAGGTCTTCTGGCCATGATATCAGTTTCATTGAGGCGTCTCCTGATAGTCCTGTCACTTACATACACATCTCGAACTTCAGCAAGGTGATTCCTGACTTCAACAGCAGTCATGGCCCTGTTACATATTAGTATTGCTATGTTAAGGAGTAGGGTCTTTACCGACCTGTTCATAGCCGAAAATAAACACAAATATAATATCTAGATTATTTATTTAAAGAAATCATAGTGAGTCGTTTTTGTGCCGGTCAGTATATTTCTTTCTCTCTTTCATCGACGCTGGGCCGCGTGTTCGAATCTCGCAAGGAACAAGTGTATTTATTGACATCATATAATTGTTCTGGGTCTGGATGTTTGTCCATATGCAATTTATGTATGTAAAATGTCTCCATACAGAAAAATCCTATTGTGGGGAAATAATAATAAAAATTACCGACTTCCAGAAGACTATGAGAGCTATAAAAATTAGATTTATTGAATAAAACTACTTTTACGGATTCTATCGCGTTAAATTAACTTATTTTTTAAATTAAATTCCCGACGTTTCAGGTACTTTACAGTCTTAAAGTCTTGCAGTGGTATGCTTGGGTTTAGTTTTAATTTTATTAATTACAGGATCCCAAGCAGGTGGTAGTACCAGCCTCCCTCTCATTGAAATTAGGATGTTTCTTAATTTCAATAGCCTCATATCATCCTTGGCAGGAATCGATGTTCTTTCGCGAGAATTTGTGGTTTATCAAATCTAATGTAATGGCGGGGCCGTCTAGTACATGATTACAAACTGCAGACTTCTGAAGTTTTCAAGAACTTCTGAAGACTTCAAGACAAAGTAAGTTCATTCTGCGTAGATC
Organism: Parnassius orleans; assembly: GCA_029286625.1. NCBI lineage: Eukaryota > Metazoa > Arthropoda > Insecta > Lepidoptera > Papilionidae > Parnassius > Parnassius orleans. The sequence goes on along the minus strand of JAGSMP010000237.1, from coordinate 541,871 downwards.
GGACCAAAACTCATAATTAAAAAGCTGAAGGTACTCCGGGTTAACTCTGACATCGGGACGTCAATCACCTCAGTCCCCGTGACCATGGGTGCTGTAAAGCACCAAACGTCGGGGATTTAATTAAAAAAAAATTTAATTAAACGCGATAGAATCCGTAAAAGTAGTTTTATTCAATGTGTAGTGTTCGCGTAAATTTAAGAAATCATTAAATTAGATTTATTTTATATTCATCTCTTTTCTTTCTTTTATTCAGCAAACCAGTCAGCCAGGGGGAAGGCGTTAGAAAGAGACTTCATCTTTGATGGAGAAGAACGGATGTTGGCTGAACTGAATGAGCTCAGTTTAGAAGATACTACATCAAAGAAGGCTGGCCGCTCCTCGAGACCCGAGCCTGTTGCCGAGCTTTGTGCTGAGGGAGATGGTGAGCTATTTCATTGCATACACAAATAATAAGATGATTTGGATATAGCATTCTTTGACTGTAACCGTTACAGCCTATAATAAGTCCACTGTTGAACATAGCCCAAAGTTTGCCTCATAGGGGGATATTTGCCATAGTTGCCAAGCATGGCAGGCAAGTTGACAACAGTAGTGTTTTGTATTGGTGTTATTAGGAAGACGCTGCTGCCCATCTCGGGTTGGTTTCCCTCTGTCGCCTCTTATGACAGCCACAGGAGGATATGGAGTAGTGGATATTCTTACACCGCCTCCGCACTGTTTACTATGAGTTCTTTGACTGTAAACAAAAAATTGATTAATTTCAAATTCAAATTCATTCAAATAGTCAGTCACAGGGATTTGTTTTCTTTTTAAAATTTGATATAATAAGATCTTCTTTACTTGTGAGTACTTTGCGCACACTCTAAGAACTATCAAACCACATTTTGCTTCGCACTGCTTCAAATGCAACTTATTTATAGGATAGGGTGACAAACGAGCACACAGGCCACCTGATGGTAAGTGGTTGCTGAGGCCCATAGACATCTACATCTATCCTCAATAAAGAATGAAAATGCAGATGCGTTGTCACCCGTGAGGACTAAGATAGAATGCCTCTTTTCCAGTAAAAGGGGTCTCCGGTTCTCTACACTCACCATACGAAACACAGCAGCATTAAGCTTCTATTTTACGCTGGTATTCTGTGAGAGCGTGGTCCTTCCCCGGTCGAGCCGACCCATTCGTGCTACAACTATACTACTGATATAGTTGCAGCATGGCTCTACCACGTAGTTGTTTAGAATGTGCAAATAATCAATCTTAGAAATACATTTAAGTTTATTTTGTTCTACTGCCGGGCACAGGCCTCCTTTCATTCCTAAAAGGGTTAAAGAGCAACGAAGAGTCCGACGCGCTGGCCCAATGTGGGTAGTTGGACTTCACGGATCTTAAAAAGCTTTTTCAATATTGCAGATGTGCAGATTTTCTCACGATATATTTCTTCTCCGCCAAGTCATGCTGCAGCTATATTATGGTTGTAGAACAATATGTTGTCTCGGCCATAGAGAGACTGTGCTTTCACAGAATACCAGTGTGAAATAGCAGCTTTATACTACTGTGTTTAGTGTAGTGAGTGGAAATGTGGCAATCCATCTTGGTCCTCAGGGGTGACTACGCATCTGCATGCTTTTGATTATCACACATCATGTCCTGCTGTAAGCTGTTTTTAGGTGGATGATGATAAGGTATTTTTTTTATAAATAAATATGATGTCAAATGACACAGTAGACCCCTGAGCTATAATTATAATTAATAATAATTATTTATTTATTTCTAGTAATCATTACATTCCTTCACAAGTCCTCTGCTAAACATAGGAACACAAGCCACTTGAATCTATCCACTGCATGTCTTACCAGGTAGTCACTCCATATAGTGGGGGTCTTACACTCCACTTACCAGAACAACTACCTTAGAACCTTTCTTCCCCATTAGTTGTCGCTTCATTGAGCGATCCATTGGGTTACATCGGTTACTCCGATCCTGCTACAGATATATTTGTTACAAAGTACCTTCTTTCATCTTTCGTGTTCCTCATCCGGCCATCAAAGTGGCTCAGATCCATATGTCATCACTGGCAACACTGGCGTGTTTGCTTGTTTTTAAGTTATGAGGCATATATGATGAGAAGATGTGACAGAATCATCCGAACGCTGCCCAGCCCCATCACTCACCAGGATACATACTTTCGATTTGCCGATCCCTGAGCCATGTGTTGTTAAGATAATTATTTTAACTAAAAAAATCCTTTGTGATCAGAGAAACCTACTAAAACCTCGAAGTCCGAGAAACCTTCGAAACCCTGGTACCCACCGTCTGGGAACTGCCTGCGGCCTGAAGAAGCCTGGAAGGAAACGGACGTGGACGCCAGCTTAAAAAAGCTCAGCGAGGGATTCGGAGAGTTAAGGATGGATGAAAGGTTACATCCAGGTATGACAGACAAATCCGCGGTTGACAGCCCAAATATATCCCACTGCTGGGCAAAAGCCTCCTCTCATCTCCGAGAGACTCTGACTTTAAATTCCCTCGAAATATTTTGAATTTACTCAGACATCTAAATTTACTGACTTAGTTTTCCTACATAGCATATAGGGAGAGATGGAGAAAGAAAAAGGTTGTAGTTTTGAATTTGAACTTTAAGTGAAAGCAATTAGAAACAATTTTGACTGTATGTTATACAGTGTCAGATTTGGACGATCACGACATTGAAAGCTGAAAGGACAACAATTTATGCTTTTGCATATATTGTTTCCCTGGGTTCTAACTCGCGAGGCATTAGTCGACTCTGACAACTGGGCCCGTGGTTGTCCAGTTGGATATAATACAGGTAAAAACATAAAAGGTCACTGCTAAATTTAGGCCTCACGCATCAGGTGGGGCATTACAGCCCTTCACAAGTCCACTGCTGTACATGGTCCTCTCCTAAATGCCACAAAATACGGGTCCTAAGCCACCTGCATCCACATTTGGGGGGCACCCACCAGATACCTTTTATTTTATGAAACCCCATATAAAATGATTACAAATCGAAGACACTGTAATTTAAATAAGAAGAAAATTTTTATTAGAAATATTTTAAAAGTAAAACGCTTTAATGTGAAGAATGAAGTTGTTTCACTGTTTTATCAATAATTGTTTTATAGTTCGGTTTTATGTCCGAAAGTTGTATGCGCCAAAAAAATTATTACGCGGAACCCTGGTGACTTTTCTACGGAACCACCACTTTAGGAATCGCTGCTCTAGGTCATCGGTGTCCCGGGGTCATGGGGAGAGTATATATAAATTAAAATATTAATTAAGTTTTAATCAGTGTGTGTTTTTTAATAATAAATATGAAACAAGAAACAACACTTTCGAAAACATAGATATAGACATGCATTTATTCAGCATCTTACACTCATACAGTTTTGATACAGAACATAAAATTAATGATACTTAAAACATCAAAGATAATAAAACCGATTAAGTGCGAGTCGGACTCGCGCATGAAGGGTTCCGTACGTTCGTACAAGATTTAATACTATGTAAGTAAAAAACACGTTTCTAGTAGGTGAGCCCACTTAATTTTTAATTAATTTTTATTATTTTGTGAAAATTTTAACTGTCTATCTATTTACGGAGCATGAGATACAGCCCGCTGACAGACAGACGGACGGACAGCAAAGGCTTAGTAATAGGGTCCCGTTGGTTACTTCGGGTAGGGAACCCTAAAAATAAATAAGAGAGACATAAAATAATCCGATTGCATGAGTGATGTGATGCTGAAAAGGGCACTGACTCAACATAATGCTATCGCACGGTTGCGGTAGCGTTGGTTTTCAGCTATGCCCATTCAGGTTGGACTCGCCCGCGAGGATAGTGCGTACGCTATATTAGACATATGTTCAAGGAAGATTTTATGAAAATAATTAAATTTAATAATGGAAATGCAAAATTGAAATTATGACACAGGAGTTTTATTAATTAAGGAGTAGCATCTTCCTGATAACAACTAAATAATAAAAACTTTGGTTCCCAACTCGCCTGCCAAGCATATCAACTATGGAAAAAAATCACTCTGTGAGGCTATCTAGGCTCCAAGCTATGTTCAGCAGTTTTAATAGGCTGTAATGATCAAATGAATCAATCAATAAAACAAATAAGATGTTCCAAAATGTATGGAGCCTGGGCCAGGTCCTTGTGCTTGTGAGACGAAAGTGACACTTCAGTCACTGACAAGTGACACTGTTGTTACAACTGACAGATCTCTTTCTATGATCAAAGATCGCTTTATGGTTCATTGTTTTTTTTTTTTGGAGTTTATGGCCTAGTATCTAGACCTTTAGGCCAATATGGTTTACTGTCATTGTCTATAAGCACAGAGTAACTAAATCGGTGAGACGCCATGTTGAAAGTCGATAAAAATAATAATAATTGATAAACATCAATTGTTTACCACGACAGGATACATTTAAATGAATTATCCGTATTTTTTCCCCAATTCTACAGATTTCTCTCTTTTTTTGAGGTAGTGTACATAGACCTGGCCCATTTTGAAACATTTCATTTATACAAGGTTATTTTTCAAAGAGTAAATTTTAAACTTAAGTTCAATTATATAAATATGTAATGATATACCGTTATTGCAGTTTTTGAAAATACGAGTAAATAAGGCTTCTACTTTTATTTGAAATTATCCAAAACTGAATGTGATTTATGGGCAACAACGTTTTTGCCTACCGATCGACCCTTACGAATGTGTGCGTGCGCAGTAAAATCAGTTAAAATAATGCACTACCACGCATTTTGAATTTAAAAAATAAAAAAGGACGGAATTTTCGAGATTTTTTTAATTAATTTTTCTTCACCATTTGCCTATATTACTTATTCTGAACCTTCTTTGCAAATTTGGCCGGTTATTGAAAAATAACCCTGAACATATTCCAGGTCAACCGCTTCAAGTGGACTTCAAAACGCCGCCGCGACACTACAGCGCGGAGTTTCAAGTGCGCGACCACAAGATGGCGGCGCCCGGCGTCTGGCTCTACAACAACAGGGACGGACAGAACTCCGCACTCGCTGCAAGTACAGAATACTACAGGTGAGTGGCTAAATTCGACCATCGTTTCATAGTTTGCATACTTTATTATATATCACCGTGTAATGGCGGTGTAAGGATATCGACCACCCCATATAGTACCGTGGGTGTCAGAGGGATACAAACCAGGAGATGGGCAGCAGCGTCTTCCTAATAACGATAAAAATAAAAAAAACTGCGGCTGCCAACCGTGGCAACTATGGCAAATAGCGGTGTATTCCTATCAACTATTGTCACACGCGGTATAAAAGAAACCTGAAAACAAAACTTCAGAGAATGAGACGAGTACGGAGTATGAGGAGTAGGATAATTGTAGGGTTTGTTTATTATAATATTGTTACATATGATATTACACTAGCTGTTCCCCGCGACTTCGACCATGTGGAATTTGGATTTCATGGGCTTTAATTTTTTTGCGCGGAACCCTAATTCTTTTCCTAAATAAAAGTAGCCTAAGTTACTTCTTATGACATCAGCTATCTGCCAGTGAAAGTCCCATCCAAATCGGTTCACAGGTGTTTGCGTGATGCGTGTTCGGACAGACGTCGTGTTAAAGTTTTATTATAGTAATAGATAGATAGATTATATATTATGCAGACTCCAAGTTTTCTATTTCATCATCGCAAGTACTTAAATATTTTCTAATAAACAAATTTTGCTTAATCTCCATACATAATAGGAAACACTGTATACTGTATTCTATCTCATTCTCTCGCAGGCTAAATCCTTTAGATGAAACAGTAACAGAAACTTTTTTATTCAATATAGATTATAAATAATACTCATTGAAAGTCACTCTTTTGTTTAATTACCACTGGTTCGAAAAAAAAACCAGCAAGAACCCAGCGGGACAACATGATGTACAGTGAAACCAAGGGACCTAGGTTTTTTATCACATTTTTATCAGAGGCTTTTTATTTACCCAGTTTCCTAAATAGGCAGGATAACATGACAGTTGTCTTATTTATAGAGGGTCCCACTATAAAAGGTCAAAATGTACCATTTATCATATAAAGAGATAGTACTGATAAACAAAACAAGTAAAACAGAAATTGGTAAATTGTAAACAAGTGGTAAAATTAAAATTTTGTACAACCGACTTCAATATAAATTATTAAGGATAACTCACTACTCGTCAGACCTTGATCAAATTTATATGGGACCACACGAGAAGCATCAGCTTTCAATTAAAAAAGAATTTTCCAAATCTGTTCAGGCGTCTTCGATTAATCGGTGAACATACATTAAAAAAATATTCCGACTTATTGAGAACCTCCTTATTTTGAAGTCGATGGACAAGCGTTGCCATAACTTGTCTAAACCTGATAAATTCTCTCCCCTAAAAGGGGTATAGAGCTGCGAAGTCCCTAATATGCAGGTAAACATCGAAAAAATCTATGAAATCTAATCTCACTTAACAAGGTTTGAAAATTCCCAGTAACAGAGGTATTTTAATGCAAAAGTGTCGGGACCTCATTGTAGTTATCAATAACAGAGGTTTCTCACATATCCAGGGCCGCCTTAACCAGGTTTCACTGTATATGTTTGTTGCTTTTTTGTTTCATCTAGTTTCAAATCATAACGATACTAAGAAAGTTCTCACTTCAAAATAAAAAATTGCTGTTAGCAACCTGCCTACCAAGCGTGGCAAATATCCCCCAGTTATAAATAATGAAATATGTATTAATTATTATTATATATATATACATATTATATACATGCATACATATAATTCTTCTGTCAGTGTGTATGTGACTGAACTCCCCCTAAACGGCTGGACCGATTTTGAAGAATTTTTGTGTGTGCGATTACGTTCATTAGAGAATGGTTTAGATTCACAATTGGATCCGGTAGGTGGCGCTGTTGTCGAGATCCAGAAATCACCCGTGCCAAGCCGAGGCGGATCGCTAGTATATAATATGTACAGTGTATTAAATATAATATGGTGTAACAGCGGCAGTGTAGTGGTTAAAATACAACATTGTGTATCAAATAACTTCACTCAGTCCCAACTAGCGACATCTGTTGAACGGTAAATTAATAGCCCTCATTTCTGTGTTACAGAACAGTAAAAGAAAAATACAACTGTATGGTCCAAAGATTTCTCTAACACATCAATTATAAACCTGAATTTTCTTATTAAAACTCTTTGTATCCATTTTATTTAGTTCGGAGACTCCTGGAAAATCTGGTGGCGGTTTCCAAATGGCACCAGGCGTTGAGCGCCACAAGCCAGAACCCTGGCCTACCAATGAGGAGAATCCGGACGAGGACCCCAGCATCGAGGACTTGGAGAGGAGGCTGAACAAACTGCGAGGGTTCAATTTGTAATACTCCAAAACTTGAGACGGGTTAGAATTGTGATGCCATTTTAATAGTTATATTATTGTGATAATTATTATATATATAAGTGATCTAAAACTAGTTCTAATATTCGAGGTAATGGTGTATCTCTGGTGCAGAATTGAATTTGCTATGTTTTAACGGGAACTAGACCACATGGATTGTATCATCTATTATGTTGTCGTTCAAATAATGTATGAAGGGGTTGTTGAACATTGAAAGTGAAACAATTTAGTGTACTAAATATCTACGCATGTAAATAATTGACGGAAATGACGAGACAAGCCCTACGATTGTGATAAAAACCTCTATATCCATTTTGGACTTTGAGAAGCTATTGCAGCTATAAGCTGTCATCAAAATCTCCCAATACTTCGCAATATGAGTTCAACATTTTGTAAATAACTTACATATTTATATTTTGAATAATGTATTGCATTAGATGTACTGTTTTTGGCTAAAGGCCGTGTAGCCAATACAAAAATAAATAAACTATGGAGTATTTTGGCGAGTATCATCGTCATCTATCTCCTCGCTTAAGCTGTCGTCGAAATCTCCCAAAAACCCCGCAATGTGCGCTTTAACATATTGTGAAGTTTTTAAAATGAATTATTATAATGGATAATTTTTTATTTACTGGCCAAAGTGCAACAATACGAGTCCATTACCAAAGAAAAAAAAACTTGACCGCTAGCAGATTGCTGCTTGGAATATGGCTTAGAGCTGATTTTGTATATTAAATGTCTGTGAACAAATATAAGAAACTATAAAAAATAAAATAATGATATTTTATCCATTTTTTTTGTTTTATCAATAATGATGTTTTCTAGTCTTATGAATTTCTATTAAATTTTCTTACTAAAATAGTTGTCGAATGCACAAATTAATGCAATTCGTGTTATTTATTGCGACATAAGTCAGGTTCTAATCCCGGTTGGAGCAACAATTTCTTGATTGTTGACCAAAAACACAATTCTTTGATTTTCCTAAATTCAATCAAAAAGCTCCTAAATCCTGTGCTTGCGCACCACACTCGTGGAGCAGTATCCAGTCTGTGCAGATGGATAGTCTCGATTGAGAGTAACTCTATAAAATAGTGACGCATTGTTTGAAATATTTGTCCATACTCAACCGGGCAGACCGTTTGGTGTATGATGATGGTGCTTAACCAAGCTGATTTTTTATATCGCCACCGCACTTTTATTATTTTTATATCGCAAAACCCCTCACTATCTTGTAGGTTTCGAGAGGAGTAGGCAGAAACTACGGACTTCCACTACGCACTTCTGCATACATGCTCGTTGGTTAAGGGCACTTTTAATTTGGCCTATCTTTGACATTCGCTAATTTGGTCCTTTCTAGGGCATTCCTTGCCGACTCTGCCGCTCACTTCTGTAGCATTCAATTTGCTTTGTTACAATTTTCAATCTTATGTTTCTATGATTGAAATGAGTGATTTATTTTCTATTTTAATTTTAATACAGATAATAATATATAAACATAATTCGCGTCATTTATTTTGACATTTGCATTCGTTTTCATTACTCTGTCAAAAACATTTTTGTAAATGATGTAAAATATTGTAGGTATAAATCATGTAATATAATAAAATAACACTAAATATTGGTTTAATAATTAAAATTAATTTTACAGATTTTATCGCTTTTAATTTAACTTAAACTTATCGCGTTTAATTTGAACTTAAATTGAACGCGATAAAATCCGTAAAATTAACTTTATTCAAAGTCGAGTATTCGTGTAATAAGAAATCATTAAGCTAACGAATTTTTTCCTGAAAAGATTTCTGGATCGACAGAGAGGTGTTGAAGAGAGAAGTCGCTTGTAGTAGTTGTGTAAATAGTTTGTACAGTTTTTATATGAAATAACAAAATGTTAATAATAAAAATGAAAATTTTTGGAAAACCAAAAAAAAAGAGATAAAAATAAACATAGGTTTAACAAATAGTTTATCTGTGGCATTTTATATAAATAAAGGTAAGAAAAAATTATCATAAAATATTTTTTTATGTTTCGCTGACCAGCTCGGTCGGTGGTGAAAGTGCCTGATTAAAGGAACCTTAGGTTCGATCCCCGCGTGAGCTTATACGGTTGTATTGTTATTGTGACTTCATTTAGCGTGTATATCATTTAAATATCCTCCGTATTTCATATCGCATCACGGGGTTCATGGTTCATATTTAATTCAAAGCAATATTGCGCCTTTTTGATTGTTCATTATTGTAATTGGTTTGTATGGCTTATTTACTTTAAATAATGCTTGAATGGATTGTTAAATGATAAAATGATAATTAATAAATTTACAATATTTCTAAATAAGAAATAGTTTAATAATAAATTGTAATAATTACCTCATTTCTTTAGTTTAATGATCAGTGCGGTACTGTACAGTACCTGGGTTCGATTTCATAACGGTTGCCGAAATTTGTGCAACTAAAAACGTACCGATGACGTATATAGGCTGTATCCTCCTGAAAAAAAAGACTCAATCGTTTAACTGATGATTGTCTAACAATGTCAAGGTTGAGGAATACAAGGGATATTATTTAAAAAAAAAACGTGTGTGTGTACTTATGTACGCACGTAGGAAGTTATACTTCTTTAGCGTAACAAAACAAAAATAACTACCTTAAATATAGTTATCAGTTCCCACGAAAACTTGAGAGACAGTTAAACTTGAGTGAATTTGCCGCTTTGAGGTGTCAGTGTGCGCGCGCATCGTAACAACTTCATGGTGTCGCTTTTAGCTGTCGGTGCGCGCGCGCATCGTAAAAAATTCACTCTCATAATTTTTCCCAAACGCCCCAAAAGAAGTATAACTTCAAAAACTTTATTTTGACTACTAGTTTTCATGAATAACCCAATACAAAAAATCATCGAAGAGGTTTTGCTTTCTTTATTAATTTTTATGTTATAGGTATATGTATAATATGCATCTCGATAACTTCTGGATAGGAATCAAACTTTATATGAAAGTTGTGGTTCCCAAAGTTTATTGATTCGATTGAAACAAAGTTTTGATCTTTTTATAAACATTTGTAGCATCTAGTTTTAATTTATTTTTATATTCATTGAATTGAGCAAATTTGGAAGAAAACTATTTTTTAAATGTATAAAAATCGAATACAAGGCAGAAAAATATTTTGCCTTGTTCTCACTTTTATTTGGTTGGTCTCGGTCATCTTAAGCTGGGGCCACACCAACGCGGTCGCGTTATCACTCAGACTTAGGCCAGCATTCATGGAAAATCTTGATTTTAAACTTGAAAATCCACAATGTTAAGATGTTTGGACATGACATTGTGGAGTTTGACTTTAAACTTTATCATTTCTCTGACTACCAGACTTAAGGCTTGCAGGTTATAAAAGTATTTTTCTGTCTTCTAAATAGCTTATAATATCCTACAAGTGATATATCTATATTTTGTTATATAAGTTTATTATATTCGCATTATATCAGCACATACTAGCTATTGTATTGTATGTCTGTGGTATTAACCAGTCAAAAGTTATGTGATGTAGATATTTGTTGAATTGTGATTATTTTTAGAAAATTAAATATGCTTAGAAATGTTGGAAAAGCAATATTTAGTTTTAATGTAAGCTTTGTGTGGTGGTTGCGCAAGAGTATCTATCACTTCGTTTCGTCCTTTGACTATGAAAAATGACGGAAAATTCTCCCGATAGATAGCGTCATAGTTATTTATTTACGATATGGAGGGTAGAGGCACAGTGTAACTACTAACAGTCGGTCATCGAAGGCGTCTAGACGGGACAATCGTGCGGTGCAGTGCGGGCCGAGACGTGGCTTGAGCTGGGAACTGTCCGCTAGGGTTGTCCTGTCACGCAAATAAATTAAAATGGATCACACTACATGTGCGGTAAAAAAACTGTGGTTCGTCCTCATTTAAAGATAAAGAATTAAAGTTTCATCATTTTCACATACACATTAATTTGTTTAAATGTGAAATAAAATAAAATCAGTTTTTAATTTTTTTATCACTTCCCATTCTGACAACCCTAGCAATTTATTGTTTATGTCGGCTTTTGCGACAACATCAAACGCGATGACTGACTGTATGTTCTTCTTAGGCTGTGGTAGAGGTAAGGAAGACTATCTCTGTGTATGAAAAAAGTGTCCGTCGAAATCCGTTAAATTAGGGTGGCGCTACAGTAGTAGCAGGGAAAAATTTAAAAACAGCTCCCAAAGTTATTTAAGGTTATATTTAAAAAAATATTTTTGGACTACGTGAATAGTTGAAGTTTTTATACTGTACTGTAACTAACTACTCTAGTCACCAAAAATATTAAATTGTTTAACTCGGCACACTCCAATACATCTACACCTGCTACATCCATACCATACTCTGTATCCACACTAGCGCCATTCTGGAAGGTTTTTGAACTGTTATTCTGTTAAAAACTGTTTAAAAAGCGTCTAGCTGTAAGCTGTATTACAGCTGGACGCTTTTCATCTTGTCCCCCATATGAGATAGTCCTCCTTACCTCAACCCTCCATAGTTTACGCCAGACGTAATGGAACGTTTATAAACTAGCTAAGCACAGACGAATAGGCACGAATACGAACATGTAAACGACTTGTTCGCGTGTGCTCGCTACTCGGCCCGAGTGCTCGCCTGTTCTCCACTCGATGTCGGTTTTTTAGCACGAGAAAGGAATGTTTGTGTGTGTTAAATAAGTGTTTACATACTCGTCATTATTCACTTGACTCGTGAATTTACTCGGCCAATCTACCGTTATAATTTTCTCTAATACCTTTCTTTGACATAATATATAAAAAAAAATAAGTATGTACTCGGTTCAGTTCAGCTGAAATTAAAAATGTCACAGAAGCGTAACTACTTTTATATATTTTACTTAATACTATTTCTGTTACTGCCATCTTCTTTTTTCATTAAAAATATTAGTGAGTCTATAAGAGTTAAGTGTACACAATGTCGTAGTAACGAAACGTACGTCATCCATCTTTAAAAGATCTACGTTGAATGAATACTAGACATGTGTCAATCGTGAATGATTCGTTCATTTGACTCAAAGTATTAATGATTACAATTACATTTTTGTACGTTCCGGATCAAACGATTGATAGGACGCTCGATCAAAGAGTTATAGTAATGTCCGACGACCGACATTATCGAGCTGATCTCACAGATTACAGAGTACTGATACTAGCAATGATCCATTTGAATGATCGACCCGAATTACCGTGTTCGTAAAACGAATCAATACTTGAATGATCGGGTCGTTAGAAATGATTGACACATGTCTAATGAATACAGACGAATATTTAAATGCGTTGCACTCGTCCACGAATATCTCGGCGAGTTATTCGGAGAGTTGCTCGTCCGATAATCTAAATGTTCCATAAAATATCCAGATCGGCGTCGTGTCAGTGTTAAAACGCGTTTAGTAATGCAATTGCCAATCCGCCTCCCAAGTGGTAACAATTATGGTAAATTCTCCCCTTGTATACAGCCTGATGAATATTTATACACTTTTGTTTATTTTATGTAAGACAAACAGGAAAATTTATATTGACCGTCACTCGTATTAATAATATGTTGTATGTATGTTTTATTATCGCTCCGTGTGTCTAGTGATCGTAAACGCAACTACTGATCATGAAGTCTCAGGTTAAAATCCCGGGTCGGGTCAAAAATCAGTTATTGAGTTTTTCTCTCAAGTAATTCTCAGTAGCAGCCTGGAGTCAGGAAGTAGGTGTTTCTCGCCCGTGCCTCGGAAAGAGCGTAAAGCCGTTAGTCAATGCCTGATCTCTCGATCGCGTTAGATTGCTGTCGCATCGGACAATGAGAGTGAGGGAGTCCTGTTCTGCGCAGATGGCTAGTCTTTGTGGAGGCCGGCCACCATGACCGAATTCCGGTCTGGAGGACATTACTATAACAATAAAAGTAACAGCCTATATACGTCCCACTGCTGGGCACAGGCCTCCTCTAATTTCTGAGAGGGTTTTAAGGCAAGGAAATGTCCGCCGCGCTGCCCCAATGCGTGTTGGCGAAATTCACAATAACTTACATTTTAAACTGATATTTCACGTTTTCATTTGATATATAACAATAAGTTACATTTTAAATTGATATTTGGTAGAAAGAAGTTTAAAACTTGCGTTAAATCGATGTATCAATTTAGCGGACAATGTACGTCTCTTCATTGAATCCTTTAACATTATCAAAACTGATGCGGCTTGTATCAATTCTGTCTTTTCATTCTTTGTCTATGTGGCCAATTTATTACAACCTCAGACCAGACTTCTTAAGATCGTTGTCATAGGTTATATATCATTTTCAAAGACTATGGGCACGTAGCACTCCTTTTCATGTTAGTTACCGCTTGCTTGAACAACATAGTTACACTACAATTTATCAGAAACCATAGGACATATCCCATAGTCGATTCTAATGTCATCCACGAGACGGAACAGGGCGATGCATACGCTTACGTCACCATTACACCTGGGGTGGGGGGTGGGGGTGGGAGGTGGGGGGGTGTCTTTCGATATTATAAATCTAACAAAGCTGACTGGAAGTTACCGATAATAGTCGCTGTGTTATAAAATGGTGATATAATTTCGGGATGGATTCAATGTAATAACAAGATGTAATAATTTTAAATTACGCAAATAAATAGTGTCGCAAAATTCGCTACGTCTGTTCCTACCTTAAGTTTGTACGCTTCTTATGTTTTTTTTAAATATGTAACTAACTTTAAATATGTACTAATAGGTTAGTGTAAAAATGTAAATAATTGTGTAAATATTAAATTACGTGACGTGCCAAAATATTGATTTTTTATTATTATGTTATTGTTTCCTTTAGTTTGACACTTACCCAATTTTTGATGTGTAACATCTTTCTTCTCGCTTTCGAGCAATCTGTGGAAGTGATTTCGTGAAAAGGGACGGAAGTGTGTAGCAGGAAGCCGGGGAAGTGCGCGCCATTTGATTTGACCAATGAGCGCGCGCGGTGGTAGTAAAGTGCTGTTAAATAAACTAACTAGCTGTTCCCCGCAACTTCGCCCGCGTGTAATTTAGGGTTTTAATTTTTTTTGCGAGGAACCCTAATTCTTTTTCGATAATAAAAGTAGCCTAAATTACTCCTTATGACATCAGCTATCTGCCAGTGAAAGTCCCGTCAAAATCGGTCCAGCCGTTTCGGAGATTAGCCGTAACAACCAGACAGACAGACAAAAAAAATTGCATTTTTGTCATAAGTACCGTATATACTTGCATATGCATTGAGTAAAAAACTGTAATTTTGACATTACAAACAGACACTTAAATTTTAATTATTTGTATAGACTTATATGTATAAACTATATTAATAAATGCATTTGCTGTTGATAAAAGGGTCTGAAAAAGTACAGATCATTAATAAGAAATGCAAGTGAGTAATAATGAATAATTTATTCGGATAAATATTTAAGTTTTTAGCTTTTATAAATTTCGAGGTTAATTTCTGTCTCTGCTCAATGAGGGCTAACAATCTTCCGCTCACCAGATGTCGCTAGTTGACACTGAGGTAAAGTTTTTTGTTATACATTGTCATATGATTGAGAAGTCAGTTTTAAATAAAAGTTTATCATTTTCTATAGTATAATATTAATACTTACACAAAACAATGCCTCAGTGCTATGCTCTTTAAGTTTTTGCACATTTTGTACTGCTTTTATAATTTTTCTACTTTTATGAAGATTTGTGGTTTGGTTTATTTATATTTTAATCTAATGAATATAAAATATAACTAATAGTGCAAAAAGAAACATTAAAATTTACATTTTTCGAACAAATTAACTTTCGTGCTATGAAATATGTCAAATATTATACCTCACTTTTAAGTGGCGCCGACCCGGTGGCAGAAAAAGTCGTGGATGCCCTCATTGATATTTTTAATTTTGATTAGAAAAACAAATAGCTTTTTTCAGGATATAATGTTAATGTTACTTATTACAAAGTGAGATGTCAGATGTTACACATCATATGCGCCTACTGTAAGGCTCGCTCGTTTTTGTTTTAAATTAAATTTTATTGTAAACGCTGATAGTTTTGTTTCATTTAACTCTACTCCCTCCCAATTAAACATACCTCTGAGTGGATACTCTATCATTTTTAGAGCTAACATACTGTTACGTGTGAAGTAAGTGAAAATACGAATAAGAATGAGAACTGGATGAAATCTTCCACACACACAGCAAGTATACAATCACGTCGTCCAAATTCTCTAGATAGATCGGAAAGAACCTTAATAATCGCAGATGTCGTAGGTCGATCGCTCGTAGTCTCTACACGAAGTAAAGTCACTATCGCGTTCCAGAAATAATTGATTCTCCATTGCCGGTGCTCGGCTTATCATGGTAGAGCTACGATGCAGCTATATTATGGTTGTAGCACGAATGAGTCGGCTCTACCGGGAAGGACCTTGCTCTCATAGAATACCAGCTTAAAACAGAGAGAATTAAATCTTTATTGCGTTCCTTAATAACTTAATAAAAAGTATACAAAGGGCGGACTAAATGCCAGTCTTTATCAATCAACAATAGTGAATTATATACTGTGTGCAATCAACCCGACACATCGATAATTGACGAAAAAAATTTAATAAACATTTATTACAATGTCGTCCCATGGGTGTCGTAAGAGGCGACATAGGGAAACTAAAACATGAGATGGACAGCATCAGATAACTCAAAATTATAAAAAATTGCGGTTGCCAGCCCGCCTGCTAAGCGTGGCAACTATAGCAAAATCCTTCCTATGAGGAAATCTATGAGAGAGGCCTATGTTCAGCAACGCACTATACAGGGTTATTTTGCAATAACCCGCCAAATTTACAGAGAATGTTCAGAATAAGTAATATAGGTAAACGGTGAAGAAAAATTAATAAAAAATCTCAAACATTCTGTCCTTTTTATCTTTTAAATTCAAAATGCTCGGTAATGCATTATTTTAACTGACTGACGACTATTTTACCACGCACGTACACATTCGTAAGGGTCGATCGAGGAGCGCGCGTACGCGTAGTTGTTGCCCAATCACATTCAATTTGGGATAATTTCAAATAAAAGTAGAAGCCTTATTTACTAGTATATTCAAAAACTGCAATAACGGTATAACATTATTTATATATTTGAACTTAAGTTTAAAATTTGGCTACTCTTTGAAAAATAACCCTGTATAGGCTGTAATTGATGGATGGATGGATTTATTTCAAAAAAATGGTTCAATCGACATCAATTTACATTAGTGCTTAAAAATTAAAATCGGGACGACCTGTTTACTTTTACTTAATAAACAAATAATCAAAATATTTGTTTTTTAAGTAAAAATAATGCATTTGTCAATCATTCCAGTAACCAAGACAGCGATTTTTCTACAACGACCAGTGAAAAGTTTAATTTGTTTATTTATTTTGTAATATACTATTTGTATCTCTATATTTAGAGAATTGTGGGATACTATAAACAAATCTTATATTCAACGTTCACTACAATAGTGTTTTGTAGTTTTTTCTGTCATCTGCTAACTAGTGTAGTAGTCTTCTATTATTGGTATTCAGTAGGTGGCGGTAGTGTAGCGAGGTAGTCGAGTGCGCGTTGTATAGCGGGCGGTATCGGCGGCGGGGTGGGTATGTGGTCTCCCTCTGCGTGGAAGCCATTTTTGTCAGCCTTGTACAGGACATTTATAACCTGGAATAGAAGTTCAGTTTTAGTTGTGATTGACTATATTTACTTACTATGTGGTTGGGCTCTTTCTCTGTCTTGCCAGAATTGGGGGTATCTTTTTACCTGTTTCTAAACCAAGCAATAACTGTACAGTAGCGGTAGCAGTAGAGTATGAGCAGGAATATGATTTATTTTCTCCCTTCCCCTTCCCCTTTCTAACATCGGACGACAAAAAGAACTGTGGGTCTCACCGTAGGTTTGGAGCAAAAAATCAACAATATTTCAATAAAAATTAAAAACG
This sequence comes from Parnassius orleans, assembly GCA_029286625.1. NCBI lineage: Eukaryota > Metazoa > Arthropoda > Insecta > Lepidoptera > Papilionidae > Parnassius > Parnassius orleans. The sequence continues at coordinate 524,440 of JAGSMP010000237.1, read as the reverse complement.
TTTTGCTTTGTCAGGCCATCTAACGTCTATTATACGTACCACCTTGAGAGTCAATCAATTTTGTACGATAAAATGACTTTACTTATAGAATGAAATAGATGGCGCTATTATAAAGCAACTCGAAAGAAAATATTATTTTGATTTAACTCAAAAATTTTGGCTCTACATGTCTAAAAATAAGGATTATAATATTTATTTGCTATAAAATTAAATTTTTATCTTATATTTTCTGCCGCACTTGTGGTTGAAAATTATCATAAGAAATAAATAATTTGCCGTGAAATATTTTTATTTATTTCATTTCATTTGAAGGTATGTTTGTTTTTAAATTGTATTTATAATCAAAGTACTATTCCAAGACTAAAAGTAACGTTTTAGACTGATAGGGATTTTAGTAAATATAGTAAGGTACGTGAGGGTAATATGGTCACCTTAAGATTTACCGCCCTATAAAACCAAAACTGGGAGGAGGACAGAGACAAAAACACAAAGTCGAATACTATAACTAATATATTAAGAAAAAAATAGCAAACAAGCTTTGGCAATAATTAGGAACACTTCAAAATCAACTTAAAAAGAACTAACTACACTACACAATACTATGTTGACTGTCAAAATGGCGTCGATAAAGCAGCGCCCGTTTGACTTTTTATCTGATTGACCGATGAAGAGCTATGATATCACAGAGCCATCTATGCAAACAAGGCTATAGTTTTTGAGTTATAAGAAAGTGACCATATTAACCGGATGACCAAATTATCCTCACATACTTATAGTAAGTACATAAATATTGTAATAAAGCGTATAAATAAATAACGTTCGTTTTTTTATACATTCTTCTAAGGAAGAAGTCACATATGTAATTGTGATTCATTACCCCATTCTCCTCCACAGTAAAAGATTGAAATAATTTTCGGCATCCGTCCTTCTGTCCGATTACAAATTGGGTGTTAAAATTTGGGGGAGTGGGGCGTCATTACTGCTTACCACCAGGTAGGATTAAAGTCAAGAACTGGCTTATAATAAGTGAAAAAATCCATCTCGCGAATTACACAAGAGAAGCGTTTGCCCTCAAAACTAAGCAACTCTTGCAATTTACTGTAAGTATAGGACCTTATGATGAACTATATAACTATGGCAGCAATACTTATAGATCATGCTGGGTGCAGTGATGATTTTAAGACATAGCTGCTAAAAAAAACAATAATAATTTCACGGTTGTTTTCACCCAAACGCAGTGTAGTGGCGACATGAGGGAATTCACTACCCATATCGTGTCGTGGGTATCTTTAGGCTCAATTTACATTGCGGCGGAAACATAAAACTCATTTTACTATGTACAATTTCGTTACAAATAGCAGGCAGTATAAATTGAGCCTAAGAGGCGACCGAGGGAAACTGAATCAGGAGATGGGGAGCGGCATCTTCGTGAAAACAACTCGAAATAATAAAAATAATTGCGGTTGTCAACCCGCTTGCAAAGCGTGGCCTAGAGACTCAAAGAAATGTAGTCAAATGCAAAGCAACCAGTCTTATTTATTGTACAGCCAAGAGCACGTGGAGCTTTACACATTGGAATTTGTACCGTTTTTATTACAAACGCCGTAGAGGTAAGACTCGCAACCCCTCCACCTTGGGCCATCAGCTGGCGACGCCCCTGTTCAGCAGTGGACTTTTGATAAGATGTAATGTAGTAATGATTGAGCCTCAGAGGCGATACACGTGTGTTCTTTGTTTGGAGTTGAGTGCAGATGTACTGCGAGCTCGTATGTCACTATTATCATGAAAAAAGACATAGGTATACCTGTCCATCAGGCGCCGTGTACTGGTACTGTCCTTCTACCAATAAACTTGCCTCCTCGGCCGCTGTACTTTGCAAGGAGCCACGTTGCTCGTGGTATATTCCACCTTCTGTAATTAAAATTATTTATTGGTACATCATATAGCTGCGGTAGCTCATAGGATAAGCGCTTGTTGTAAATTTCACAGTACGCGAGCAACGCGGGTTTGATCCCCGCAGGCACCAATGAAATTGTTAATTGCAATTTTGTGCTGATTTACCACGGGTGATGCTGGAAAACATCATGAGATAAACCTGAATGTCTAAGAAGTTTTTTTCATAGAGGTAAAGGTGACAAGCGAGCACATAGTCTACCTAATGGTAAGTTGATTCTGTTGCCAACAGACATCTACATCTATCCACAATTGATAATCAAAATGCAGATGCTTTGCCACCCCTAAGGATAAAAATGGATAGCCCCTTTACCAGTAAAAAGGGTCTTCAGTTCCCACTCACCATACGAAACACAACAGCATTAACTGTGCTTCGTATGCTATTTTGCGTTGATATTCTGTGAGTCCTTTTCCGGCCGAGCTGACCTATTTGTGCTGCAAGGCTGCAACAATAATATAATATTATCCTCCAGACCGAATTTCGGTTATGGCGGTCAGTCTTCACGGACACTAGCCTTTTCTGTGCAGGACAGGATTATAGTGCAGAATGTATGCGCAAGCACAGATGCATACTCTCTATTCCTTCACTCTCATAGGCCGACGGGAAGGCAATCCAAAACGACCGGAGAGGGACAATCGCAAGACCAACGGCTTTACGTGACACGGGGGTAAAACACCGCACACTTCCTGACTCCGGGTTGCCTACTGAGAATTTCTGGACAGAAAAACCCAAAAACTGGTTTTGGTCGGATTCGAATCCAGGACCTCATGATTAGCAGTCGCGTTTACAACCACTAGACTAACGAGTTAGTCTCGTTAATTAAAATATTGCGAGGACATGTGAAGTCTGCCAACACGTATTGGAGCAGTGCGGAAGACTAAATTGCTCCAGAATCGAAGAAAAAATGAGAAGTATACCTCTCATTTCTGAGAGGGATATTGCCTATGAGGCTGTCATTTTAGAGAGACAATCTATGGGGGAGGCCTATGTTCAGCAGTGCACTTTTGTGGGCTGTAATCGATATAAGGGGTTACGGAGAAAAGGGGAACACCTAGCTTCATTGGCACCTAGTAGTACCGTAGGAACCAGTTACCCACAAGACCACTTAATTGAACCTTATTAGAATCTTATCACACGCAGTAGAAGTGGAACCTTCAAACGAAAAGAAATATAAAATAAAAATATTTCACGACATATGAATTATTTAATACGATTATTTTCAATCACAAGTGCGGTGTTAATTTCTTATGTTGTTTATTTTAACAGTTGAAATGTATATTAACCATCTTTAAATCACCGCACAAAGAGGAAACCGAGATAATAGGAACACTGTATTTAAATAACCGCACAAAGAGGAAACCGAGATAATAGGAAGACTGTATTTAAATAACCGCACAGAGAGGAAACCGAGATAATAGGAACACTGTATTTAAATCACCGCACAAAGAGGAAACCGAGATAATAGGAACACTGTATTTAAATCACCGCACAAAGAGGAAACCGAGATAATAGGAACACTGTATTTAAATAACCGCACAAAGAGGAAACCGAGATAATAGGAACACTGTATTTAAATCACCGCACAAAGAGGAAACCGAGATAATAGGAACACTGTATTTAAATCACCGCACAAAGAGGAAACCGAGATAATAGGAACACTGTATTTAAATCACCGCACAAAGAGGAAACCGAGATAATAGGAACACTGTATTTAAATAAAATACTAGCAATGCTATAAACATTACTAATATTCCCTTTAACCACTACTGGTAAGCTGAAAATGCTTGTGTTAGGAGGGGTTCACAACAGTAGTCGAATGGCGGATTCAAACTCACAACCTTTTGAGTTACTTACTACACTGTATTCCGTCTCATTCTCTCGCAGGCTAAATATATGTTTGTCTCGTTTTAGTGTCGCTTTTACGTTTCAACGAGTTTCAAAACACAACGATTCTAAAGAAATTTCACTTTAAAAAAAACTCAGACAATAACCTTAGTGACAGCCAGACATGCAGACCTATTTGATTCTATAAGAGGACCGTGTAACTAAAATTGGCACGGACCATAAAAACATAACAAGCCCAATGGTTAAAATAGTAATTAAAAAAACGACTTTGCAAAAGTTTACTGACAAGAGAAAATTTTGTACGATCAGCCTCGGCTTTGCACGGGTAATTTGTGGATCTCGTAGCAGCGCCACCTACTGGGTCCAATTGTGAATCTAAACCATCCAGGGACCCACCAAAACACATAATTTTTTAATCAAAATCAGTCCAGCCGCTTAGAAGGAGTTCAGTGAAAAATACACATACAGAAGAATTATATACGAGTACTAGCGATCGACCCCGGCTTCACACGGGTGATTTCTGGATCTCGACAATAGCGCCACCTACCGGGTCCAATTGTGAATCCAAACCATTCTCGAATCAACTTATCACACACACAAAATTTAATCAAAATCGATCCATGCGTTTAGAAGGAATTCAGTCACATACACATGAACGGAAGAATTATACAGGGTTATTTTGCAATAACCGCAGAGAAGGTTCAGAATAAGTAATATAGGCAAATGGTAAAGAAAAATTAATTCAAAAAATCTCAAACATTCTGTCCTTTTTATCTTTTAAATTAAAAATTTAAATTTTACTGCGCACGCACACAGTAATGCGAAATAAAATGTTATCTGATGAAGTAATTGAGCAGATTAAAAAAGAAGTTAAAGAGAGCCTTAATACATTACCAACCTCCCAAGCACCAATAGTTGAAAATACTCAACAAAAACACCAATCACGAACTCAAAGAATGAGATGGACTACAGAACATAATGAATATATCATGAGATCATATTTTAAAATCACACAGTTTGGAAATAACTTATCCTCATACATACCATCATTGCATCAAGCCTTCATTGAAAACTTCCCTCACCTCTCACATATCTCTGAACAGAGGATAGCGGACCAGAGGAGGTTAATAGTTTCAAATAGATATATTACGGAAGACAGATTGAATCAAATAAGAGAAGTTGCTAATGACTTACGTGAAACGCAACCACAAAGGGGACCTACGGTGTCGATCGAAGAATTATTTAGTACACCTAACACCGTTACAGCTCATAATGATATATCCTACACAGAAATAACTAATACTAACAGTAAAGTTACAAGAATTCTTAGACAAATATACACAAATACCGATAATCACAGCATAAAATGGGAATGAAAGAAACGAAGAAATTGACAACATTTTTACCCAAACATTAAAACATTATCAAAATACACACCCTACAGAACGGAATTCTATTCCTAAACAAACATGTTCAAAGAAATTAGCTAATATAATTCATTATATAAATACAAGCATTCTACCAACATACGTAAAGAGTGATACCAATTTTAACGCTCTTCAAACAATTACAGCTAACATAAATATCCCACTAACAGAACCACACCGAAATACGTCCCCTACACCAAACTAACAAAAAACCAAAATGGCAAATTAGACTTGAAAACAAGGTGGAACACTTAAGAGCAAATATAGGTAGATTGACACATTATTTAAACGGAAATAGAAGCAATAAATTAAATAGACACGTTAAGAATATCCTAATCAATTACAGAATTCATACAACTCATGAGTTACCAAACACACAACTAACACATTTCCTAGACACACTTAAACAGAAATTATCACTTACGAGCAGTCGTTTAAAGCGATACAAAACTTGTACACTTCGCAAAACACAAAACAAACAGTTCACAGAAATCTTAAACTGTCCACTAATAACCAAGGGAATATTAAAGAAAATACTTCTTCAATAGAACCAACACATTTTCATAAATTCTGGTCAAATATATGGCACACTACTAAGCAACAAAACATGGACGCAGAATGGATCAAATACGAGGAAGACCAATACAAATATATTAAACAGATGGAATTTCAGTTCATACCTATAAAAATATATCAAAACACAATTTGTAAATTACATAATTGGAAAGCACCAGGAACCGATAACATTCACAATTACTGGTACAAAAATTTACATATCTGCATCCATTTATCTATAATTACATTAACAAATTCATACAAGATCCACAATTATTACCTGAATATATTACAACCGGAGTAACTTACATGTTACCTAAAGATCAAAATAACCTCACCAATCCAGCTAAATACAGACCCATAACATGTCTGCAAACAATTTATAAAGTTATCACAGGTTGCATTAGCCAACTTATTTACACTCATATTGAGCACAATAACATTTTAGCTGAACAACAAAAAGGTTGCCGCAAATCTGTTCAAGGGTGCAAGGAACAACTTATAATAGACTCTGTGATATTAAAACAAGTGCAACGAACAAAGAAAGACTTATATACTATGTACATAGACTACAAAAAGCCTTTGATTCTGTCCCTCATACATGGCTCCTGAAAATTCTAAATATTTACAGGATTAATCCAACATTAATAACGTTTTTAAGTACTGTTATGTATAATTGGACAACGCGATTACGTATCAACACTCACACACAAACTAAAGACACTGATGTTATAAAAATTGAACTTGACATATTTCAAGGTGATTCTTTAAGCCCACTATGGTTTTGCTTGGCATTAAAACCCCTATCTAGTCAATTAAATGCATCCAATATAGGTAATCCATTTAAATATACAGATAGTCCGGAATCACCATCAAACGTATATCACATAAACCACTTGTTATATATGGTGGACATAAAATTGTATGCTCAGAACCAGGAAGATTTAAACCAACTAGCAAACATTTCTGAAAGCGTCTCACTGGATATGTTTATAGGTATGGAGCTTGGAATTGACAAATGTAAAATTAATTCGGTTAAATCAGGCTGTATAAGCATGACTATGAAACTCAAACTGGGCAAATAATAAACTCACTTGATGAAATGGAGACGTATAAATATTTAGGCTACCATCAATCGAAATTACTACATTATAATGAAATTAAGTCAACATTAAAACAACAATTTAAACACAGACTAAACTCGATTTTAAAGACTCATCTTGTCACAAAAAATACAATATAAGCAATAAATACGTATGCCATACCAATACTAACTTATTCGTTTGGAGTGATAAACTAGACTAATTCGGACCTCAAGTACATTCAACGCTCAATAAATACGACAATGACGAAACATAGGAAGCATCACCCCCGATCCTGTGTACAGAGAATGACGCTGTCTAGAACTGAAGGAGGCAGGGGTCTTATAGATATTTTTACGAACCTACACAATTCACAGATCACCAATCTTCGAGCATTCTTCTATAATAGAAACCCCACTTTACATATTGCGATAGCACAAAATGATCACAAGCTTACACCGCTTAATTTACAGGACAGAAATAGACAAAACAATGAGATACAAGTAAGTAACCAAATCAAAATAAATGAATGGGCCCAGAAGTCTTTACATGGAAGACACTATCATGATTTAAACCTACCACACGTCGACAGGTCAGCGTCGAATGAGTGGCTGAAACGCGGAGTACTGTTTCCCGAGATAGAAGGGTTTATCCTCGCTATCCAGGACCAGGTTATAGAAACTCGGAATTACAAAAAACATATAATGAAAATCCCAAATACAACAGATGTTTGTCGTAAATGTAATAGCCCTCTAGAAAACGTACAACACATAACCGGATCATGTAAAGCAATAGTTCAAACAGATTCTAAATATAGACATGACCAGGTTGTTAATATTATACATCAAGAATTAGCACTAAAATACAATCTCATCCAAACCTCACGCACACCTTACTAAACCTGAGACTATCTTAGAAAACCAAACACATAAGTTATATTTCGATAGAGCCATACTGACAGACAAGGCAGGACAGTGCACTTCAACAGACCTGATATAACCATATTAAACAAAACAGAAAAAAACAGCAACTTTAATAGATATAGCTGTACTTACAAAGTATATAGACCTAAAATATGAAATAAAACGTATGTGGAATCTCCAAACTGTAAGAATAGTACATAGTTCTGTCCACCACAGGGGTAATACCTATATCTTTGCACCAGTCAATCAAATAACTCGATCACAGAACACAATTACTCTCTACCAAGAGCACTCGATCTACCAGAACACATTTTTGTTAATTTACAGAAGGCTGTAATACTAAACACATGCCGAATTATCAGAAAGTTTTTACAGTGTGAACAGATAATATAATAATAAATATGTATATAATATAGAGACTAATAGATTTCCACTTGGCTTAGGCCCGTGAGCATCTTTGTTCCGGTAGTAATACCGAGGGTAAAAAGTTACTTTCACAATAATAATAATAATAATCGTTTATTGCAGACACAGAGATCGATATTAACGAGACAAATTAATAATATAATATAGTAAGAATAAACATGTTGAAATATTTACACGCAATATTTCCAAAAGTCTATCGTCACCCAGCAATCTTCACCCAGCGTCTGTACATTACAGTCTTTATCTGCCTATCTGCCAAAATACGCACAATAGCGTTGTTAGTTGTTACACAGGTCGACTGGACATAAATGATGCTATCCTCTTTCGATGGATTGCATTAAAAGAGTCAACCCGGGTTTTCACGTACATTTCAGGAGCGCTACAATGGCGATTAAATCCCATTAGAAGTCTATAAATATAAATATATAAATAATAAAAAATAACACTGACCAGTTTGGAGAGCCCATCTGTAGGAGCCGTCAGCGTGTGGTCCATCGAAGTCATTCCTGATGATCTCCTCTACGTGCTGGCCACACGACACCGTCGCTATAGACACCAACTGAGTAAACAGAAAATATAATGAGCATAAATATACAATAGTCACTCAATATTACATTACTCTATAACAAATAGTCACTCAATATTACATTACTCTATAATAAATAGTCACTCAATATTACATTACTATACTATACAACATTCACTCGCTATTACACACTAGTAGTTTGCTCCACAATAGTAGTTTAGTTGTTGATTGCCTCTTTGGGCTAGTGGTTGTGAACGCGACTGATTATCCTGAGGTCCCGGGTTCGAATCCCGGTCAGGTCAAATCAGTTATTGAGTATTTCTGACAAGAAATTCTCATTAGCAGCCCGGAGTCAGAAAGTAACCAGCTCTCACAAAATACCAGAGTAAAATAGCAGCTTAATGCTGTTGACTCATTTATGTTACGTGTTAGAGCCATGCTGCAGCTATATTAATAGTATAGTTGTAGCACGAATGGGTCGGTTCGACCGGGGAAGGACCTTGCTCTCACAGAATACCAGCGTGAAATAGCAGCTAAACGTTGCTGTTTTTCATATGGTGAGTGTAGAGATCGGAGACCATTTTTAGTGGAAATGAGGCATTCCATCATAGTCCTCAGGGGTGACAACGCATCTGCATTTTGATTTATAGTCGAGGATAGATGTAGATGTCTATGAGTCACATCATCCACTTACCATCAGGTGGGCTGTGTGCTCGTTTGCCAATCTTATTCTAAAATAACTGTCACTCGTAGGACTGCACATCAGAAGTTAATGTAAACATTATTTTTGGGTTGTTAAGAAATATTTTTTTAGGAAGTAGTTTTTATTAGAAATTATTTTATAAACGTATTATGTATTTGAGCGTGATGGTCACGCGAGTTCAGTGCTTTTTGCCCATCCCAAAAGAGCTATATATTATATATTCACACACACATCTGTATAAGTATATGTATCTCAGCGTGACGGTCACGCGAATTCAATGCTTTTTCCCCATCCCAAAAGTGCCCAACGTGCCTAAAGAAGTTTTCAATTCAAAAATAATCCAGGGAATGAAGCGCGTATGGTATGGCTACCGGGCTGACAAGTTTGTAATTAATTACCTTTAACTTCATTAGCTAGCAAAGCAATGTTGCATCAGTCATCAGACTCTGGTATTAGCGAGTCACTATTTCGGTAGAATTCACAAAACAATTGACCTTATGTTACAGATAATCGCGTTTTAAATTCACTTAACGAGGTTCACTAAGCAGGTACTTATAATATTAGATCGTTAAATGTCAATGTTCAATATTTATTGCTTAATATTTTCAAAGTACGTTTCTATTCAACATTAGATAGAGAGAATTCATAATCATATCTTTTGAAATTCGATTAAGAAGACACATTCGACAGTTTTATGGTCAAATGGGTTTCAACACAATGAGGTCAGCTTTTGAATAATGTACACCAGATCGAATTTCGGTCATGGTTCGATGGGACGGTAAACCGACACGACCGGAGAGAGATCAGGCGCAGAGACCAACGGCTTTACGTGCTTTCCGAGGCACGGGTGTGGAACATCGCCAACTTACTGACGCCGGGCTGTTCAATGTCCCTGGATCCAAAAATCACCCGTGCGAAGCCGGGGCGGATCGTTATCTAGGCATTTGAGGTAAAAATATGATTATTCTGCTTTTTTAGGGTTTTTTAAGGTGAAATGGGCACCAAAACAGATTTTTCATGTGTTATGAGAGCGCAGAAAATCAATTTTTTGTCATTAAAAACTACGAATTCGCCTTTTTTTTTAAATCATTATGAAAATTAAAGATATTTCTTAGTGAATTATGATGGCCAAAACACGATTGACAGATTTTGGCTCGATACAAAAAAATCGCAGTTTTCTCAAAATCTGCAATTTTAGGTACGTCTGTTAAGGTAAAAGCAGTTTTATTCGAATATAATTAAAGTAATTTCAATTAAATTCTGTCTATGTGTTCACCAGTAAATACATGGGAGATTTATGGGTTTATTTTTCAATAAAAGAGTATATTTAATTTTAAAAAGAAATATCAAAATAAATATAGTGTAATAAAATTGCGCGCGGGCTGGCCAAGCAGGAGCATATCGCCGCTCCCGCGTCCCGCCAGTCGTCCGCAGCGCGTCATAGGAAGTAAGGGATGGGCAAGGGAAAAAATATATCGATGTATATCGAAACGATATTTTAAACAGTATCGATATATATCGCGTGATAAATATCGATATATCGATATATCGGCATCATTGCATGATGTAAAAATAGAGCCCAAAATTTTACATTGATGACGGTTGGACGACGAAAAAAAAACGACAACCACACATTTGTGGGTCCTTTTGGTATTTGATGTTATACAATATTTTAAAATATATCGAAATTGATATGATTTCGATACTCGAAAATAAATATCGATATATCGATATCGCGATTAAAAATATCGACGATATATATCGATATTTTATAAGAAAATATCGATATTTCGATATATCGATATTTTTGCCCAAGCCTAATAGGAAGCACCTGTGTACAACTTTATCACGCCCGCTGTCGTCGTCTATACAACTAAAAATTGGAAGGGATTAGTACCTAAGTCACAAAAATGGTAAATAAACGTAACAAAATAAAAAAATATTCACGACTGAAGCTCAAGAAACTGAAATTGTTGAACCTGAATAGGTAAGTTTTTTTTTATATTTATCACTCCATATTATGAATATTTATACAATATATAAAATATTTATATATATTATAATTATTCTCTAAATCATAATAATATATATACATATTAATTGTAATAAATTATAATATACCTATATGTAATGATATTTCATAATTTATAATATTGTATTGAATTTGCAAGTGTTGAGTTCGACGACTCGACCATAGCGCAATGGCTCAGCAATGAGTTACAGCGCTAAGGGCCGCGGGTTCGAATCCCGCACGGGACAAGTATTTGTATGGCCTACAAATATTTGTTCTGGGTCTGGATGTTTGTCCTTGTGAAATTTATGTTTGTAAACTGCCCCCCACGATACAGGAGAATCTCCTAGTATGAAGGTAAAGTTTTTTAAAAAACAAAAAAAAATTGGAAGTAGCCTTGACATCATAATTTGTTTATATTTTGATAATTCGAGTAGCAGTCTCGTACCGACAGGCGAAGTGTTGGGCGTCCCCCCACTAGATGGAGTGACGACCTAATAACGTACAGGAAGTCAATGGATGCAGGTGGCTTGGTCCCGTACTTTGTGGCATTCCTTGGGGGAGGCCTATGTTATGTGGATTTGTGAAGGACTGTAATGATGATCATGATCATGATCTGCTCTGTATCTGTATCTTATTATTATTTTTCTTATTATTGTAATATGCACAAAATCTTCATTTTATAGTAGAAACAGATATGGTCTAAAGTTTCTGTGTACCACAGCAGACTTATGGTATATATTTTTACAGAACTCTTGTCAACGCTAAGTCTGACATTGTGGAACTGCCAGCTGAGCAGTTACAGAGCACAAGTGAATCCGTCGCTCCACCACAATATCCAGAAACATTTGCGGGACAGTAGTGGAACTACAATCAGTATCCTTAGTTTTTGAGTAAGCTCACTTATGTACCTACCTACCCCGCACTTATACTAGAAATCCTGTCTTACTTTTACATTTTATATACAAGTAAATAATCTATTGTAATGTCAAGCAAAAAAATTCCTTTCAACTGGTGTCGCGGGTATCGGTGAAACCTAAGGTTTTGGTTATATGGTAAGAACCTAAGTTCTTGTCGTGAATCGAACGCGGCGTAACAGATATAGAGACTAAATGCAGCAGCCATATTGTCGAAAAGTAATGCATCCTATCCTACTAATACCCGCGATACCCGCGACACAAGTGATAGGGTTTATTATTTTTTGTTTTACATTACAATAGGTAAGTTACTCTTCGTACGCACAGAGAAACGCCAATTTGTATTCAGAAGTCATAAAAGGGTTGATGAAATGTTTTTATTTAAAAAATAGATTTTTTGTAAAACCGGTATTTTTATTTGCTGGGACTGGAATTTGATGAATATCAGTTTCAGTTAAAAAAGTTTTTATTTACTTATACTTTATATACAATGATGGTACACAAGGTGTACTTCTCATAGCCATTATCTACGAGCCAATCTTATCATCTTGCTACCGATGTCACATGTACATATACATATTATATATTTTTCTAATTATTTATAATTGTTTCAGCACCTCAGAAAAGTACTTGGTACTGAAAGAATTACAGGAACGGTCTCTCCGCAAATTCCAGAAATATCTGATATGGCACCAGTGAACCTTCAGCCAGTGTCAGTCACACCACCGCCATGTGTGACCGAGTAAGTTTACCCTCCAGTCAAATTATAGTATTTTTATGCTAATAGAGAAGGAGACGAGCAGATCGTTCGCCTGATGGTGAGTGTCACGACCTGTCTATAATATCTGCAATGCCACTCAGAGCAATGCAAGTTCTGCGTGGCACTCATTCTTCCCAGTAATTACATAGTGCCTTATTTATTATAATAAAACAGTAATCAGGGTGAAGCTTTGAAAAAAAAACGTAACATACGTTTGCATTGAATATTTAAAAAAAGGTGGAGTACTGGCTGTAAAATTTACTCCACCTTTTGAAACTATTTACAGTGTGAATAGTCACATCTTTACGCCAGCTTTTTTATGGTTATTATTTTGTGGAGGCTAAAGAACCAGCATCAGTTTTAAAATACCGGTTTATAGTAATAATATTAAATAAATATCTATTGGTATTAGTTATATATATTTATATAAATAATATAATACGCGTTTTACTCAATGTTTCAGAGCCCCCGAAGACCCGCCTTATATAGTGGAGCAAGAGTGTGAGACAAACTCGATCAAAACAATCACCGGTCGCAGAATTGTTGACATCGTTTATTTTTTGGAACAATTGCAACAGCAAAAACATGACCCTCTATTTCAGTGTGATTTCAGTTGCTTGGTTTTAGTAACAGAAAAGCGCACCGGCCTCGTTTCACATTTCAATTTCCAATGCAGGATGTGCAAGAAATATTTCAAGGTGTGTACTGATCATTTGGACACTGATCGTATAGATATTAACACTGCAGCAGTCTCAGGTATAGTAGCCTCTGGGATTGGGTACTCACAATTCGAAGAGACTATGTCTGCTATGGACGTTCCTATTTTCCGTGAAAAATATTACGCGAAAATTCAAGATCACATGTTCAATGAACGGGAAGCTACAGCAGTGGAGGCAATGGAACAAGCTGCTGCTATTGAACGTGAGGCAGCAATTCAAGAAGGGAGGGTTTTTAATGGTTTCCCTGTGATTGATGTGTTTGCGGATGGTGCATGGTGTAAACGCTCTTATGGCAATAACTATAAAGCAATGTCAGGTGTTGCTGCAATCGTAGGTCGAAAATTTGGAAAAGTTCTTTTCATTGGCGTCAAAAAATAAATATTGCCTAATATGTGCAAGAGCAGAGAAACGTCAGGAGAAACCGAAAAGTCACGTTTGTTATAAAAATTATGAAGGCCCGTCCAGCGGAATGGAAGCGACAATCGTGTGCGAGGGTTTCAAAGAATCCATCAATATGTATGGGCTAATATATGGCAATATTGTGGCTGATGGTGATTCTGCAACCTATGCTAAAATATTAGCATCAGATCCGTATGAAGGCTACGTAGTTTCGAAAATAGAATGCCGAAATCACGTTCTGCGAAATATGTGTAATAAGCTGCGTGCACTAGGTAAAGATACAAAATACCCAAAAGTGCAGAGAAAACATATTACCGACGAGAAAGTTATGAGTATGAGAAAAGTCGTCACAACTTCAATCAAACACAATAAAAATAATCCCAGGGATATCGCTATAAGACAAATTCACGAAGACATAACCAATTCATTGAACCACGCATACGGGGACCACAGACGTTGCAAAGATTATTGCTGCTCTAAAGATAAATCCATTTGTCATCAACTGTGGAGAGCTTGAACACTGACATTTTGGTTTCGGCTAAAAGTCATTTTAAATTCGGTAGCCTCAAAATCTCGGAGTCTACTGGAAGACGTTGACACCAATGCTGTTGAGAGATTCAACAGCGTGGTTGCCAAATTCGTAGGAGGCAAAAGAATCAATTTTGCTTCTCGACGATCATATCAGGCGAGATGCTCTGCTGCTGTTGTTTCCTACAATACCAAACGACCTCTTTACACCCTACATAAAAAAATATTGGGAAAGAGTCCTGTGGGCAGCTTACAAAAACTAGAAGGAAGGAGAGAGCAAAAAAGAAAGCAAGCCAACGCTGTGAAAAGAAAAAAAAATAGAACTAAACTTTTCGAGAAACAAAATGACTATGGTGGACGAGTAGCTGCGCCAGATATGTCTGTCGAAGACTATAGTGCAGCGTCTGCAGATTTTATGACGAATCTGAATACACTGGTTTGTGACCGGGAGGGAATACAAAAACGGACGACACTGCAACGCGAAAGCACTGAATGGTTACAAATCAGGAGATTGATGATAACTGCTTCAAACTTTGGAGCAATAATAAAGAGAAAAAAAAATTTTGCTGCTCTCGTGAACAACATTTTATATAAATCAAATATTTCATCTATCGCATCAGTGGCACATGGACTCAGCAATGAAAAATTCGCGCTTCAGCAACTGAGCAGCCAAGAAAACTTACGGATTGAGGAATGTGGACTTTTGTGGACCATGAATTTCCTTACATTGGTGCCACTCCGGATGGAGTCAGGAGAAAATACAATCGTTGAGGTCAAATGCCCTGTAGCTGCCTTCAAAAACGGCATGGAAAATGCTATCAAACAAAACAAGGTTCAAATTCTAAAGTTCAACAAAAGAATGGCCAAGTTACTATAAATAAAAATAGTAACTGGTACTATCGAGCTCAAGGGCAACTACGAGTGACGGGCAAGCAGAGATGCGTTTTCGGGATATGGGAGGAAAACGAAAAATGGAAGTTATATATGTCCAAAAGATGACGACTTTTGGAAAAATAAAATGGAGGCAAAACTGGTCAACTTTTACCATACGCAAATTCTCCCAGAGTTGGTAGATTCCCGCCGAAACCGTGGTATGCCATTGAGAGGTAGTGAAAAATAATTTCTAGCCTATGATTGACACGCAAAAGCGCTGTGCGCTTTTTGTATATAATAAATATAATAAAACCAGATATACCAGTTTTTCATTCCTATAAAAATCAGTTTTTTAATTTTTCGTTTTTTTGCATTTTTATAAAACCGGTTTTAGGTATAACCTGTTTGGATGCCGTCCTTAGTCCTAGTATCCACTAAAACAGTGTGCTAGTGACAAGTAATAAACATGTAAATGTACTAAGTATATTTATAAATACGAACTGATAAGTAAAAGTTTCTTATATGTAAGAGGGAACTCATATGTAACAGATATACTTGTAAATTACACTTGAGTATGCCTAGGAACATTCCAAGTGATAAGAATTAAAAAAAAATTAGATGGTACTTATTAGTTTACAAGAAGGTCTTGGACGGTGGTGTTCAAATAAAATAATTACTTTTCAAAATGACAATAAAGTAGTTATATACCTCAGTACGTATGTAGTTTATTTTCATGTTGAAAAGTAAGTATACGTCGACTCGTAAGTACATAGACATAGGTACGAGTCGTATCATATCAGGTACAACCTGTCTATAATACCTATGTACCAACCTAATATTATTTTTATTTTAAAATTAATTCACAGTATAATATTATTATAAATATAACACATTACATAGGTATATAAAATCCAATAAATTAAAAAGATATACATCATACAAATAACTAGTCAGCATCATCATCAGCAGTCAGGTAGGTTGTTATCGAGGCCGACTATCATCACTCGTCACATCATATCTCTTTTAGTGCACCCAATTACGTAAAAAGTACGTTTTCATAAAAAAAACTTTTTTATGAAAAACGTACTTTTTTTATGAAAAACGTTACCTCCACACAAGGATTTTCTTCTGTACCGTGGGGGCAGTTTACATACATAAATTTCACAAGGACAAACATCCAGACCCGTAACAATTATTTGTATGACATACAAATACTTGTTCCGTGCGGGATTCGAACCCGCGGTCCCCAGCGCTACAACTCATTGCTGAGCCACTGCGCCACGGAGCCGTCAATCTGAAACTATTTTATAAATAAACGCTGGTTATATCAATAACATATATTTACATGTATAATACGTAGTACACAATATATTTGTATACTACGTATTATACATACGCATGTATTCAACTATTAGTGGGTGTTGAAATAATCCTATATTTATGAAAGTGCGTTCTGTAGCTTATCGCTATTGCTCGCAGCTGGCCGGGTCAGCGAGGGGCCCCGCGCGCCGGTCGCCCGTCCGCGTCTGCTTCACGCCCTAAGAATCTTCATGACCACGATACTATTTCGCCTTAAGTGCAAAAAAAATAAATCGTTCAACAAGTCCTGATTCGCCGGGAAAATAAAACGCACACAGACGAATATGCAGTTTTTCCGATATTTGGACGAAAAATTATTTGGTCATTAGATCAATCTGAATTTCGGTCATGGCGTTCAGCCTCAACGTAGACTAGCCAGCGGCGCAGGACAGAATTATAGTGCCTTAGTGTACGCGCAAGCACAGGTGCACTTTCTATTACCTCACAATTATCAAATCGCAATACGACACGGTCCGAGAGAGCTTAGGCGCAGGACCAATAATTTACACTTAATTTAATAGCTTCTAATGTCAAAGCCTTAATTCTTCGACACACTTTGTCTTTGCACTGTTTGGACTGTTGAAACCAGGCCTTTTTCTGACTACGACATTAGTTTAATAATAAAAGCGTACGATTTATTTGCATTTATAACATTTTAAAAGTGATATAAAATTCATAATAAAACAAAAAAACTACACAAGAAAAAGGAGTATAATAAGGTGAAATTTAGTAGGCGTTAATAACCGCCGACCAAGTATTTAAGAAAAACCAAATTAAAAAAAAAATTACCACTATACGTTACTCAAATCATCAAGATCAACAAAGCATTTATTCATAAAGATAAAGATTACGATTTTAGATAGCTAAGTGTAATATTACAAAACATACCTACACTTTATTTGGAGTCATTTTTGTTATTGGTGCAGTGCGATCGTATCTTATGATAGATAATGCAACTCTGGTGGCAGGACGCGGGGTAGCGCGTCTCTGCAAACTTGTAGAGACATTATCGTGCAATAGGAGTCTGTTATTATCTCCTTAAGCGAGTGCGGTTATTATAAATACGATTTTTGTAATTTAGGCCTTATTAGCCGACAGGCCTTATTACCCGCATGCACCTTACTTAGTAAACGATGCAAAGGGAGATTAAAATAACAACTAGAATGTATGGTGTTGACAAGAAATAGGTTGCACCGCAGTCGTGTTATGTGGTGCTGTTCAGGGTCGGAGTGAAGGGGACACAAAATTTTGTATGTCGCTTATACACTCAAATGCCCTTTAGGCAGATTTCAATCGAGTTCTTTAGTTTCAGTTTTTTTACATAGGGCCACTCAGAAATGTTTGAATTTCGAACGTTATATTTTTAAAACATAAGAAACTGACAATATTACTTTATGGAAGTCGAGCGTCAATTGTTTTTATTATAACAAGTTGAAGTTTGTGATTTAAGGGCGATGATTATTTATGATTTAAAAAGTACGGTCTCTCCGCAAGGTTGCACTGCTTGTCTTTAAAATGCTTTTGGAAGAGGAAGCACCTCATTTGAGCGCCGTATCACATCTAAATCCACTAGTGGCAAAAGCAGCCTCCTGCGCTCCGACTACAAACGTCACGGAAAGTCTCCAGAGACACCGTAACGTTTTAATTAAACCCCCAGTTTCTCTAGTCTCCGGCGACCCAAATGTCGTCGGCCCGTCACATACCAACACTACACACTCGTTTTTTTTTGTTTTACATGGGGAAATCCTTCGCATACCCGTCTGAAGGGAGCAAGGACGGGTTATGTCGAACTCGTACCGACTAAAACCCCATGGTGTTCCACCTTCGCCGCATATTAGGGCCAAGGGAACGCTTTTCCGCGACCCCACCATCGCCAGCCGCCCTATAGCGGACTCTCCTCAAGAGAGGTACTAATCCCCCATCTCCTTCTCAGGTAAGGCGCACCAGAACACATGGCACGCCTTCCTCCACGGCCTCCAACTACACCTGCGCAACGGACGCCCCCGTGTCCGATGCGCGAATGCTCTCCTCCCGCAGCCCCACACACATTAACGGTGCGGCCCCGTCAGTCGCGGAGGATAGGGCGAGTGGCGCATCGCCATAACAACACTCCTCTTCCTCCGCGACTCCACCTCTACTGCAGCGGTAGGGGGAGAGAACACCCCTCTCGCCGCATCCCATCAATACACATCCGATGTGGGCTCGCCAAGCCCACTTAGAGTAGCCACCTTGGGGCGGCCCTTCACCTCGGGCCAGCCGAGTGGATTCCTCTTTGTTCACCGCGGGTGACCAAGCCTTGGCTACTAAGCGCCAGGACAAGGCGGGAACCCGTTCGGGGGGGACTACATACTCACCTAGTGTCACAAACAACGTTAGGAAGTCCGCAGACGGGCTCGCCGCACACCCCTCCAGACCGCTTACACACCGTACACCCGCGTGCTTCGGCTTTGTTGGACACAAGTTAGCTGTTAGAACCGGCGCCCGCCACCCTTGTTCAGATGGTGGTTAGATAACTCAACTGTGAGCACTCAAAACTTTCATAGGTGAACATCGTTATGAAAGTAACGTTGGAAATAATAAATCATCACCCCCTTTTTATAGTATTTTATAGTCCCTGAGTCCGATGAATATAAAAGCCAAAAAGGCTAACAGCACTAACATCATAGAAACTAGAGAGGTACCTCATTTGAGCAACGTAAGGCGTTCGTACGCAGCATTTAATCGTGGCCGTGTTTCTCTTCATGATGAAATTCGTGAAGGTCGACCCTCAACTGCGATCACTGAGAAAATGTGGCTACTGTCAGGCGACTAATTAAAAAAAGCCTGAATCACTTTAGAAGGATATCGTAAGCGTGAGCTGCATAGATTTCTTTATTTGAAAATGGCTGCAGATGTCGATGGACTCTAGTAGCGACGTACAACTTCCGTTTAAAAAAAAACTATTCGTTGTAGGTAAGTGTAAAGTATTAAACAAATAAATAAATAAAATAGTAGAAACGAGAATAGAGATAACTTAAGGTTATTGTATTGCAAATATGCAAATCGTTTACTTCTATATAAGGATTCAATAAAAAGTGCACATGTCATATGAATACTCATCATCACGTGTACGTGGTAGAGCCAAGTTGCAGCTATATTTATAGCATAGTTGTAGCACGAATGGGTCGGCTCGACCGGGTAAGGACCACGCTCTCACAGAATACCAGCGTAAAATAGCAACTTAATGCTGCTGTGTTTCGTATGGTGAGTGTAGAGAACCGGGGACCCTTTTTACTGGAAAGAGGCATTCCATCTTATTCCTCAAGGCCGACAACGCATCTGCATTTTGAGTCGTTATCGAGGATAGATGTAGATGTCTATGGGCCACAGCAACCACTTACCATCAGGTGGACTGTGTGCTCGTTTGTCACCCTATTTCTATTAAAAAAAAGCATCATTACAACCTATCAAAGTCTACTACTGTATATAGGTCCCATAGATTGCCTCATAAAATATATTTGGCATAGTTGGCACGTTTGGCTGGCGGGTAGGCAACCGCAGTTATCATTCTGAGTTATTTACCAGGATGATGCCGCCGCCTTCCAGTTTCAGTTTCCCTCTGTCGCCGCTTACATCGTATACGGATTGAGATGGATTCCCTCACGCCACCATTACACGGTGATTACGACCAGGATTATGAACAGTGGCACGCACATAACCAATTATAAAACATTATAACATAACATATTATAACATAATTTAGAAAAATATCGGTTGAAATACGTTTCAAATTTTTAAATTGTTAATTATGAGATGAAAGATATTTATGTAATACTTATTATAAATCATGCAACTTTGAATGATTGTTCAAAATATACAACTCCATTAGTATCTCTTAACCAGTGTGACCTACTAGGGTTACCACAAGATTTGATTTTACTTTATAAAATTATTATATAATAAAAAAAAATTTTATTTATTATTTGCCGTAAGAGGCGACTATGGAATATGCTAGAAGAATCTTATGGCTTCCGACAGATGGCGGTTTAATCATCTCGTTTACAATAGGCGTAAAATTACCAGACGGCGACGGAAAGCAACGTTTTAGATGCCTACCTCTGATACTGCGTCGCCCATCCGCCTGCAAAGCGTGAAGATTGAGGCGAATCTTCCTAACAAGCGTAGAGGCTCACGTCTAGCGACTTTTACGGTATGATACAATATATGAAGTTAATTAAAGATTTAACGAACGAATTTTCTCAGGTTTAAACGACCGTTTAGATAGTGTTGGAAGGTTGGGCGGTTGTGTAGTGCAAGTATTATTTACATAAACATGTCGGAGTTGCCTTGTCACAGCTAGGGTTGCAACATAGGCATGATTCGTCTGGATTCTTAGATTCTTCTGGACGTCTAAACTCAATACAAAATATACCAATACCTTCTTATAGAATTTTATGCGCAATAATATACTTCCTCAGGATCTAAATTGGTAAAGTTAATTAAAACTTATGCAAAATACTTGCAATAACGACAATATTAGGTTCAGTAAGATAACTTTAGTGAAATCTTTTGTAAGAGTTTAATTGCTTCAATTTTTATATATTAATTTAAAGTGTAAGAGCCGTGGTAGCTCAGATGGTTAGCGCTCGCTGTAAGTTACACAGTACGCGAGCAACCCGGGTTCGATCCTCCGGCACCAATGAAATTGTTAATTGCAATTTTAAGTGCTGATTTACCACGTGCTCGGCGGTGAAGGAAAACATCGTGAGAAACCTGCATGTCTGAAATCAAAAAATATTTCGAAGACATGTGAATTTCGCCAACACGCATTGGGGCAGCGCGGCGGACATTTCCTTGCCCTAAAACCCTCTCAGAAATGAGAGGAGGCCTGTGCCCAGCAGTGGGACGTATATAGGCTGTAACTTTACTTTACTTTACTTTTAATTAAAGTGTATCAAATCGAAAAAATCACCTTTTTACAGCTGTTAGATTTATAGGACTAGGCTTAAATACTATTTTGTTTCTGGTTTGTTTGCAAAATTCGCATTTATTATAGTGATTAAGAATTATACTCGTTGTAATGCTTGATAATACTTGGCTTTATGTAAAACGCTGATTGAACTTGTGTGAGTACGCTTGTGCGTAAGTAATTTCGGTGTGAAAAATTTGAAACTTATTATTAGATTCTTATATTTGTTGCACTGTAATCTTCTAAGTATGTTGCCGATTTTGGAAATAAAAAGTAAGGTCTTGTTCTTACTTCCTCCCGACAATTATAAGCCTCAAATACCGAAATTTTGAAATTATGTCTTATATATTCCGGCTTTCAATATGGCAGCCCTAACACAATACGCAAGTCACTTCAGCAAAGCAAATCTTTAGTTTACACCGATTCAATAAACTGTCTTTGTTTACGTTTTCTTTCGCCGGACACCGTCCTTTTTTAAAACGTTCCAGGTTTTTTTCATTTTCAGCAACATAATACTTGAATTCGTATTTTATAAAAGTAAAGTAAAGTTACATCTTATATACGTCCCACTGCTGGACACAGGCCTCCTCTGACTTCTGAGAGGGTTTTTGCGAACTGCCTGTTGGCGAACTTCACGTCTTTGTAATATTTTTTTTATTTCTCGGACTTGTAGGTTCTTAACAATGTTTTCCTTCACCGCCGAGCACGTGGTAAATCAGCACTTAAAATAGCAATTAACATTTTAATTGGTGTCGGCGGGGATCAAACCCGGGTTGCTCGCGTACTATGATATTTACAGCGAGTGCTAAGCCCCTGAGCTACCACGGCTATAGTTGACATAATAATATGTGATTAATATTATAAATGTACGTATTAAATGTCTGCGATGCTGCATCTATACTATAGTTGCAGCACCAATGGGTCGGCACAAACGAAGAAAGATCACGTTTTCACTGAATACGAGTACCAACGTAAAATTAAAATAGCAGCTGAATGTTTATGTGTATCGTATAGTGAATGTAGAGGTCCGGAGACCCTTTTTACTGGCAAGGAGGCATTCCAACTTAGTCCTTAGGGGTAACAAGTTAACAACGCATCTGCATTTTGAATCGCAATCGAGGATAGATGTAGATAATAACGGACCACAGCATCAACTTACCATCAGGTGGACCGTGTGCTCGTTTTCACTGTGTTACGTCTATAAAATGTTCACTATGTACCTCAATAATGATAATAATAAGAGTGATGATAACTTTAGCATTCAGGTTTCCTCATTGTTGCCCACCAAGCACATGTTTGTAAATCGGCACCTAAAATTGAAATTAATAATTTCACTGGCACGGCGGAGATCCAAATTTGATTGCTCACGTAATGCGTTGTATAAAATTTACGGTAAGCTAAGTCCAAGCTACGACTCATTAAATAAGTAAAAGTAGAAATAAAAAAAAAAAATTACAATATCTTTTATAGCATGCGGTGACAAACGAGCACATAGTCCACCTGATGGTAAGTAGATGCTGTATGGTGGATAGGTATCTACTACACTACATTCTTAATCGAACTTAGATCTACATCTATCCTCGATTAAGAATCAAATGCAGATGCGTTGTCACCCCTGAGGATTAAAGATGATATGTCTCGTTACCAGTAACATGGGTTGCCCGTTCACTACACACTATACGAAACACAGCAGAATTAAGCTGCTATTTTACGCTGGTATTCTGTGAGAGCGTGGTGCCCTGGTCGAGTCGACCCATTCGTGCTACAACAGTAATATAGATGCAGCAGCGTCTTCCTAATAACAACAAAATTTTGCGGTAGCCCGCATGCCAAGAGTGGCAACTATGGCAAATATTCCTCCTATGGAGCAATCTATGGGGGAGGCATGTCCATCAGGACTTTTAATAAGCAGTAAAGAAAAAAAATTATAAATGCACGGAGCAGTTTCGTTTCGGGCACAGATGACCCCCTAAATAATCTTTGGTTTCGGGACATAAAAATTCAATAGCAAATAAAATATACTTTATGATACTTATTAAGATAATGCATTTTACACGAAAAATGTATATTTCTTTTAAATTAAAAGTTAAAATTACAATTTTAGTAATATATTTCATAAATCATAGTATTATGGTACGCAATAAGCTCATGAATATTAATCTCTTTCTCAACTTTAACCCACAAAATGTTATTAGTCATTCATCTATTTTTGGAACGAAGTTCCTTATCGCACGGTACGAATTTGACGGATGGGGGCTAGGCGAGAAAAAGTGTAAGATTTTTCCGTCACAACCCCCTTTCTATAGTGCGAGCGAGATGGAATAATATTCATCTCCTTCGTACTTTTTCTTATCTTGCGATGAAAGACATATTAGGTATTTAAAATGACGCTTCATTTTAAAAGACGCTAGCAATTCATTTATTTGTATTTGTTAATCAATAATATAATACGTTTATCAATAATAATATACTACGAAAGGAACTTCGTTCCAACCGAGTGTTCCACGACACACACGCATGTTTTTTTAAACACAAATATCTGTCATATTAGTATTTTTTGCTGGCTGCAGAGCCACGCTGCAGGTGTTTTATGTCTGTACTTCTGTATCACGAATGGGTCGGTTCGACAGGGGTAGGACCACGCTCTCACATAATACCAGCGTTAAATTGCAGCGTATTTTGTATGCTGAGTGTGGAGAACCAGAGGCCCTTTTTATTGTTAACGAAGCATTCCATCTTAGTCCTCAGGGGTAACGAGTTAACAACGCATCTGCAGTTTGATTCTTAATCGAGGATAGATCTAGATGAATGGACCACAGCATCTACTTACTATCAGGTGGGCCGCGTGCTTGTTTGTCACCCTAATTCTATAAAAAAGAGAATATCAGAGTAAATTAGTATTTATAATGCTGTTGGGCTTCGTATGGTGAGTGAGGAGAATTGGACTTTTCAGTTTTTACATGTCGCAATTATTTAATACTGATCATCCATCCCGACTTCACACGAGTGATTTCTAGATCTCGACAAAAGCGCCATTTACCGAGTCCAATAGTGAATCTAAACCATACAGATATCCACTCAAACACACACAAAAAAATCATCAGGATCGGTCGAGTCACTTTCGAGTTTTAGCGAGAATAACGGACAGCAATTGATTTTTATATTATAAACATTACGAGTAATCAATGATAGATTTCTTTGTTTACGCGCCACAACGTTCACTTTCTATCAGTAAGATTGCTTACTTATTTATCTACCTAACTTATATAATTTATTTTTTAATAAAATGTAAAAAGCTACTTCAGGGAACTAATTATTATTTTTAATTGGCAAAGATATCGCGTAATATACACACAAAATACAGTCCAATTGGGAATCTCATCATAATTTATCTTCAATTTTATCGCTTAGCTAATTATGAAATGAAACATCGCAAGGTTAGGAGTGTCTCTGTTTGGATGTGCGGCTTACAATATTTTACTTTTATTTTAAGAACAAATAAAAAAAATTGCCACAAATATATTGTCTTCTACCGTGGAAGTAAGTAAAACATTTAACGAAGGTAGTCAGCTAGGCTCAGAACAATTATTTGTAGGCATTACAAGCACTTGTACTGTGCAAGAATCGAACCTGTGGGCCGCAGCATCGTAGTGAATCGTTCGTTGCTACACGCCCAGCGAAACTAATCTTAGAAATCAACAATAGATATCTAAAATTATTAAAACTGCGATCAGAATAAAAAGTATGCTATCATATTTTAATGTAAACTTGCGATCCGCCCTGGCTTCGCACGGCTGATTTCTGATGGATCTCGACAACAGCGCCACCTAACGGGCCAAATGTGAATCTAAGTCATCTAGGGACTCATTCAAACACACAAAATTTTATCAAAATCGGTCGAGCCGTATTCGAGATTTAGCGGGACTAATGGACAGCAATACATTTTTGTATATGAAGATGTAAATTAAACGCCACCAAACCTATATAACTCAAATAAATTTATGCTGAAAGTATATGCCTCAATTGCATTACAAAAACACAAAAAATATTTAATATGCATCTCGTTGCGTTAAAAATTATAAAAAAGTATTTTTCTTTTCATAAAATTTTTCAACTCACCATAAATAATCCAAAATTGAACTGCATTTTTTGGTATTTAATTATAACAATTATGTAGTCCTTACGTTATAGTCAGTAAATAAACAGTAATGTTTTTAATTTTTTTTAAAGTAAATACTTAATTTCCGAACGTTTTTTTCGCGCGTAAATTACCGAATTACAGTTCCCGCGCATTTAAGTAATGCGTTTTCGTTTAATTATGTACAAAACGAGGCACATTTGCGGACAAACGTGTATCGAAGGTATGGGAGACGCATATGGTACTGACAGTTTATCGATTCTGCACGCTAGACTTGTAATATTTTCTCCTTTCACGTGTTTATTTCTTAGTGACATAATGACCTTTAGAGGCTATAAACCGTACTCAATTTTGCCGTATCGATGGCGCAGTATACGACCAAATAATCAATCAATAAATGTGGTGCTTAGAGCAAAACACCAGCTTTAAAATTATTGGAACCAATTGAACGTGTGGTGGCGGTATTGGAGAATCTTCACCCCATTTTGTCCCGTGAGTTTCATAAGAGGCGACAATGGGAAATGTCAGAATAATCTTACGGATAACCATGTCGTCTCGTTTACACCAGACATGAAATATTCAGACCGGCGCAGGGCAGCAGCGTCAAACGTGCTCACGTTAGGTACTGCGATCCTCAATTCGTGACGATTACAGCAAATTCTACTTATAACGGGAGAGACACATTTTCAACAGTGGAATTTTACGGACTTGACCACTATACTATGGACTTGACTAAAGATGAAGTTAGGGTAGGTGAATGAAGGATACGCGAAAAATAACGGCCGACTTATGTAGAAAATTCATTTATAATATCCTGTACCGTAGTCATAATAACTGGTTATGGGGATGGGGAGTAGGATATACAAGGTTATTTTGCAATAACCGGCCAAATTTGGAGAGAAGGTTCAGAATAAGCAATATATTAAAAAAATGTCAAACATTCTGTCCTTTTTATCTTTTAAATTCAAAATGCGTGTGTAATGTATTATTTTAACTGATTTTACTGCGCACGCACACATTTTGTAAGGGTCAATCGGTAGGCAAAAACGTTGTTGCCCATAAATCACATTCGATTTGGGATAATTTCAAATAAAAGTAGAAGCCTTATTTACTCGTATTTTCAAAAACTGAAATAACGGTATAACATCGTTTATATGTTTGAACTTAGTTGAAAATTTGGCTACTGTGAAAAATAACCTTGTATAAATAATAAAATGCTTTTGGGAGAGCACCTCATTTGAGCACCGTAATTTGATGGTGGCCGTGTTTCTCTCCATGATGAAATTCGTAAAGTTCGACCCTCAACAGCGATCACTGAGGAAAATGTTGCTACTGTCAGGCAAATAGTTTAAGAAAACCTGCGCATTACCTACGAAGAGATTTGAGGACATTTGGGTAGTGGTATGAGCCAAATTAAAAAAAAAAACTACATCAACATTTAAAAGTAGAACTGTGTAGTGGCGGTGTAAGAATATCCACTACACCATATTGTCCAGGCTGTCGTTAGAGGCGACAGAGGAAAATAAAACATGAGAGGAAAATGAATCTATGAGGGAGACCTATGTTCAGCAGTGGAATTTTATAGGCTGTAATGGATGCAATAGTAGATTTAAAAGTAAGAAAAGAAATAGTTCTAGGGCCAGATCCAGTGCACAATTAGTTTCTAGTTTGAATGGGACAGCCAGTATAATAACAGATTGTGCGTCATTTCATCTTAGTCTTCAGTGAACGCATCTGTCGCCATCTTTGTTTTTGGTTGATTACAGGTTTGTTGTCACTGGATTCCTCATGAAGTCACCCTAGAACAAAAACGGGCTAGAGTTGATTGGTGTAAAAGAATGTTGTTAAAGTATGATCGAGAACGTTCAAATGCGGTGTATAACATTATGACAGGAGATGATACGTGGATATATTGTTACATCCCGGAAAGAAAGCAACAGTCTTTTGTATGGGAATTGGAAGGAAATCAACAACCTACCAACCAAGCAAACCAATAAAATTGAGACAGCAGCAAGAAAACCGGCAAAAAATGAAAGCGTTTTTTTCTCCTAGACGGTTCCAGTCTGCACAAACCCACTTGATGATCAAATGACAGTTAATACCGAGTGGCACACCACCATTTGTTTGCACAGTGTCACACACGGAACACAGCAATGCAAGCACTGCTGTGCCTGAAGGGTATAGAGAGCCTGTACATTTACAGGCAGTGAGACATTCCGTCTTAGTTCTCAAAGGTGACAACGAATCTGTAGGCCAGAGATACCTAAAGTGGGTTCCGCGGAACCTAAGGGTTCCGTGGAAAAGTCACCACGGTGCCGCGATTTTTTTAATAGAATAAGGGTGACAAACGAGCACACAGTCCACCTGATGGTAAGTGGATGCTGTGGCCATAGACATCTACACTTATCCTCAATTAAGAATCAAAATGCAGATGCGTTATCACCTCTGAGGACTGAGATGGAATGCCTCGTTTCCAGTAAAAAGGGTCTTCGGTTCTCTACACTTACATACGCAACACAGCAGCATTAAGCTGCTATTTTACGCTGGTATTCTGTGAGAGCGTGGTCCTACCCCGGACGAGCCGACCCATTCGTGCTGCAACCACAATATAGCTGCAGCATGGCTCTACCACGTAATAAATACCACGTAAAAACAAGCAAAAAAAATATTTATTTTTGCTTGTTAAATAATTTCACGCTGGTACAAATATTATTTTTAATTGGTGCAAAATACGTGATAAGAAGAACGCATTACTATTAGGTCCTTACGAGGGTGATCCAAAAGTAATGATAATCGGTTACTTCAGGTCCGCATAAAATCCAAAATATTTTTGCTTGCTTATATACTCACTACGTCAGCCTAAAAAATCATATAAATAGATCACGATTTCTGGGAGATACATTCATTTGAATACGAACTGTCAAAGAGATAACATCAACATGGAGAAAAACGAAATTAGAGCTGTCATCAAGTACCTCTGTTTGAAAAAAAATGTCTTCAAAAGACATACACAGTGACTTAGTGGAAACATTGGGGACTCTGCTCCTCCATATTCTACAGTTGCACGCTGGGCAAGGAGTTTAAACTGGGCAGAACATCCACTGAAGATGAACATCGCGAGGACGCCCATCCACGTCCCTCACTGAAGACAACGTGAAAAAGTCGAAAATGTTGTGTTGGCAGATCGAAGTGACCATCAGGCATGTAGCTGAGGTCATAGGGATCTCATATGGCAGCGTTCAAAGAATCCTTGCGAACGAGTTGCATATGAAAAAGGTCTCTGCGCGTTGGGTACCCAGAATGTTAACCGACGAGCAAAAGTAAAATCGAGTTGACATTTCGAGGTCAATCTCGAAAAGTTCAAACAGATCAAGAAAATTTTTGTTCCGTTTTGTGACTATGGACGAGACCTGGATCCACCATTTTGATCCTGAAACGAAACAACAATCGATGACTTGAAGCGAGCCTCCTCACCGACGCCAAAAATTCAAAGTTTCAAGTTCGGCGGGAAAGGTTATAGCATCTGTTTTTGGGACGCTCAAGGCTATTACGGCTCTTACTGCGCAGACCAAATAAGAAGATTACAGAGGCCATTAAGAAAAAGACACGGCAAACTGCGAGCTGGAGTGCTGTTTCACCAAGACAACGCACCGGCTCACAAAGCCGCAGTTGCGATGGCTGCCATTAAAGAAACAGGATTCGAACTGCTCGAACACCCTCTATTCGCCAGATCTAGCTCCTAGTGATATCTACCTCTTTCCTCGGCTCAAGGAACGCCTCCGAGGCAAGAAATTCGAAGACGATAGCGAAGTAATGGCCGCTGTTGAAGCGTTTTGGGAGGTCAAGACAAAGAATTTTTCAAAGGAATCCTGGGTTTAGAAAAAGATGGACTAAATGTATTGATTTGTTAGGAGACTATGTAGAAAAATAAATTATTATTTTAACTTCAATTACCGTGTTTTATTTTCATTATCATTACTTTTGGATCACCCTCGTACATATAAATTAGCGTTTTGTCGTACTGACCACTTTGATCTGAAATATCTCCTCTTTGGTTAAGAATTCCAATTCAAATTTATAAATTCATTTAGCTAGTACATTAGAGTTTTGAAAACAGTCATTTATTTGTTTTTTCCTCATTATTTTTTTCTTTGGCGTCGCTTATTACCGTACAATGGAAAACATGAAATATCGGTATATTTACGGGTACGAGTTCTACCGTGGCACCAGTGCTGCAGAAATAGTTCGAAGGATTAATGATGTGTTTTAAAAAAAAAAAAAAGAAAAAAAAGCTAGTACATTTGAGTTTTGAAAACAGTCATTCATTTGTTTTTTCCTCATTATTTTTTTCTTTGGCGTCGCTTATTACCGCACAATGGAAAACATGAAATATCGGTATATTTACGGGTACGAGTTCTACCGTGGCACCAGTGCTGCAGAAATAGTTCGAAGGATTAATGATGTGTACGGCGCTGGTGTCGCTAAAGAAAGCACGGTGCATACTTTGATTAATTAAATATATTTTACAAAAAAAATTGACTATATATTCCTCCCGTACAAAACGCCAATTTTATATGTAAGGACCTAATATTATATAGATACGTAGGTAGTTAGCGAAAATATATATAATATTTCAATTGCACTGTCTATGATATGTAATCAGTTGATGTGGGGTTCCATAAAATAAAAAGGATTTGGTGAGTGTTAAAAGATTGGGAACTTCTGCTGTAGGCTTCTTTGTTTGAAGTTGGCTGGAAGTGTCTATGGCAGTAATATCAGGTGGGCTGTAAGTTCGGTTGTCACGTCAGTTTTATAAAAAAAAAATATACATCTGCACCACTCCTATATGCGGAAGTAATTAATTTATCGTCTGTGTGGTACGAAGGCAGAATTTTAAGTAGTGCTCAGACGTGAAGATTGACGTTCGACCTTTGGTATTACTCGAGTTACAATATAGATGTTTACTTAAATAATAAATGATGAACGGTGTTTATATAAATCACTATTTTATCGATCTAAGCAAGTTAATATTTTTATAAAATTAAAATACCACAAACGAGCTTTCAGTAGATCGGATAAGTATGGCCACTGATCCACAGCCTTGGAGTATACATAGGGTTGGTTATAGACGTCCGGTACTTGATTTTAATTATGTTTTCAGTTTAGTAGGCTTGTCAGGGTTAAGCTTGAGCCTTTTAAACTGTTTTTGGATGTCGGAAATGCGTTTTGAATTAATTACGATACAAATAAATTTCACTAAAAATTGCTTATAACGAAATGCAAATATGTCAATTTGGTCTAGTATTATAAGTAGACGTCGAGTACTTGATTTTAATTAGGTTAAGCTTGAACAGTTTACACTGTTTTAAACCGACTTCAAAAAGGAGGAGGTACTCAATTCGACTGTATGTTTTTTTATGTGTGTTACCTCATAACTTTTTTCTAGGTAACCCAATTTTGATGATTATTTTTTTATTTGAAACCTGGTGCTTCTCATGTGGTCCCATATAAATTTGATCAAGGTCTGACTAGTAGTTTTTGAGTTATCGTTAATAATTTATATTGAAGTCGGTTGTACAAAATTTTTAATTTTACCACTTGTTCGATTTCGGAAATGTATTTTGAATTAATTACGATAAAATTAATTTCACAAGCTAAAAATTGCATATAATGAAAAGGGTCACCCATAAAAATGTTAATTACTCGGACCCAGACAATCCATTTGTAGCTGAAGATGGGGCTCATACACAACGAATTGAGTCGCAGTGGAGAACATTCAAGAGGTTTTTCAGAAAACAAAATTATAACAATTCACATTACATTGTTTCATTTACCACTATCATAGCAGAGTTTAGGGCAACCTGACTTTACAGATAAGATAGGTCGAATCTGTACTAAAACCAAATCAGAACGCCCCGGCTCCACGTAGTCTTAGCACGTAGTCACTCTTGGGGTAAGGCAAACCCTTACCCCTAGAGTGTTTTTGTAAAGCTGCAGGCGCGGAGGAAGAGCAGCCGCCGCCCGCTGTAGCAAATCATATATCGAAGTAGCAGCCCCGCCCGCTGTAGCAAATCATATATCGAAGTGGCAGCCCCGCCCGCTGTAGCAAATCATATATCGAAGTGGCAGCCCCGCCCGCTGTAGCAAATCATATATCGAAGTGGCAGCCCCGCCCGCTGTAGCAAATCATATATCGAAGTGGCAGCCCCGCCCGCTGTAGCAAATCATATATCGAAGTGGCAGCCCCGCCCGCTGTAGCAAATCATATATCGAAGTGGCAGCCCCGCCCGCTGTAGCAAATCTTAATTAAATAGCGAAGGCGACCAGTAAGCCGAAGCTGCGGAGGTGAGCATGGGTGCCTGTGATTTACTACGCAAGGGCGAAGGTGCTGAACCCTCCCCTTCCATGTCTATAGTTTTACTCTAAGGCGACATCAATAAAAACATATTATCTCTATATAAAAAAATCAATTGCTGTCCGTTAGTCTCGCTAAAACTCGAAAAAGGCTTGAACGATTTTCATGAAATTTTGTTTGTGTGATTAAGTTTAGATTCATCTCATCTCAGAACTTTGTCCTGTCCCGGTAGAGCCGACCAATTTGTGCGCAGCCACGTACAGTTGCAGTGTGGCTCTAATTCAAAAATTTACAATTTAATATTGGTAATTCTGTTATATCATCCATGTAGCGCGCAGATTCGGTAAGTTAGAAATCTTTACGCTAGTTGCAAATATAAGGAAAATATAATATATGCTAATAGATTGGCGACCTTTCACCGTACTTGTGTTGAGGAACTGACGCGTAACTGTTTAAACGTCATTGCCTGACTTGAATATGTGTCGATTCAGTAGTCCAGAGTTAGTTTTTTATTTGAAGTCTCATGGTCGGACACATTTTTCTGCCTTGTTTTTTTTATATTATTCTAAGCCAGCGCTTTACTACAATCCCACCTGATCGTAAGTGGTGCTGTAGCCTAAGATGGTGAAGCGCAATGACTTAAAAGCGCAGGATGGAAAGACAGATGCTGGCAACTTATTACACTCCTTTGCTGTACGCATGATGAACGACGCAGCAAACCGTTTGGTTCGAATGCGTGGTAAGTCAACAACGAAAGGGTGGAGACTGACCGAACGAATGGTTGTCCGATGGTTGAAGGGAGAGGGAGGAATTAAAGTATGCAATTCCTGCGCACACTCTCCGAAATGCATCCTGTAGAAAACCGAAAGGCTGGCTACTTTGCGCCTGTGTTCGAGGCTGGTAAGATTGGTTTTAACCAAATTGTCGCCATATTTGAAGTTATACTAGCAAGTAGGATATTTCCTATAGCTGGACTAAGATCTTAAAGTAGAACGGTGTTTTTGAATGGTACGTTTCGAACGTGATCGTGATCAGCTGTTCCTTTGGGTAAGTGTAAGTGCTTCAACTTGTTTTCTGAGAGTGGTGACTTCTCTGGCAAGATCAATGTGATTAAAGTTAAAGTTACAGCCTATATACGTCCCACTGCTGGGCACAGGCCTCGTCTAATTTCTGAGAGGGTTATAGGGTAAGGAAGTGTCCGCCGCGCTGCCCCAATGCGTGTTGGCGAACTTCACATGTCTTCGAAATATTTTGTTTCTTATTTCTCAGACATGCAGGTTTCCTCACGATGTTTTCCTTCACCGCCGAGCACGTGGTCAATGTGATTCGTTCCATATAAATGAGGTTGGCTTGTCGACGCTATCTGGGATGCTGAGGGTACAAAGTTATATTTGTCAGCGATGTCAGCTAGATTTTCGATCGAGCTAAACGGTTGACCTGCCAGATACGATTGGACAATAGTTAGTAGACGGTTAATCCACATAGTTTTCTCGAACTCGTCGGACGCTTGAGCACCAGCGAGACCGTTGAGGTGCACTCGTAATTTACCAACCACCGGAAATTTCAACCATTAATTTTTTCAACTGATTATAATACATCCCTAATGTTTAAATAACAGTTGTAAAAATTATTACCCTGACGTAAACAACCATTTTTAAAACTTTTGTCTGTCTGTCCAGGGTAATCTTCGAAATGGCTGGTGTAAAAGTAAACCATTTTATATGTTAGCGCAATTGGAGCGCGAGCTCGTGTTTGACGTCATTTTAATTCATTGTACACATGTTTTCTTTTAAAATAAATTTAGTATCATTAGCAAAGCGTTACAGTTAACAGTGTTTTATTTTCTACCGACTTCAAAAAGGAGACGATACTCAATTCGACTGTATGTTTTTTTTATGTGTTTTATGTGTTTTTTACCTCATAACTTTTTTCTAGGTAACCCAATTTTGATGATTATTTTTTTATTTGAAACCTGGTGCTTCTCATGTGGTCCCATATAAATTTGATCAAGGTCTGACTAGTAGTTTTTGAGTTATCGTTAACAATTTATATTGAAGTCGGTTGTACAAAATGTTTAATTTTACCACTTGTTCGATTTCGGAAATGTATTTTGAATTAATTACGATAAAAATTAATTTCACAAACTAAAAATTGCATATAACGAAAAGGGTCACCCATAAAAAAGTTAATTACTCGGACCCACACAATCCATTTGTGGCTGAAAATGGGGCTCATACACAACGAATTGAGTCGCAGTGGAGAACGGTCAAGAGGTTTTTCAGAAAACAAAATTATAACAATTCACATTACATTGTTTCATTTACCACTATCATAGCAGAGTTTAGGGCAACCTGACTTTACAGATAAGATAGGTCGAATCTGTACTAAAACCAAATCAGAACGCCCCGGCTCCACGTAGTCTTAGCACGTAGTCACTCTTGGGGTAAGGCAAACCCTTACCCCTAGAGTGTTTTTGTAAAGCTGTAGGCGCGGAGGGAGAGCAGCCGCCGCCCGCTGTAGCAAATCATATATCGAAGTGGCAGCCCCCGCCCGCTGTAGCAAATCTTAATCAAATAGCGAAGGCGACCAGTAAGCCGAAGCTGCGGAGGTGAGCATGGGTGCCTGTGATTTGCTACGCAAGGGCGAAGGTGCTGAACCCTCCCCTTCCATGTCTATAGTTTTACTCTAAGGCGACATCAATAAAAAAATATTATCTCTATATAAAAAAATCAATTGCTGTCCGTTAGTCTCGCTAAAACTCGAACAAGGCTTGAACGATTTTGATGAAATTTTGTTTGTGTGATTAAGTTTAGATTCATAATTAGAACCGATAGGTGGCGCTGTTGTCGAGATCCAGAAATAGAATAATCCAATAATAAATTTTTGCCCACTCAGTTGCTTAGAAAATATCACAATCTCAATGTCGCCTATATCACGACTCCCTTTCTATAGTGCGAGCGAGATGGAATAATATCCATCTCACTTGCACTTTTTCTTATCTTGCCATGAAAGAAATATTATTTTAAATGACGCTTCATTTTAATAGACAATTTAATCAATAATATAATACGTTTATCAATAATAATTTACTACGAAAGGAACTTCGTTCCAATCGAGTATTCCACGACACTCACGCATGTTTTTATTCTGCTCTTTCACGCTGCTAGTCTCTCAGAACTTTGTCCTGTCCCGGTAGAGCCGACAAATTTGTGCGCAGCCACGTACAGTTGCAGTGTGGCTCTAATTCAAAAATTTACAATAAAATATTGATAATTCTGTTATATCATCCATGTAGCGCGGAGATTCGGTAAGTTAGAAATCTTTACGCTAGTTGCAAATATAAGGAAAATATAATATATGCTAATAGATTCGCGACCTTTCACCGTACTTGTGTTGAGGAACTGACGCGTAACTGTTTAAACGCCATTGCCTGACTTGAATATGTGTCGATTCAGTAGTCCAGAGGTAGTTTTTTATTTGAAGTCGGACAAATTTGTCTGCCTTGTTTTTTTTTTTTTTATATTAGGTCCTTACATATGAAATTAGCGTTTTGTCGTACTGACCACTTTGATCTGAAATATCTCCTCTTTGGTTAAGAATTCCAAATTCAAATTTATAAATTCATTTAGCTGGTACATTTGAGTTTTGAAAACAGTAATTCATTTGTTTTTCCTCATTATTTTATTCTTGGCGTCGCTTATTACCGCACAATGGAAAACATGAAATATCGGTATATTTACGAGTACGAGTTCTACCGTGGCACCAGTGCTGCAGAAACAGCTCGAAGGATTAATGATGTGTACGGCGCTGGTGTCGAAAAAAGCACAGTACGTTTTGGTTTCAACGTTTTCGTTCTGAAAATTTTGACCTTCAGAACCAACCCGAGGACGGCCGGAGACCAAAGTGGAAAATGAAGAATTAAAGGCTATTGTGGAAGCGGATCCATCACAAAGCACTTCAGAGATAGCTGCAGGCTTCGGGGTAAGTCATAAAACCGTATTAATCCACTTGAAGCAAATCAGGAAAGTAAAAAACTTGAACGATGGGTACCTTATGAATTGAGTGAATCGAACTTGCAAACACGCGTCGACTGCTGTGTTACTGCTCAACCGACACAATAATGAAGGATTTTAAATCGAATCATTAATTGTGATGAAAAGTGGATACTGTACGATAATCGGAAGCGCTCGTCGTAATGGCTGAACCCTGGAGACCCAGCCAAATCCTGCCTAAACGAAAATTGACTCAGAAAAAGTTACTTGTGAGTGTTTGGTGGACTAGCGCCGGTGTCGTTCACTACAGCTTTCTAAAATCTGGCCAAACGATTACGGCAGATATCTATTGTCAGCAACTGCAAACCATGAAGGAAGAACTAGCTGCTAAACAACCGAGATTGGTCAATCGCTCTATGCCACTGCTGCTTCACGACAACGCAAGACCACACACTGCACAACAAACAACCACTAAGTTAGATGAGCTACAATTGGAATGTCTGCGACATCCACCGTACTCCCGGACCTTGCTCCAACAGATTGCCATTTTTCCGGAATTTGGACAACTTCTTACAAAAAAATTCAACTCCGATGCGGCAGTCCAAATCGCCTTCAAAGAGTTTATTGATTCTCGCCCCATGGTTTTTTAGTAAAGGATCAATGAACTACCTATGAGATAGCAAAAGTGCATAGATAACAACGGTGCATACTTTGATTAATTAAATATATTTTACAAAAAAATTGACTTTATATTCCTCCCGTACAAAACGCCAATTTCATATGTAAGGACCTAATATTATTCTAAGCCAGCGCTTAACTACAATCCCACCTGATGGTAAGTGGTGCTGTAGCCTAAGATGGTGAAGCGCACTGACTTAATAAAAGCGCAGGATGGAAAGACAGATGCTGGCAACTTATTCCACTCCTTTGCTGTACGCATGATGCACGACGCAGCAAACCGTTTGGTTCGAATGCGTGGTAAGTCAACAACGAAAGGGTGGAGACTGGCCGAACGAATGGTTGTCCGATGGTGGAAGGAGAGGAGGAATTAAAGTATGCAATTCCTGCGCACACTCTCCGAAATGCATCCTGTAGAAAACCGAAAGGCTGGCTACTGCGCCTGTGTTCGAGGCTGGTAAGATTGGTTTTAACAAATTGTCGCCATATTTGAAGTTATACTAGCAAGTAGGATATTTCTATAGCTGGACTAAGATCTTAAAGTGGAACGGTGTTTTGAATGGTACGTTCCTTTGGGTAAGTGTAAGTGCTTCAACTTGTTTTCTGAGAGTGGTGACTTCTGGCAAGATAATGTGATTAAAGTTAAAGTTACAGCCTATATACGTCCCACTGCTGGGCACAGGCCTCGTCTAATTTCTGAGAGGTTTTAGGCCAAAGAAGTGTCCGCCGCGCTGCCCCAATGCGTGTTGGCGAACTTCACATGTCTTCGAAATATTTTTTCTTATTTCTCAGACATGCAGGTTTCCTCACGATGTTTTCCTTCACCGCCGAGCACGTGGTCAATGTGATTCGTTCCATATAAACGAGGTTGGCTTGTGGACGCTATCTGGGATGCTGAGGGTACAAGGTTATATTTGTCAGCGATGTCAGCTAGATTTTCGATCGAGCTAAACGGTTGACCCGCCAGATACGTTTGAACAATAGTTAGTAGACGGTTAATCCACATAGTTTTCTCGAACTCGTCGGACGCTTGAGCACCAGCGAGACCGTTGAGGTGCACTCGTAATTTACCAACCACCGGAAATTTCAACCATTAATTTTTCAACTGATTATAATACATCCCTATTGTTTAAATAACAGTTGTAAAATTATTACCTGACGTAAATAACCATTTTAAAACTTTTGTCTGTCTGTCCGGGTAATCTTCGAAATGGCTGGTGTACGAGTAAACCCGTACATTTTATAAATGTTAGCGTATTTGGAGCGCGAGCTCGTGTTTGACGTCATTTTAATTCATTGTACACATGTTTTCTTTTAAAATAAATTTAGTATCATTAGCAAAGCGTTACAGTTAACAGTGTTTTATTTTCTACCGACTTCAAAAGGAGACGATACTCAATTCGACTGTATGTTTTTGGAGTTTATGGCCTGGTATCTAGACCTTTAGGCCAAGTCTTAGGTCATTGAGTTCTATGTACTACGTACTAGAAGCCGTTCAAACAAAAATGTGCGCTACTCTGTTTTCGCGCATGCGCAGGAGATAGTAGATTTTAGTCTATGATTGTAGATAGCGTGGCATATAAATGAAGAAATTTATTTTTCTATTGTAATATTATTACCTATTTATTCACTTGAACAACAAATAATTTTACTTATTTCACCACTGAATTATTAATTACGTTCAGGTTTAAACTTTAATTTGAAATCTCGTATTATTAGCGCAGCTCCACACTATGAATATTGAAGCCACACTAAATGACACTAAATTTGTACGGATTGCAGTACAGTTCATTTGAACATAGTGCATGTTCGGAATGCAAATCTAGTACGTAGTACATATATATCGATGTCTTAGGTATTTTTATTCGGTTTATTATAATTTTCTTCATAGTACACTGCTTACAATATGTTGCACCATCAATATGCACCATCAGAGCACTTGTATCACCGTTTCCACTAATAGTTCACATGCGCAGACACTTAATACACAAAATCGCACCACTTTTACATATCAAAATCCACTTCAAACCATTATTCAAACAATAATACAGGAGCAGCAAACCGCCGCCGATCAAGTTCCCGCCAAAACTCTTTTTTATTTTATTTTTTTATGTGTGTTACCTCATAACTTTTTTGTGGGTGAACCGATTTCGATGATTCTTTTGTTTTATTTAAAAGCTGGTGCTTCCCATGTGGTCCCATATAAATATGATCAAGGTCTGACCAAAAATTTTAATTTTCAATTATATCCTACAATCTCAGTATTTGAGTGGTACTCCTCAACAGCATTTAATCTTGCATTGCACTGCATTACATATTTGCATAGTGACGCATACAGCTTGAATGAAAGCAATGAAACTTTACGAATAGATAGAAAGCAATGCCAGGAGGGATCTTGGCTATATTTTATCCGTAAAACTCGTCTTTTTTTTACGAAATGAAAAGTTGATAAAATTACCGGTGATTACCTTAAATATAAAACAAAAACATGCGTGAGTGTCGTGGAACACTCGGTTGAAACGAAGTTCCTTTCGTAGTATATTATTATTGATAAACGTATTATATTATTGATTAACAAATACAAATAAATTAATTACTAACGTCTATGAAAATGAAGCGTCATTTAAAATAATATTTTTTTCATGACAAGTTAAGAAAAAATGCGAGGGAGATGGATATTATTCCATCTCGCTCGCACTATAGAAAGGCTCGTGACGGAAAAATCTTACACTTTTTGTCGCCTAGTCGTCCACGCCACGCATCCGCCAAATTCGTACCGTGCGATAAGGAATTTCGTTCCAAAAACGCCAAATTAATATTATTCTCATCACCATTTTCAAGGTAAATATCAACAACATACAAAGTACTGAAGAGCTCTCATAAATATGGACAGATTTCGGTGCCATTACATTCACACAGCCGACTTGTTTGCAACACTTACGCTAGCCATATTTTCGAAATTAAACAAGACTTTCCATGTTTTGTTTGGTCATTTATAAGTAAAGTTAAAAGGTTTCATTCACAATAAGTTGCAAAGAAATTCCCTATTTATACGTCAAATAGCACTAAGACCTCGACAAAAGTCAACCGCGCGCGCCTCGATTACTGAAGGGCATTTTCAAAATAATATCCACACATATAATACAATTGAAAAGTCTGTCGGAGATGTCGAAATAACTGCCTTTTATTGAGCTGAAGGGGTTATTTCCATGCCACTAAGAGTATTTTAAGTTTAAGTAATCCATTTTGCATGCCCATGGATGTTCTACTAAGGCCTAAAAATCAAGATTCCAACGTTTTGTCGCATGAAATCGTATCTAACAATCATATTGTACATATAAATGATATAAAAAGCACATTGTCAAAAAGTTAAATGATTGTTGAACTTATTAAAAAAATTAAATCGATTAATTGCTATTTTTACATAAAAAAGTTTTTGTGGCTTATGGTGTGGATTTATCAAGTCCGCATGGAGGGGTAAACACGATAACTTTTGAAAATATCAATTTTTCAACTCAATCTATTTTTTAATCTCTTCATCTATCATGTAGGAAGCCATGGAATGTAAATGGCAGTTTAATTTTGTTTTGTTTAGTTATAATTAATTTTTTTCAGCTGAGAAATTTCGGTGTTTTGAGCAGCCTTGTAATAATTTATTTTACTAAATAGACTGCCTCACTCACTCACTTCGGGCTAGGACAGTAATAAGGTTATTAGTGAAAACTAGTGTTTATTTCAACTACTTTAAAAAATTTACGTATAATCATGTTATACGTAATTTTTTTAATGCATTTAAGGCATGCATATTTGGATTTACCAATAGTTTTTTTAAATTCTAATATATGTCTTCTGTCTGTCTATCTGGGCTAATCTTCAGAATAAATTAACCAATTGTAATGAAACTTCACGTACAGACAGAGCAATACCAGGAGTGATCTAGGCTTTATTTTATTTGAAAGCCTTGGATATTTTAAGGATTTTATCGCGTTTAATTAACTTACATATTTTTATACTTATTATTTTTATTATATTTTTATATGGACCTCTCTAAAGCATGTTTTGATTATGTATGACATATGTACTCTGAAGGAAACAAAATGAAGTGGCCTTGCCCGACAAGCTGATTAATATCTTTAAATTTTGCTATTGACACCAAACTAACCACGTTAGATGGGCAGGTGCGCTTTCGAATGACAACAGGTTGGAGAGTGGGTTGTTGCAGAGTAAACCAGCTGATTGTCGAGCTGGAGTTGGTTGTCCAATTGATGAAACAAATCATAAATAGTATAAGCTTTACTGATGATAAGGTCTTGCTAAGCCCGTCTAAAAGTGTTCTCAGAAGATGCTGTCAGTATGTGAGAAATATGCCGAGTCACACCGTCTCTTACACAATGTCAAAAAGAGTGAGCTTAATGTGTTCAAGGCTGGGACAAAGAAACCCTCTGATATACCAACTGTGAAGCTTAGAGGAGTCACATTTAATAGAGTTTAATAAAGCGTTTTTTACAGTTATAGTCATTAACCGAAGATCTGAACGATGTGATGTTGCGGACATAGAGAGGGAAAGAAGTGCGTTAGCGGCCGATGGAATATGTTAGCGGGTTTGCACTTAAAAATAACATTATTTAAGGTATTCTGTCAGTCTTTTTACGTGTGTGGACTGTGGGTCATATTATAAACGCAGAAGGCTGTTAACGCTCTTCGAATTCAATCCTTCGACTGGAATTAAAACCTAGTACTCACGGCTCAGCAAGGCGTATCTACCTAATACGCCGAATACTTTATCTCTATACCGAACAGAATAATATCGTTATTCACTTATTTTGTCCGGTTTTCATAATTTATTTATGGTCATCCTAAAATATTGCTTACCTTGCTTGTTTAGTGATGTTCAATCAGAAAAACAATTATCGAATTACTTTTTCTTTTAGCAAACACGTTTCGTAACTGGGGATTGGTTATATTTGCGTAATTGCGTTTAGATAATGATGATTATGATATCTGTAAAGTTAGTTTTTTTTGGAACGAATTTCCTTATCGCACGGTACGAATTTGGCGGATAGGGGCTAGGCGAGAAAAAGTGTAAGATTTTTCCGTCACGACCCCCTTTCCATAGTGCGAGCGAGATGGAATAATATCCATCTCCTTCGCACTTTTTCTTATCTTGCCATGAAAGAAATATTATTGGAACGAAGTCCTTTATCGGACGGTACGAATTTGGCGGATGGGGGCTAGGCGAGAAAAAGTGTAAGATTTTTCCGTCACGACCCCTTCTGACGTAGTGTAGACGGCTATAAGGAAGCGAGATGGAATAATATCCATCTCCCTCGCACTTTTTCTTATCTTGCCATGAAAGAAATATTATTTTATTTTATATGACGCTTGATTTTAATAGACACTGGTAATTCATTTATTTGTATTTGTTAATCAATAATATAATACGTTTATCAATAATAATATACTACGAAAGGAACTTCGTTCCAACCGAGTGTTCCACGACACTCACGCATGTTTTTCTTTTTAAAAACACGTAACCTCTACACTAGCATTTACTCCTGTATCTTGGAGTTTATACACATAAATTGCACAAGGACAAACATCCAGACCCGGAACAATTATTTGTAGGCCATACAAATACTTGGTCTGTGTAATACTCCAACTTCTCAAGCCACTGTGCCAACCCTAACCCCTCAAGGCGCAACTTATTGCTAACCCACTGCGCCACGGAGCCATCAATTTTGTTGGGTCGTCATATTTGTGAAATAATTATATTATACATTTTCTCTAAAAAAAGAAACTATTTAAAAAATGTAAGTATATGTAATGTCAGTAACTTAGATTATTGTTACCGTATTAGTACCGCGTAGTGGCGGTGTAAGAATATCCACTACCCCATATCATCCCGTGGGTGTCGTAAGAGGTGACAGAGGGAAACAAATCAAGAGATGGGCAGCAGCGTCTTTCTAATAGCGACTAAAAATAAAAATAAACTGCGGTTGTTAATCCGCTTGCCAAGCGTGGCAACTATGGCAAATCTCCCCCCTATGAGGCAATCTATGGGGGAGGCCTATGTTCAGCAGAGGACTTTAATAAGCTGTAACGTTAATGGTAAATTATTGTTTTGCAACGTTGTTCTACACACGTATGTCTAACTAGCCTAGGCCTAGACCTAGGCCTGGTCCTATTACCAAGAGGGTTTTGGATCAGGAAGAGTCCGCGTTACCCGTGTTAGCGGGATTTATGTATCGTCAAAATTATTTAATATGTCAGACGTGCAGGACCAACTTCATTAGTGCCGACAGAAATCAAACTTGGGTTGCTCGCGAACAATGGAATTTCAAGAGCAGCGCTTATCCGTAGTACAAGACGCTTGTCCTGTTGAAATAATCACAATTACAGTACTGAGACCTCTAGGATAACTCCTCCCGGTACAGCATAAGTCATCCAGATGGTTTCGGTCACGGAGATAAGTCTCAACGGAGACTAGACTCACCCCTGAGGACTAAGATGGAATGCCTCGTTTCGAGTAAAAAGGGTCTCCGGTAAAGTCGCAATCACATTACTTCTTGCAATTCTGACGACGCCTTACATCCTTCCATTATATTTTAGATACAAATTGATAAGACGGGGAATAAGGAGGTAGTATACGTACTTATCCTCCAAATGTTTTCACTTGCGACTCTGATAGGCGGTAATGATGATGATGATGATTTCCAACTTCGACCAAGAGGTCAATTGACGGATTCAACTCGGTTCCGGACTCAGATAGAGAACGCACAGGTGCGCTTTCCATGCCCTCACTCTTATGGTTCGATGAAATGGCAATCCGACATGACCAGAGAGAGATCTAAGGGGTGCTAAGAATCTCCGGTGGAGGTTCGGTTGCCACCTACGACGACTCGACCTGGCAACTTATAACGCACGCACTCTGAGGACTGACGAGAAGATCCTGGAGCTGGA
This sequence comes from Parnassius orleans, assembly GCA_029286625.1. NCBI lineage: Eukaryota > Metazoa > Arthropoda > Insecta > Lepidoptera > Papilionidae > Parnassius > Parnassius orleans. Next base: position 480,362 of record JAGSMP010000237.1, on the reverse strand, counting down.
AGAAGAGATAGACAAGTTGCGCTGGAATATTATAGGATTATCCGAGGTCCGAAGAGAGGGGGAGGACACGGTAATCCTCGAATCCGGCAACTTGTTCTATCACCGGGAGGGCGACCATCTGTCCCAAGGAGGTGTCGGATTTATCGTCCACAAGTCTCTCGTTAACAACGTTGTAAAGATTGGGAGTGTGTCGACGAGGGTTGCGTACCTTATACTCAGAATCACCAAACGGTATTCGCTGAAGGTCATACAGGTTTACGCACCAACTTCGGCACACCCCGATGAGGAGGTGGAGGAAATGTATGAGGATATCTCTAGAGCCATGCATTCCTCTAAAACCCACTATACGGTGTTCAACGCAAAGCTAGGCACAAGAGAGAACGGTGAGCTGAAAGTAGGGAAATTCGGATTAGGGCAACGGAACCCAAGGGGCCAGCAGCTGGCCGACTTCATGGAGAAAGAGGGACTCTTTATGATGAACTCTTTCTTCCAGAAGCGGCCCCACAGGAAGTGGACCTGGTCGAGCCCCGACGGTTCGACAAAAAATGAGATTGACTTCATTATGACGACTAGACGCCAACTGTTCAGTGATGTCTCAGTGATCGCGGTGAAAACTGGTAGCGATCACCGAATGGTTAGAGGCACTGAACCTAAACGTTAAGTTGGAGAGGTGTCGTCTAATGAAGTCAACGCTCCGTCCCCCTCGTGCTCTAATCCAAAGTCCCGAAACCTTTCAGCTCGAGTTACAAAACCGTTTTCAGTGCCTAGAAGATTGCAATGCAGTGGACGATATGAATGACAAGCTCGTGGAAACTGTCCATGCGGTCGGAGCTAAGTTTTGTAAGACCCGCCGCAGAAGAACACAAAACTCTCCGATCACACTCTTAATCTCATGGCTGTTAGACGGGAAATGAAGCTGCAATCTTCAGTAGATTTGATAGCATACAGGCAACTGAACAGACAGATCTCCAAATGCATGCGGCGGGACTTGCGCAACTTCAATACAGCTCGTATTGAAGAAGCGATCGAGCGGAACCAGGGCTCCAAAGTCTTTGCCAGAGATCTGTCTGCCAGAAAGAGCCAACTGTCGAAGCTGAAGACCGAGTGTGGCAGCGTCGTTTCCGGGACACCTGAGATTTTGAGTGAGATTGAGAGGTTCTATGGGCAGCTGTACACATCATCGTTGGAGCCACGCAAGTGTGGTAACGATCAAGAGCGAGTCTTATCCGACACTATTCCGATGATATCCCGGACGTCAGTCTGAGCGAGATTAGAATGGCTCTCCAGCACCTTAAAAACGGCAAGGCCCCAGGCGAGGATGGAATTACAGCGGAGCTTCTGAAAGCGGGTGGAAAACCGGTACTTGAAGTCCTTCAGAAGCTCTTTAATTCCGTCCTACATGGTGGCACTACACCGGAGGCGTGGAGCAGAAGTGCGGTGGTCTTGTTCTTCAAGAAAGGCGACAACGCTCTCTTGAAGAACTACAGACCGATTTCCCTTCTGAGCCGCGTCTACGTGCTGTTTTCGAGTCATTACGAATCGTCTCGCACGCAGACTCGACGACTTCCAGCCTCCCGAACAAGCCGGTTTCCGAAAAGGCTTTAGCACCATAGACCACATACATACCCTTCGGCAAATTGTACAGAAGTCCGAGGAGTACAATTTGCCACTATGTCTGGCGTATGTGGACTATGAGAAAGCCTTTGATTCCGTCGAAATTTGGGCGGTGCTGCAGTCCCTTCAGCGGTGCCAAGTTGACTGTCGGTATATCGAAGTGCTGAAGTGCTTGTACAGTAGGGCCACGATGGCTATCCGAGTACAGAACCAGAGTACAAAACCTATCCAACTGCAGAGAGGTGTAAGACAGGGTGACGTTATATCCCCGAAACTCTTCACCGCTGCATTGGAAGACGTTTTCAAGCTTCTGGACTGGAAAGGATACGGCATTAACATCAATGGCGAGTACATCACTCACCTTCGATTTGCCGATGATATAGTCCTTATGGCAGAATCGCTGGAGGACCTAAGCACTATGCTCAATGACCTCAATAGTGCCTCCCAACGGATAGGTCTTAAGATGAACATGGACAAAACACAGTAGGTGGCGCACGTATCGTACCGACAAATTTATTTGAAAGTCATATATATCATTAAATTGAATGAATGTATTGTCATTGATAATTAAACAATATAACTCTTCCAAATTTAATACGATATGTACGCCGGGTACCAGCTCGTGTAATATATCTATTCTATCTGCGCGACCATTTGTGTGCATTGAAATGAAATGAAATGAATGTTATTTATTTATTTGAAGAAGCATAGTAGGCTGTAACAAGTTGTTAAATAACTTAAATGTTCACATATATTCGTTGGTAAAACTCCGGCATTCAAATTAAAAACCGAACAAGAACTTTTAATGAAAATTAGTACTTAATACATCATAAGATAAAAATACATTGTAATTGAATAATTATCATAATATTAATTAAATCAAAATGTCAAATCAGCGTAGGTAGATAAATGTAACTAATGGCGTAAATTAATTAATTAATTAATTTATTACTTACTACATACTTAGAAACATTTTTCATAAAAGCCATTTATTAAGTTCGATTTTGTACTGTATAATTAACAACTGTATTATTGGAATCTTAACACTTTTATAGCCATCATGTAGCATTTTTGTAAATAACTTAGTTCTTCAACCTGGCATCTGTTGGATTATTGGAACGAAGTTCTTTACCGCACAGTACAATTTGACGGATAGGATAGGGGCTAGGCGAGAAATAGTGTAACATTTTCCGTCAGGACCCCTTTCTATAGAGCGAGCGAGATGGAATAATATCCACCTCCCTCGCACTTTTCTTAACTTGCCATGAAAGAAATATTATTGGAACGAAGTTCTTTATCAGGCAGTACAATTTGGCGGATGGGGCTGGGCGAGAAAAGTGTAAGATTTTTCCGTCACGACCTTCTGACGTAGTGTAGACGGCTATAAGGAAGCGAGATGGAATAATATCCATCTCCCTCACTTTTTCTTATCTTGCCATGAAAGAACTATTATTTTATTTTAAATGACGCTTGATTTTAATAGACGCTGGTAATTCATTTATTTGTATTTTTAATCAATAATATAATACGTTTATCAATAATAATATACTCCAAACGGAACTTCGTTCCAACCGAGTGTTCCACGACACTCACGCAAGTTTTCTTTTAAAACCACGTAACCTCTACACTAGCATTTGCTTCGTATCTTGGGTTTACACATAAATTGCACAAGGACAAACATGCAGACACGGAACAATTATTTGTAGGCCATACAAATACTTAGTCTGTGTAATACCCCAACTTCTCAAGCCACTGTGCCAACCCTCAAGGCGCAACTTATTGCTAACTCTTGACCACAAGAACAACAGTCTCGTTTATGACCTTTAGACCGACGAGGCAGTCACAACATTTAAATTTAAATATGAAAGATTCAAATATCAGCCATTTTCATCCCTATTATCAACTTAATTTCCTTAACGAAGATGCTTATCATAAGGTGGGCTGTGTCTATTTGTCATTGTTGCTTATATAAAAAAAAAACTTGTCGTCATTATTCTTCACTCTTCTACAAGTCCAATAACATTTAATTTATTATCTTAATCTGTATTTTTTTCTAATCTAAGTTCATTATATATTCTTATCTTAAAAAAATTTAAACAAAGTTAAATGTACAATCCTCAATCAATGAAAATATAAAATAATTTAAAGTTGTACATATTATCGTAGACACAGGAATATATTATTTTCCATATAAGTGTATATTATGTTTTACAAAATAAGTTTAATGCTATACAAATTATAATATGTTTATTTGCACAGTTCGATTACCGACAAGGCCTGCCACGAAATTCCGGGAAATTTTCTAAAAAACAAAACATGCGTGAGTGTCGTGGAACACTCGGTTGGAACGAAGTTCCTTTCGTAGTTTATTATTATTGATAAACGTATTATATTATTAATTAACAAATACAAATAAATGAATTACTAGCGTCTACTAAAACGAAGCATCATTTATAAAAACATGCGTGAGTGTCGTGGAACACTCGGTTGGAACGAAGTTCCTTTCGTAGTATATTATTATTGATAAACGTATTATATTATTGATTAACAAATACAAATAAATGAATTACTAGCGTTTATTAAAATAATGAAGCGTCATTTAAAATAATATTTCTTTCATGGCAAGATAAGAAAAAGTACGAGGGAGATGGATATTATTCCATCTCGCTCGCACTAAAGAAAGGGGGTCGTGACGGAAAAATCTTACACTTTTCTCGCCTAGCCCCATCCGTCAATTTCGTACCGTGCGATAAGGAACTTCGTTCCAATAATATTTCTTTCTTGGCAAGATAAGAAAAAGTGCGAGGTAGATGGATATTATTCCATCTCGCTTCCTTATAGCCGCCAAAGCCGTCGACATTACATCAGAAGGGTCGTGACGGAAAAATCTTACACTTTTTGTCGCCTAACCCCCATCCGCCAAATCCGTACCGTCCGATAAAGAACTTCGTTCCAAAAATTAACCTAATTTTGAAAATGTTTTTGTTTCAGAAACACAGCTAAAATAAAATTTTGCTAATATTTTTCAATTTTTAACTGGCAAGGTTTTATAAAAAATGTAATAATTTAGTCATCCTATTTTCTAGTTATTAGAGTTGGCCACTCTAACTTAGTACGCCAGAAACTTTCACTGTTCACCTTGTCGAGATCACCTGAGATCATCTCAGTTATTGTTACAAGTCATAATATATATATGCCAAAGTTTAACAACTTAAGCTCACGGAAGCAATATTGCAAATGTACACACAAGCCGTTTTTTCTCTAGTGTTCTAGATGTTCATGGACGCCGATGATGACAGACCATCAAGTACCTAAGCCGTTCTTCTAAAAAAAATCCCTGATTGGCCGGTATGACAGCGATGCAGCGTCCGCCGCGTGTTTTCAGCTATGAAGAGTGCTGCTGCTATGTTCGAAGTTTATCTGCGTGATAGAATTCGTAATGAAGATTAGGGTAACCAATATATCCCAACGGATTAGTAAACACTCACAGAATACCAGCGTATTAAATAAAAATTAAAAAAAAAACCCGAAACAAAAAGATCTTGAAACAACTGAACAGATTTTCTTGAACCATAGCTAAAAACACTCTCGATTAAGTCAACTTTCAAACAAAAAAAAAAACGTAATCAAAATCGGTTCATCCGTTCAGGAGCTATGATGCCACAGGCAGACACACAGATACACACTACAAACTTATAACACCCCTCTGTTTTCGTCGGGGGTTAAAAATAGCGACATAATGCTACTGTTTCGCATGCTAAGTGATGGGAACCGTAGAGGCGAGACCACGCATCTTTATTTTGGTTTTTAATTGATTACTAATATAAAAATCGATTTACCTAAGTATTCATTTTCTTCTTCTTCTTTACCATCCCGTAAAAGTCCCATTGCGAAGGACAAGCAGTCCCGCTCAAATTATTAGTGTTCCAAACTTGTCTATAGGGGCGGTGTAAGAGTACATTACCCCATAACATACCGTGGGTGTCGTAAGAGGAGAAAGGGGGAAATGAAACGAGAAATGGGCAGTAGTTTAAAATGGGTCTGACCTTAATTTTACGTTTGGCAGGCGAATGAGGAATCGCAACACTTCAATAATGTATAGAAGTTACCGCTGTGGTCAAAACTGGGCAGGAAAAGACAGGATAGTTTAGAAGTAATATGTCTTAACCACAGAAATCGATTTTTAAACGTGGTAGAGCCATGCTGCAGCTTTATTAATTGTATACTCGTTGTTGTAGCACGAATGAGTCGGCTCGACCGGGAAAGGACTACGCTCTCACTGAATACTAGCGTAAAATAGCAGATTAATGCTGCTGTGTTTCGTATGGTGAGTGTAGAGAACCGAGACCCTTTTTACTGCGAAAGAGACATTCCATTTTAGTTCTCACGGCTGACAACGTATCTGCATTTTGATTCGCAAACGAAGATAGATGTAGATGTCTATGGGCCACAGCAACCACTTACCACCTTACTCAGGTGGACTGTGTGCTCGCTTATCACCCTTATACTATATAAAAAAAGAAACTTCAGGTATGTTCGTTTTGCGACATAATTACGGCAACACTTTAAACAATACAAATATTAATATATTGCAATATAAAAAAAATCTAATTTATAATGTGGTAATTTAAATTCTAAAAAGACATAATGACCAAGATAACTACTAGCTTTTAAGAAATTTAAAAAACCCTGACCCTAACACTAAATTAGTAATCCATACGTAACAACACAGCCCTGACGACCGCACGTTTCTGTAAAATTATTTAAATTATTCATCAATAAATTATCAACATTACAACTGTTATTGCCGATAACTTTAATAATAGTCATTTTAAATGCAAAATATTTTCTTTCAATCATTTAATATTTTAAATTTTATTGTAAATAAACATGTTTTTAAAATAACGTTATTATTCGTTTACAATTTGTTTGTTTTTAATTCATTTCAGACCAACAAAGAAAGAAAACGGAGCGCCAACAAAGAAACGGAAACCAAGCTCAAACCAAGCACAACTTATTGAAGAACACGCACTCACGCACACATGCATATTTTAACCTATTTCTGCCGCTAAATAGCAGAGCCCACATATAGCAACAATAATACCAGCGGAATTAATGAAGCTTAATACACATATCTAATAATTTCCATTATTGCAAGTTGAATAACGGAAATTAAATGCATTAAAAATTCAAACAAAAAACTTATGTACCTACAAAATTACGTATCAAGCTAGGGCTGCTTCAAAACAAATAAAAGTTATTGTCACCATAATTACGATTTAGTACTAGCTCTTATCAAAAACGTGCTCCATTTGTATTTTGTACATGATAGCGGTACCGATAATAAGTTGTAAAATTAAAAAAATTGTACAATCGACTTCAATATAAATAAAATGAGAACATCAGCAATGTAGTCGAAGTCAATTAAATACACATTATATGTGGAACCACATGAGAAGCACCAGCTTTCAAATAAAAAATCATCGTATCGAATCATCATAATCGGTTCAACTAGAAAAAAGTTCTGAGAAGTTCTACACATAAAAAAATACAGTCGAATTGAGAACCTTTTTTGAAGTCAGTTAAAAAAGACTTATGTTGAGGAGTTATAAGGGGCATTTTAACTAAGTTTCTTAAAAGTAATTCTGATAAATCAACAAAGCTTTGTGCTATTATCTAGGTGATAGGTAGTGTTGCCAGGTACAGTGTGTCAAATTTCGGGACGGAAGGTAAAAATAATCGGGAATTTGGTTTTCAAATCGGGACAGCTACAATGGCTACACTACCTATCTATAGTAAAACATAGCGGCTCAAAAACACGTTTTTGGGGCGCTATGTTTTACTAAAGTCTTTTCGACACAATGCGCAATGTGCTTTATTATTATTATTTGGGACTGATCTCACGAACGAATAATTTTTCATTCAAACGTCGGAAAAACTGCGTTTCGTTCGTCTGTGTTTTTTCATTTTCGGCGAATCAAATCTTTTTGAAGGATTTGTTTTCGTTGCAGTCTCTGAATTTTTTAAATCTCATAATATAATTCTTAAAAAGTAATACATCTTATGAACTCACACCGCATGCACTTCTACAGACCCTAAACATACAAGAAAACAAAACACACATTCATTATCAAATTATGTAAAACCTAAAATGTGACAAAAATCCTTGCAACGCACATATAATGTCACTTTTTTTTTATTAAAAACAACAATTCAACCACTTGAAAAATTGACAATTGAGAATTCAAATTTACATAACTAAACCGCAGCATCTAAGTGAGGTACTGTAGGTACTACTTACTTACTTATTAGTTTATGTTAAGGATAATCCGCCACTGCGTGTCAAGAAATTGAGCATGGTTACGGCGTGACTTGAAATGTACGAATTGCTCCGTCTGTCTTTCTTTATTGGTCTGATTTCCAAAGTTCTTTTTATCAGTCTTATTCCACTGTATAGGAATTTTCAAGGTATAACTACTGGTATAAAACCTTGAAAGAGTTGCTAATGCTCACCACGCTGGGCGTGTGGTAATACTCTCGCACTGGTGACTTGTGCTACTTCGTTCATCATCTTCACCAGGTCGCAAAACTTTACAAAGGATTGTTGATTGTCCACAATTACTCAACAAACTTAGTTTTAGAGTGCCTCCTAAACCCTCTTCCTACTAGGATTATTCAGTCTTCCAGGGAACTAAACAGCGCTCACTATTCCAATATGATCCCTTATTCCGGGAACTAAACAAGACCTATCACATGCAATTTCTTTACTGTCCCGTCCAAAATAAATAAAAATATAGTGGAACTTTTATATTCTCCTTGATGATACTATCTACAATGCCATAATTGCCACGCTTGGCAGGCGGGTTGTGGTAGAGCCATGCTACAGGTATAGTATGATTGTAGCACGAAGCTTAATGCTGCTGTGTTTGGTACGGTGAGTGTAAAAAACCGGAAAGCCTTTTTACTGGAAACGGGGCATTCCATCTTAGTCCTCAAGGGTGACTTGACAACGCATCTGCAATCTGCATTTTGATTATTAATGGAGGATAGAGCCGTGGTAGCTCAGATGATTAGCACTCGCTGTCGCAGTACCTACGCGAGCAACAATTTGCAATTTTACCACGTGCTCGGCGGTGAAGGAAAACATCGTGAGGAAAAAAAATATTTCGAAGACATATGAAGTTCGCCAACACGCATTGGGGCAGCGCGGCGGTCACTTCCTTACCCTAAAACGCTCTCAGAAATGAGGGAAGGCCTATGCCCAGCGGGACGTATATTGGCTGTAACTCGTAACTCGATAGATGCAGATGTCTATGGGCCACAGCATCAAGTTGCCATCAGGTGGACTGTGAACTCGTTTGTCACCCTTACTTGAATAAGAAACAAAATTACGCTTATTGCTAATATAGTCCATAGGACTACTGGCGTTTAAACAGTGAAGTGATGTTACGTTCGTGTGTGTCGTCAATCTGCGTTGTAAAGAAATCACACGGCCCACACGTGTGAAGTAAGTTCGCAATGTGATAATTTTGGGCGCGGTCTCAGACTTATAACTCTGTAACTAACTATAGCGTTCAGAGGCGAGGCCGTGTTGTGCAATGGAGTAGAGCTATTACCACACTCGTTGGTAAATTGAAAGATGCAAATTCCGGCTGACTTTCATTTTCATTCTAAATGCTTTCTAAGCGACTTAAAAAAGGAAAGAGGGGAGGTTCTTTATTCAGCAGCTGTGTTTTTATGTATGTTCACCAATTTCTCGGAAACGGCTGAACCGATTTAAATGATATTTTTTTAATAAAAAACCAAAGGCGGGTTCATTAAAGTTTAATGAAAAATTCCATAAGTATTAATTTTCTGTACCTGTTTCTTTTTATGGTCACTTAGTGAAAAGAGCAAGAGCAACCTTAAGCATTTCTTAAATTGATTTCGATTTTAATGAGTTATTGTCTATTAAGATAGCAGCAGTAAGGTTCATTCTCGAGTTAATAATTCACGAGCGCTTCACCACGGCAGTAAAGGACAAAGTCTCAAAACAATTATTACATTGTTATTAAATGATCTAGAAAACTTTTTTACGTGGTAGAGCCACGCTGCAGCTATATTACTGGTATAGTTGTAGCACGAATGGGTCGGCTCGACCGAGGAAGGACCACGCTCTCACAGAATACCAGCGTAAAATAGCAGCTTAACGCTGCTGTGTTTCGTATGGTGAGTGTAGAGAACCGGAGACCCGTTATACTGGAAACGAGGTATTCCATCTTAGTCCTCACGGGTGACAACGCATCTGCATTTTGATTCGTCATCGAGGAAAGATGTAGATGTCTATGGGCCACAGCAACCACTTACCATCAGGTGGACTGTGTGCTCGTTTGTCACCCTTATCCTATAAAAAAAATAGAAAAACTTCCTCTATTTAGTTTTTAATAAACGTTATTTTCTTACTAACTGCATTAATTTTATATAGCTTAGATACTTAAGTAATAATGGAGAAATATTTGAAAAATCTAAAATAAACGTATGATCACAGAATAAATAATAGTACAAGTATGATTTCAAAACCGTAATATTCAGTAACTATTATAGTTACGTGTACCTATATGACAGATAAGGCATCAAAAAACATTATCTAATATATAAAAAATAATGTTTGTTTGTTCGTATTTTATGCGCTGCCATAGCGTTCATCAGATCGAGGTAAAACTTTGTCAAATGTCAACTTATTGCTTACACTTGCGCGAAGGTTATAGGCATAGTACAATTAACTTACAGTAGATGGCACGCGTATCGTACCGACAAGTCATATATTATTCAATTACATTGAATGTATTATTATCATTCCTAATTAAACAATATAACTCTTCCAAATTTTAAATTTTAAAACGATATTTCCACAATTAGGTACTTCTTCTGCGGCAGCAACGCGCCGGGTTCCATTCAGACATTATTCAAGTATGTGTCCGACTCAACATACAAGTTCCAAACCTCAGAACTCAAACAGACACCTTATTTTGGGAGCCTAGTCATAAGATGCCTAGTCATCTTCAAGGTCAGTTATCTAATATTCCGACTCCATAAAGTTTACATTAAGTGAGGAATTCAGGTCGCGTAATTTTATATCCTATTTACAGTGTACACGAATTCTTGTGCGATTGGTTTGCAGTGCATGATAAAGAGTTCATCGATTTATCAATATATTAATTTATCGATAAATATTGTTTTATTTAATATTCGGATTCAACCGAACAACTAAAGAAATTTTCAATTAAGATGTATGTAGAAATAGCCATGGTAGACACATTTTTCTAACGTGATAGAGCCACGCTGCTGTTATACGAGTATTATGGTTGCAGCGCGATTGGGTGAAGCTTGACCGGGAATGAACTCGTTCAACATAATACAGCGTAAAATAGCAGCATAATGCTATTTTATGCTGCTATATTAATTTGGTGGGTGTATAGAACCGAAGATCTTTTTACTGGTAGCGAGGCATTCCATCTTAGTCCTCAAGGGTGACTTGACAACGCATCTGCAATCTGCATTTTGATTATTAATGGAGGATAGAGCCGTGGTAGCTCAGATGATTAACAATCGCTGTCACAGTACCTACGCGAGCACCAATTTGTAATTTTACCACGTGCTCGGCGGTGAAGAAAACATCGTGAGGAAAAAATATTTCGAAGACATATAAAGTTCGCCAACACGCATTGGGGCAGCGCGGCGGTCACTTCCTTACCTAAAACGCTCTCAGAAATGAGGGACGCCTGTGCCCAGCGGGACGGATATAGGCTGTAACTCGTAACTCGACAGATGCAGATACCTATGGGCCACAGCATCAAGTTGCCATCAGGTGGACTGTGAACTCGTTTGTCAATCTTACTTGAATAAAACAAAATTACGCTTATTGCTAATATAGTCCATTGGACTACTGGCGTTTAAACAGCGAAGTGATGTTACGTTCGTGTGTGTCGTCAATCTGCATTGTAAAGAAATCACACAGCCCACGTGTGAAGTTCGCAATGTGATAATTTTGGGCGCGGTCTCAGACTTATAACTCTGTAACTAACTATAGCGTTCAGAGGCGAGGCCGTGTTGTGCAATGGAGTAGAGCTATTACCACACTCGTTGGTAAATTGAAAGATGCAAATTCCGGCTGACTTTCATTTTCATTCTAAATGCTTTCTAAGCGACTTAAAAAAGGAAAGAGGGGAAGTTCTTTATTCAGCAGCTGTGTTTTATGTATGTTCACCGATTTCTCGGAAACGGCTGAACCGATTTAAATGATATTTTTTTAATAAAAAACCAAAGGCGGGTTCATTAAAGTTTAATGAAAAAATTCCACTTAAAAGAGCAAAAAAAAAACATGCGTGAGTGTCTTGGAACAGTCGGTTGGAACGAAGTTTGTTTCGTAGTATATTATTATTGATAAACGTATTATATTATTGACTAGCTGTTCCCCGCGACTTCGCCCGCGTATGTAATTTAAGGTTTTTTTTTCGCGGAACCCGAATTCTTTTTCTAAAATTAAAGTAGCCTGTGTTACTCCTTATAACATCAGCTATCGGCCAGTGAAAGTCCCGTCAAAATCGGTCCAGCCATTTCGAAGATTAGCCGGAACAAACAGACAGACAGACAAAAATTTTAAAATTGTGTTTTTGTTATAAGTATCGTATATACTTTCATATGCATTAAGTAAAAAGCTGTTGTTTTAACATTACAAACAGACACTTTAATTTTATTTATTTGTATAGATTAACAAATACAAATAAATGAATTACTAGCGTCTATTAAAATGAAGCGTCATTTAAAATAATATTTCTTTCATGACAAAATAAGAAAAAGTGCGAAAGAGATGGATATTATTCCATCTCGCTCGCACTATAGGAAGGGGGTCGTGACGAAAAAATCTCACATTTTTCTCGCCTAGCCCCCATCCGTCAAATTCGTACCGTGCAATAAGGAACTTCGTTCCAAAAATTAACATCTTTTACTTTTTGTTAACAGTTTAATTTCGTTTTATAAATATGATTTATTTTTAAATTTGATTTTTACTTCTAAAGGGCTCGTTTTAGGATCTAGGACTCCGTTTATTCCAACCTATTAGCTACCTATTTTTGCCGTCAATCAGAAGTACCCACTGTTGTTGCAGTTTTAAAAGCATTTGGCATGGCGTGGCGGGCGTTCAGAAAGCATGTCACACACATCTACACTCTCCTATTAAATGACAGGCCCCGAAAAAAGTTTTGAAAAAAAAATTTTTTTTTTGTGTAAGAGGCCATTTACTTCTAATTTATTTGAAAATAAGATTCTATACAAGTAAAAATACGAACGTTCCAATTTCACTTACCGATACGGTACCGTCTAGGATTTCAAATCAGGTTTAAGCGAGAGTATGTTTCAATAAAGAAGTCCTGTAGAAATTACGCAAACTATACTGTAAAAAATGGCATATCAATAATAAAAAACTATTTAAAAGTTAACATTACGTTTTTACATATATATCTCTATAATATATTATCGCTTACTTAAATATTAATTCTCTGTACCTGTTTCTTTTTATGGTCACTTAGTGAAAAGAGCAAGAGCAACCTTAAGCATTTCTTAAATTGATTTCGATTTTAATGAGTTATTGTCTATTAAGATAGCAGCAACAAGGTTCATTCTCGAGTTAATAATTCACGAGCGCTTCACCACGGCAGTAAAGGACAAAGTCTCAAAACAATTATTACATTGTTATTAAATAATCTAGAAAAACTTCCTCTAGTTAGTTTTTAATAAATGTTATTTTCTTACTGACTGCATTAATTTGATATAGCTTAGATTAGATCATTATCACAGCCCTTCACAAGTCCACTGCTGAAGATAGGCCTATGAGGCCTATAGCTTAGATACTTATTGGAGAAATATTTGAAAAATCGAAAATAAACTATGATCACAGAATAAATAATAGTACAAGTATGATTTCAAAAACGTAATATTCAGTAACTATTATAGTTACGTGTACCTATATGACAGATAAGGCATCAAAAACATTATCTAATATATAAAAATAATGTTTGTTTGTTCGTATTTTATGCGCTGCCATAGCGTTCATCAGATTGAGGTAAAACTTTGTCAAATGTCAACTTATTGCTTACACTTGCGCGAAGGTTATAGGCATAGTACGTAACTTACAGTAGATGGCACGCGTATTGTACCGATAAATTTATTTAAAGTCATATATTATTCAATTACATTGAATGTATTATTATCATTCCTAATTAAACAATATAACTCTTCCATATTTTAAAATTTAAAACGATATTTCCACAATTAGGTATTTCCTCTGCGGCAGCAACGCGCCGGGTTCCAGCTAGTTATATCTAATTATGACATTATTCAAGTATGTGTCCGACTTATATAGATACAAGTTTCAAACCTCAGAACTCAAACAGACACCTTATTTTGGGAGCCTAGTCATAAGATGCCTAGTCATCTTCAAGGCCTGTTATCTAATATTCCGACTCCATAAAGTTTACATTAAGTGAGGAATTCAGGTCGCGTAATTTTAATTCCTATTTACAGTGTACACGAATTCTTGTGCGATTGGTGTGCAGTGCATGATAAAGAGTTCGTCGATTTATCAATATATTAATTTATCGATAAATATTGTGTTATTTAATATTCGGATTCGGCCGAACAACTAAAGAAATTTTCAACTAAGATGTAGAAATAGAATAAGAAAAATAAAAGAATATAAAAATAAATAGAAGAAATAAAATGTCCCATTCGGTGTCGAGACCCTTGGTCCGTGGGGTCCTAGCGCTATAAGGCTTTTTAGGAAATAGAAAAAGGTTAGTCGACGTCACAGGAGACCGAAGAGCTGGCAGCTACCTCGGACAAAAATTAGTATAGCTATTCAAAGGGGAACGCTGCCAGTATCTTCGGAACCTTGCCTAAAGGGACTATTTTAATAATATATTTTAGTTATTACAATATATTTTTTAAGGTTTTAGTTTTAGGTTCATTATCCTAGTATATATTTATTTAATAGCCATGGTAGACACATTTTTCTAACGTGATAGAGCCACGCTGCTGTTATACGAGTATTATGGTTGCAGCGCGATTGGGTAGGCTTGACCGGGGAATGAACTCGTTCCAACAGAATACAGCGTAAAATAGCAGCATAATGCTGCTGTATTTAATTTGGTGGGTGTATAGAACCGAAGATCTTTTTTACTGGTAGCGGGGTATTCTATCTTAGTCCTCAGGGGTGACAACACATCTTCATTTTGATTCTTTATTGAGGATAAATGTAGATGTCTATGGGTCACAGCAACCACTTACCATCAGGTGGGCTGTGTGCTCGTTTGTCACCCTATACTATAAAAAAAATCTGTCACAGCGGCCAGTCTCAACGGAGACTAGCCTATCTGCACAGTACAGATTTATAGTGTTCGAATGTACGCGCAAGCACAGGTGCACTCTCTATTCCCTCACAATCATAAAATCGCAATCCGACACGATCCGAGAGAGTTTAGGCGCAGGACCAATAATTTACACATAATTTAATAGCTACTAATGTCAAAGCCTTCATTCTTCGACACACTTTGTCTTTGCACTTTGGACACCTAAAACAAGTCGTTTTCTGATTACGATATTAGTTTAATAATAAAAGTGTACAATTTATTTGCACTTATAACATTTTAAAAGTGATATAAAATAAAATATAAAACAAAAAAAGCTACACAAGAAAAGGAGTATAATAAGGCCTATGGTGGAATTTAATAGGCCTTAATAACCGCCGACCAAGTATTTAAGATAAACCAAATTTAAAAAAAAAATGACCACGATACGTTATTCAAATCCTCAAGATCAACAAAGCATTTATTCATAAAGATAAAGATTACGATTTAAGATAGCTAAGTGTAATATTACAAAACATACCCACGATTTTTTTTACTGATTTTTATTATTGGTGCAGTGCGGACGTATCATATGATAGATAATGCAACTCTGGACACAGGGTAGCGCGTCTCTGCAAACTTGTAGAGACATTATCGTGCAATAGGAGTTTGTTATTATCTCCTTGAGCGAGTGCGTTTATTATAAATACGATTTTTGTTACTTAGGCCTTATTAGCCGACAGACCTTATTACCCGCAGGTACCTTATATGAAATACAAGGTAGGTAATTATGAAGCGGCATCTTCATAAGAATTTTATAATCATTAATTGCTGTCATGGATTTCGTTGTTTTGAATAATTTTTAATGAAAATGAATTTTATTAAATATGGAAGTATGGTTTACATTTTGATGTAATCAATGGGGAGAGGGGGTGGCTATAATCAGAAATGAACGCAAAATTGAAGTGCTCGACGCTCAAAGGTGAGGAAAAATATCGTGAGGTAACCTGCATGTCTCAGAAATTGTGGTATGGTGAAGAATTACCTATCACTGTACTTGACTGCCTTGTTGGTCTAGTAATTGTAAACGCGACTGTTAATCATGAGGTCTCGAGTTCAAATCCCGGTCGGGCCAAAAAAATCAGTTATTGAGTTTTTCCGTCAATTGGTGCAGCAATTCCGAAGATTAGTCTGGACCGACGGACAGAGAGGAGGCAAAAATTTTAACTGTTTTTTTTTATAGGATAAGGGTGACAAGTGAGCACACAGTCCACCTGATGGTAAGTGGTTGCTGTGGCCCATAGACATCTACATCTATCCTCGTTTGCGAATCAAAATGCAGATGCGTTGTCAGCCGTGAGGACTAAGATGGAATGCCTCTTTCCCAGTAAAAAGGGTCTCGGTTCTCTACACTCACCATACGAAACACAGCAGCATTAATCTGCTATTTTACGCTGGTATTCTGTGAGAGCGTGGTCCTTCCCCGGTCGAGCCGACCCATTCGTGCTACAACTATACAATTAATATAGCTGCAGCATGGCTCTACCACGTACAAAGGTTCTTCATGTTTGAGCTTAGTAGAAGCCAGTTACTTTTATTACAGACTGTGACTTTAATTTTATTTCGCCCCAACCCCAGCTTCGCACGGGTGATTTCTGGATCTCGACAACAGAACCATCCAGGTGACCCCATAAGTACCCCATAAAAACACACGCACTCCGGAATTTTATGTATAAAAGATATGTGTAGTGCAGGTACTTTTAACGCTTGGTATTTTTTATGGATATTTATGAAAAGTAAATATTTAAATATCCTGATATAATTGAACATTTTAATTTTCTAAGGGGCCAAATTCTTTAAACTGGAAAGAGTATGGTAACCCTACTCTTAATTACATACAGCGATACGCAGACTATAATATGCCGCCACTACACGTGCAGATTGAAAAAAATAATTAATCGCTTAATATGCATAGATTTGAATAAATTAGAATGAAAATATACTTAATACTTATTAAGTTATTTATTTTATCGATCATCTCGCCTTTTATTTTATTTTCTATTATTTTGATTTTATCGAACTAACCACACATCAAAAAGCAATAAAAATACCCAAGATGATAATGTAAAAAATAAACAATTTTTTACGACATAATAACTTATTATTAATAAGTATCGAAGAAACAGAAACAAAAACAAACAACCAAAACACAAAACGACTTTTGATTTCAGACACTATCTCTTCAAGAAAGGTTCACATCACCATCGGAGCACTTGTTTCATCGTTGCCACTAAAAGTTCACATGCGCAGACATTTAATGCACAAAATCGCACCACTTTTACGTTTTAAAATAAAACCACTTTAAACCACTAAGTACATATATACAAAAAAACACATAAAGTCGAATTGAGAACCTTCTCTTTTTTTGAAGTCGGTTAAAAACTCAAAGAGGTCCATAGTCCCTGTTAAGACAAATCATAAGAGCCGGAACACGCTACAAAAACTGCTATATACACCTTCGAGGACTTCCCCTAGACCTAGACTATTTTCTACTAGTTTCCATGATTAAATCAGCTTAAGGTTTCCATAATATTGTTAAATCATGTAAACTACGCCTATGTGCCAAGTTTCATTAGAATCGGTTAACCGGAAGTAAGTGAAAATCAATAAATACTTAAACAAACTTACTTACTTTCAGCTCGACCGGCAAATAGCAGCTTAATGCTGCTGTGTTTCGTATGGTGAGTGTGGTGACAACGCATCTGCATTTTGATTCGCAAAGGAGGATAGATGTAGATGTCTATGGGCCACAGCAACTACTTACCATCAGGTGGACTGTGTGCTCGCTTGTCACCTATCCTGTAAAAAAAAAGAAGAGTCCAATATGAAACTTCTTACCCTATTTTCCACACTTAGGAGCGGAATTTTTTCTTCAAATTTTAATGGGACCACTCTCGAGGTACAGGAGGTGTATTTAATAATAAAAAAAAAAAACATTAAAATCGGTTCGAATCTGCGAAGGATTAAAAAACATTCAGTGGAATTTTATAATCTCCTCTTTTTTGAAGTCGGGCGGAAAAGGAACCTTCGCATTCCCATATTTCATACATTCTTAATTAAAATAACAATATATTTTTTTCAATACTATGAAGGTTTCTGTCTACATTCCTACATTAATTAAAAAAATAAATAAAACTTAAAAACACATTAAAGCTAAACATAAAGTTTTATTACCATAGTTTTATTGAGATATAATTTGAATTAACCATTCAAGACGAAAGATTTTATGTTTATTATATATTGTTTTATTCGTAATGAATAGTTGATGATATGTATCCTATATAACATAAAATAATTAAAAATAGCGACTACGACAGCCTCTTCCGAATATAACATTGCATAGGGCAACTAACCGTGAAGAATATCCATTATCAGTGGCGGATTATCCTAAAGGCAAACTAGGCACGTGCATAGGGGTGCGAGGTTAGAAAGGGTCGCGCAGTAGTTTAAAACGAAAAAAAATCGTCTATTTGATTACTCCTACATCGCCCTCACTATCTCATCACAATTTTCATTCACGCTCACCTGTTAAGGATACTCGTGTCCTAGTTATTTTGCAACTATAAACTATCTATATTATAAATTATAATATAGTTTATTTGCTAAATGTGTAGTTATAATTTATAATATATGGCCGTTAGAGGGGCGCCGATGTTAGGGCGCTGTCGATATTTAATCTGTCTCTGTCCATTAGTTAACCTATATTCTACTGTGGGTGTCGTGATAGGCGACAGAAGGAAACCAGTAACATTCATTATCATACAGCACTGGCGATGCTTTAGGTATAACACCGGCTGTGCTAATATTTCTTGGAAACAAGTCGTCGAGTAGTGGCGGTGTAATAATATCCACTACCCCATATCATCCCGTGGGTGTCGTCGTAAGAGGCGACAGAGGGTAAAACTAACAAATCAGATGAAGTGCAGCAGGTTCTTCCTAATAATGAGCAAAAATAAAAATAAACTGTGGTTGCCAACCCGCTTGCCAAGCGTGGCAACTATGGCAAGTGTCCCCCATATGAGGCAATCTATAGGGGAGGCTTATGTTCAGCAGTGGACTTTAAGCAGCTGTACCGGTAACGGTAAGTCGTCGAGTGCCGTAACAAACTTGAGGCTGAAGTCGAGTCTGCGTCAAGTTTGCGCGTTTACTGCTAAAAAGAACTTAGACGTATCTCCTCAATTTCAGGGCACTCTCCTCGTTGCCTCAGCCAGCATCGGAATCCTCGGCGTCAACATACCGAATGACTTTCCGTTCCGCGGTCACTTGGAAGGAAAGACTAAATTGGCTTCTAAAAAGCTTGGCGTGTTCTGCAGAGCGGGACAGTATTTCATGCTGGAACACCGCTTGTAACTTTACAAGGCGCAGGTTCGGCCTCACAAGGAATACTGTTCTCATCTCCGGGCCGGGACACCCCAGTGCCAGCTCCTTATATTTGACCGCATGCAGCGCAGAGCTGATTAAATCGTTGATGACCGAGTTCTCTCTGATCGCCTTGACTCAGTGCAGCTGCTAAGTTTTCATTTTTTAATAGCGTATTATTTAAAACTTAGAGTAGCCGCTTTTGTGCATTACTCAAAGCAGGAAATGCAAAAAAGTTTTCGTCACAAGCGTTAGCACGCTTTTACAGCCATGGAGCATCAGACACCCTGGTTGTATATTTAAAAATAAAATCCGGCCAAGTGCGTGTCGGGCCACGCACAATGTAGGGTTCTGTAGTTACCCGGCACAATACGTGAACCTACGAGTAGACGAGGCCTTCTTAATACATGAGCATATTGAGTTCGCGAGGTACGTACACTATAGTACGTGAGGGTAATATGGTCATCCGGTATATAGTCACTTTCTTATAACTCAAAAACTATAGCCTTGTTTGCATAGATGGCTCTGTGATTCCATAACTCTTCATCAGTCAATCAAATAACAAAGGGTCAAGAGGGCGCTGCTTTATCGACGCCATTTTGAGAGTTGACATTATAATGTCGTAAATAATTTAGTCGATTTTAGTGTAGTATAGTTTTTTTTTTAAGTTGATTTTTCGAAGTGTTCCTAATTATTGCCAAAGCTTGTTTGCTATTTTTTTCTTAATATATTAATTATAGCATACGACTTTGTGTTTTTGTCTCTGTTCTCCTCCTAGTTTTGGTTTTTAGGACGGCAAAGCTTAAGGTGACCATATTACCCTCACGTACCTTATAACGACTAAAAATGGACCCTAATGGGACGATGGTAACTAAGGACTTATTTTTCAAGCAAACTTATAGGGAGTGGTATTCAAAAAATATTTAAAAAAACTTTTCGATTTACACGACATTCGACGTTCCGAACCGCATTGCAATTGTGTAACTGGTGGAATCTTGGTTGGCTACGTTTTGTTATAAGTGGACTTTTTCTTCATTGTATTGTTTATGTTTCATTATTGATCGATGTCTTTTTTATACTAACATTTTATTTTCCCTTACAACATACACCATAGTGAAAAAAAACATGCGTGAGTGTCATGAAACACTCGGTTGGAACGAAGTTCCTTTCGTAGTTTATTATTATTGATAAACGTATTCGCACTATACAAAGGGTCGTGACGGAAAAATCTTACACTTTTTCTCGCCTAGCCCCCATCCGCCAAATTCGTACCGTGCGTTAAGGAACTTCGTTCCAATAAACGCAGTTGCGGAATGTTTCCCACCGTCAGACATTTATAATGTACATACTGTCGCGCCTGATGTTATGCTTTTGGAAGCAGGCTCCTTTACTATTATAGGACCTATATTAGTAAAGGAGCCTGCCTCCGAGCAAGACAGGCAATGAGTCTTTAGGTATAGGTGGTAATGGTAAGATTCGTTGTCTGTTTTGCTTGGATTGTCTGCCTTCGAGTGCATCTGAGTTCTTTTATTCTTTCTTTCATTGGCAATTGACTCGTACGGTTGTTTTTAGCCAGTGTCAAGTATCAAATTATCCTTTATAATAGTTCAAGTAAAAACTTCTTCACAATATGTTGATGCGTAACATTGGGAAGTTTTTGCGAGATTTTGGCGGCAACTTGAGCCAG
The DNA here is from genome assembly GCA_029286625.1 of Parnassius orleans. Lineage (NCBI taxonomy): Eukaryota > Metazoa > Arthropoda > Insecta > Lepidoptera > Papilionidae > Parnassius > Parnassius orleans. Next base: position 459,260 of record JAGSMP010000237.1, on the reverse strand, counting down.
CAGACAGTCGATGACGATAGTATCTCAAGGCGCCTAAGCAGACCCAATGACTTGTAGTTCACATCACTATCGATGCACTTGTTTTATCGTTTAAACTAAGCTTTTACATCTGCAGATATTTTGCCTGTGGTTATGGTTGTGCTGCAACCATAACCCCAGGCAGGCAGGAAGTATGCTATTATTCTGAGTTATCTCCTGATCACATTATCGCCTTTTAAGCCACCCACGGGGTGATAATAAAGTAATAGATTCTCTTAGGCCACGGCGTGAATAAAAGAGTATATAAAGAAATAAAAAATCATACAAGATATAACAATTTATTATGTAAAATATTACACAAATAATCCGTACACGTAAATGAAACAATTATATAATACAATAATCAGTCCGCAATATACAGCTAGCAGCTTAAAATGGCACTCAATTTTATTCATTGCAACAAATAGTAAGATAAATAATATGATTTATGAACTTAGACCAAGAAAGAAGATAGGCATAACTTTCAAATGACGCTGAAACCCACCGAAACCATGCTCAACTCGTTGTAAGAATACACACCTAGAACTAGATACGATACCGATATCGATACTCTAATAAAATATCGGCAATACCAATACCGATACGCTTAGTAGTGCAAAATAATCTCTCAGATGCGACAGAGCTCATTTAGATACTAAGAGTACTTCTGCATCATGTTTTTTTTCAAGATTTAGCATAAGACGTCATTGCGCCAGAAAAGAAGCAGATCAACGTCACCCGATATATTAGAAGACCTTGAATTTGAAAGGTATTGTTGTATCGGTAATAAAAATATCCGATATATCAGCAAACCCAAAGTATCGCCGATATATCGGTATCGGATGCTTCCCTACCTAAAGCCATGTTGATTGCAAATAATTTCAGAGGCGTACGTGTGCGTGAGTGAGAGTCCTTCCAATAAGTTGAATATGGTTTCGACGACACTTCTTTGTTAGCCTCGAAAATATTACATTTGAAATAAAAAGTTGGTAACCCTATCTATATCTGCCATTAATTATTTCTTACGAATTAATCGCATCTTTGTGATTTCATGTCGCTCTTTAACAAGCAATTAAATCTTCAGTACAAAATAATCGCAACAGTAGAATTTGTTCCGTTTAGACTAGTTTAAACCATTTGATTTTTTTTTAATAAATTAATATTTTGTACTTACAATCGATGGAGCCTCTAAATGTAACAAAAAACTAACACCGATAAAATAATGATAATTTGATATATGTATGTAAAATTAATAAATCGGAAACAATACAACAATTTTTAAACTACATTAAAAACTTTTATAAAAATTAAAACCTCTGAGTTTCTAACGCCATCTGTTGGCACACGTAGAAATTGTTGTAAATTTGTCTTTGGTGCAAATGTTATTTATTATTTCAATTTATATAGTTAGTTATTATGTAAAAGTCATGCTAATAGTAATGTAAGTGCTATGGAAGGAAGATTCTCCTTACATAAGTTATTATACTCAAAGGAGACCCCATAACCATTCAAGATCATTAACTGAATAAACTTATTTTTTACACACGAATCTTTTTCATATAATAAAAAACATAATAATTCGTGTAATCAATAAAATTTCTATTAGAAAAAACACTATAAAATATATCCATATATTCTTCGTCTTACATTGGCACCTCAATTAAAATATTATAAATATGTCAAAAATACTATATAAAAGTAAATAAAATATGAAATCAAGAAATCTTAATTCGAAATATCACGTAATTTATACGTATGTGTTTTCGAGTATTGTATTGTTATTAATTTAATTGTGATATGTATTGCGACTTAAAATGGAGTATAAAAATATAAATGGAGTAATCATTAAAACTTTTAAATCAGTCACCATTGTTACGTCATCATGACACTTTGTTTTTGAATTACCAACCACAGAAACGAGTCCCCCCTACGCTAAGATACTGGAAAATAAATCGTAAATTAGATATGAATACAATCTAATTTTATAAAAATATTTCAAAATAACTCTATAACGCTGTTGTGATGTCATAACCAACAAGAGATTTTTTTTTATAAGTAAGCCGCTGAAATAGGCTAAGCTCTAAGTTTGGATACCGCCAAATAGACCTTAAACATTTAATAAACCTAATCTTATGAAATAAAAAACTTAACTCGCATCAATTTTAACAATAATTTAAACTGTATGTTCGAATAACCTAAGGTTGATTTTACAGTAAACGATATATATACTTTTATTTTCATTAAATTTCACATTAATTAGAGTAGCGTACTAATTTATTAAATTGAATACAAAAAATATTCAGTTCGGGATAAAAAGCGACACCCCTGTGACGCCTCGTTATCTGTCACCTGCCTCCTTGACTTCACTGTTCAGTGGTACGACGGTCTCCTGGTATATAGAGTTGTTGCGTTTGTTTTCCAACGGGAGCATCTTTTCTCCTTCCTCCAAGGGAGACACTTCTGGTTCGGGTTGTTCTGTGGAGATTAGAATTTAGTTGAACGTAAATAGGCTCTAACCTTATAAGTACTTTTACCTAATAATAGTATTAAACATTGATATATTGTAACTCCTTATTTAGACAAATAAATAATGCTTGCTTGATTGATTGATTGACTACAGTGGCAATGGGCTGGCCACAGCTCGAAAAACCGAGAACCGACGGAAAGAAAGGTTCCCGAGTAGTAGCCTCAACCCGGTATGCAAAGTACAGAGCGGCCTCCAACTAGATGGAGTGACGAACTGGTAAGAGGTACAGGAAGTCGATGGATGCAGGTTGTTCAGGACCGTGCTTTGTTCCTTGGCGAGGTTTACGTTCAGCAGTGGACCTATGAAGGGTTGTAATGATGATGACGAAACGTTAGATCATACCTTTACTATTACATTTATTTGAGAGGATATATGGATTGTAAGAAATTTGAAGATCATCTTTTCTTTTGTTGTCGCACTGTGAATGACCGAGCTTGGACACCGAGAGAGCTGCAGCTCGGACTAATTATACCAATGAAAAATTGCCCAAATAATTATACTGCATTGCCCTTTATTCCATTTTTTAAAGGTTTTTTAACCAGCTTCAAAAAAGGAGGATTTTTACAATTCGAATGTATGTTTTTCCTATGACCGATTTTGATGATTCTTTTTTATTAAACAGTTACACTTTAGGCTTGGTCCCATATAAATGGTGCATGACTGTGCAGAAATGTGCGGCGGCGACTGACTGTTAATAGCTGTTAAAAAAGCCGATTTGTCAAATGTGGTCGCCAATAAGTGGATCACTCACTGGTGTTTACACTTGCTGCTCGCGCCAGTAGCGCGTGGTGCGCGAGCGCAGCGGCAGACTGTCTATCAGGGACTTGAAAAGGAAATGAATTTTGTTTCGTTACACTAAATGCTATCTCATAACGTTCCAAAGTTTGTAACGATACTAAAACCTAAAATTATCAATAACGTTATAAAAAATAACGTTAAAGAATATCATTTTCGTAGAACAATATTTATCGTTACGGCTGAAACGTTACAGATTCACTTGTACAGTGCACTACCGCTCCGTTATCGCATCCCGTACAAGCCACCGCCGCCGTATTAAATCATTACCATTAAGTTCGTTAGAGAGAGAGAGTGCGCATCGCATATTATATAAAATATGTAAAGTATGTGTCACAATCTTTGACAGATTAATAACGATATTATATCGTTATATCAATAACAATGTTATATATTTTTAATATTGTTATTAAATAGTTGTAGATTTCGTTCCGTTTGTTAGTATCGTTATAGCCAAGGAATTAATTTTGTTACGATCCTAGTGGAACGGTACGAACTATCGTTACTGGAACTACGCGTAACGTTATTTTGAATAACGTTTTCAAGTCCCTGTTGTCTATAGCTGTTAAAAAGGCCGATTATATAGTTGGATTACCCACCGCCGGGGCTCGATCGCGCCAGCAGCACGAGGTGCGCGAGCGTGCGAATCGATCGCTCACCTGTAAAGTGGCTCGCGCGGAAGTAGACATGTGTAACACTGCGCCGCACCTCGCAACTGCGCCAACTCAGTTCATTGCGCGGGTGTGTTAAGTCACTTCATCAAAATCTGGTGGCGCACAGCGCAGGACCGGGGCATTGGTATTTAGTTGCCCGCAGAATGCAGAGAAGTGTTATTGAACATTTGTGGTATTGCACGAATCTTATTTTGTATTATTTTTATGAACTGCAGCTACGTTAAATGTGAAAGGAGGAATAGTGATAGGTTTTTTTTTCTATTATTTATTTTACTTAGCCAGGCTGAGTTGACAGCTGTGTGAATAATTTGTTGCGCCATGGCGCAATTTTGAGTTAACGCAATGAACCGGCGCAGTAAACTGTGCCTGAGTTACTAAGTTCACGCAAGGAATTTCGTTGAGTTACCCATGTCTAAGCCGAAGTATCACTGACCTGTGTTGTGTCCCGTTCTTGCCAGCAGCACGTGGTGCGCGAGCGCGGCGGCGGCGGCGAGCGCGCGGAAGGATCACTGACCTGTGTTGTGTCTCGCTCGCGCAAGTATCACTGACCTGTGTTGTGTCCCGTTCTTGCCAGCAGCACGTGGTGCGCGAGCGCGGCGGCGGCGGCGAGCGCGGCGAGCGCGCGGAAGGATCACTGATCTGTGTTGTGTCTCGCTCGCGCAAGTATCACTGACCTGTGTTGTGTCCCGTTCTTGCCAGCAGCACGTGGTGCGCGAGCGCGGCAGCGGCGGCGAGCGCGGCGAGCGCGCGGAAGGATCACTGACCTGTGTTGTGTCTCGCTCGCGCAAGTATCACTGACCTGTGTTGTGTCCCGTTCTTGCCAGCAGCACGTGGTGCGCGAGCGCGGCGGCGGCGGCGAGCGCGGCGAGCGCGCGGAAGGATCACTGACCTGTGTTGTGTCTCGCTCGCGCAAGTATCACTGACCTGTGTTGTGTCCCGTTCTTGCCAGCAGCACGTGGTGCGCGAGCGCGGCGGCGGCGGCGAGCGGCGAGCGCGCGAAGGATCACTGACCTGTGTTGTGTCTCGCTCGCGCAAGTATCACTGACCTGTGTTGTGTCCCGTTCTTGCCAGCAGCACGTGGTGCGCGAGCGCGGCGGCGGCGGCGAGCGCGGCGAGCGCGCGGAAGGATCACTGACCTGTGTTGTGTCTCGCTCGCGCAAGTATCACTGACCTGTGTTGTGTCCCGTTCTTGCCAGCAGCGTGGTGCGCGAGCGCGGCGGCGGCGGCGAGCGCGGCGAGCGCGCGGAAGGATCACTGACCTGTGTTGTGTCTCGCTCGCGCAAGTATCACTGACCTGTGTTGTGTCCCGTTCTTGCCAGCAGCACGTGGTGCGCGAGCGCGGCGGCGGCGGCGAGCGCGGCGAGCGCGGAAGGATCACTGACCTGTGTTGTGTCTCGCTCGCGCAAGTATCACTGACCTGTGTTGTGTCCCGTTCTTGCCAGCAGCACGTGGTGCGCGAGCGCGGCGGCGGCGGCGAGCGCGGCGAGCGCGCGGAAGGATCACTGACCTGTGTTGTGTCTCGCTCGCGCAAGTATCACTGACCTGTGTTGTGTCCCGTTCTTGCCAGCGGCACGTGGTGCGCGAGGCGCGGCGGCGGCGAGCGCGGCGAGCGCGCGGAAGGATCACTGACCTGTGTTGTGTCTCGCTCGCGCAAGTATCACTGACCTGTGTTGTGTCCCGTTCTTGCCAGCAGCACGTGGTGCGCGAGCGCGGCGGCGGCGGCGAGCGCGGCGAGCGCGCGGAAGATCACTGACCTGTGTTGTGTCTCGCTCGCGCAGTATCACTGACCTGTGTTGTGTCGTTCTTGCCAGCAGCACGTGGTGCGCGAGCGCGGCGGCGGCGGCGAGCGCGGCGAGCGCGCGGAAGGATCACTGACCTGTGTTGTGTCTCGCTCGCGCAAGTATCACTGACCTGTGTTGTGTCCCGTTCTTGCCAGCAGCACGTGGTGCGCGAGCGCGGCGGCGGCGGCGGCGAGCGCGGCGAGCGCGGCGAGCGCGCGGAAGGATCACTGACCTGTGTTGTGTCCCGTTCTTGCCAGCAGCACGTGGTGCGCGAGCGCGGCGGCGGCGGCGAGAGCGGCGAGCGCGCGGAAGGCGGCGCGTCCGCCCGCGCGCCCGTACAGCTGCCCGCCCACCAGCGACCCTAGCGCGAACCCTGCACACACCTCACTGCTCACACCAAGGCTCGATTTGACGTATGAGTGAATTGATTTTTTAAAGGTAGATCGAAAGGGGTTAAAATACACCGATACGCCACCGTTATAAAATAACGGTAACGCTATTTTTAGTGGTATCGTTATACCTTTGTATAACCTTTACATAACCGAAATTATACTGGCATTGGTAACCAAAAACATCTGTTGTGTAAACTGTTGTGTATTTGTTGTTTTGACAGTGACAGTTAAGAAATTCTAAGAAACGAATTGATACTCTCCAGCGAATCTAAGAAATACCTTTTGACAGCTGTCACATTTATTGGACAAGGCATTCCACCTGAAAAATCGGTACCTACAATATTCGATTCTTAAGAGATATCGATATCGATTCTTTAGAGTTGATAATCATTTACAATTCTAACTAGATTAATACCAGAATATTTTTTATAGTATAGGGTGACAAACGAACACATATTCCACCTGATAGTAAGTGGATGCTGTGGCCCATAGACATTATCGTCATACATTTATACACAATTAAGAATAAAAATGCAGATGCGTTGGACCGACCGAGAACTGAGATGGAATGCCTCCTTTCCAATAAAAGGAATCGGATGGAATGTCTCCGGTTTTTACACTCACCAAACGAAACACAGCGACATTAAGCTGCTATTTTACGCTGGTATTAGCAGTACTGTGCTGTCTGCTGTTCTACCTCACTACCCTGTCCTTTGAAATCAGCATAAAGTTCATCCCGACAGGCACCACCCTTTTACTCATTTTTGACTTACAACAGTGCCTATATTACTGTGTTCAAGTCTGTAGAGTATATCATCACCAACGACCCCAGCGCGAACCCTGCACACACATCACTGCTCATGCACACGCTTAGTTTAAACAGGCATATTGCATGCCTGGTGAAAGCGCCAGGGTGGCCCGCGAAATTAAAATTTGCTTTCGTTTTTTGTAATTGACAGTTCAGGGTCAAGTTGTATGTTTAACAAAATATGATTCGCGACCGTAACGAGTATGTGTTTACAGAATTATTATTTTTAAAATCACCAATACAACCCTCTAAGTTCATATAATCCCTATGAATGAGTTTTTCTGGAAATAGCCATACAATAGGATTATACGAACTTAAAAGGTTGTATTGATGATTATAATTCTGTAAATACATACTCGTTACGATCGCGAATCATATTTGTTAAACATACAACCTGACACTGACCTGCAAATGCAAAGAACGTAAGAAAATTTGAATTTCGCGGGCTACCCTGAAGCATATCGAAGAACCGACAACAAAAGGTTCTCGGTGGCAGCCTCGTACCGGTAGGCGAAGTGTGGGGCGACCCCCACTAGATGGGTGATGACCTGGTAAGACATGCAGGAAGTCGATGGATGCAGGTGGCTCAGGACCGTGCTTTGTGGCATTCCTTGGGAAGGCCTATGTTCAACAGTGGACTTGTGAAGGACTGTAATGATGATTGTGAATTTATTTTACTAAATACACTTTGCCCCACTCCGGGCCACAGAGTATTTTTACTCTGGGCTCAGCCGCCGTCGTGGTGGTCGTTTGTTTACAGCGCTTCGTGCTGAAAATATCGATCGCTTTAGAAATACAAAATATTCCAAAAACCAAATTTTATACATACTTGACCAAGGTAAGATATTATTATTATTTTATAATCACAGATTTTTATTACAATATTTTGTTTCGTACGCAGGATTTATATATAAATATACTTATACGTCTTGGACTTTATGGAGACCTGAAGGTGTACTTCGGTATCTGCTACTGGAACTCCTCGACGAGGAGAACTAGATGTGCCGAGTTTGGGCTCGTTTTATTAGTTATGAATAGACCTTACCTCCGGACTTGACGGAGTGACTTGAAGGTGTACTTCGGTGACTGCTACTGGAACTCTTTGACGAATAGAACTACAATTTACATTTTTTTTTTCATTATCATATGAGCATTATGAGTCGTGCACTTTTGGATTTTCCAAACTTTTTTTAATTTACGTTTGACATAAAATTATCGGAAAATTGGAAGTATAGTAATAAGGTTATTAGAGAAAACTTGTGTGTATTTAAACTACTTAAAAAAAAATTACGTATAATCATGTTATACGTAATTTTTTTTAATGCGCTTAATGTGCATGCCACAGTTGGATTTACCAATAGTGTTTTTAGTGTACGATGAACCTAAAACAATTGCGCCTAGCTTTTTGTCTAAGTTTTCATCCCGCGTCATTAAGTCTGAGTAAGCATAGCTAATGCCTAGCTATTTTGGGCATTAAAAAAATTTGCATGCATTGCTCTTCCGACTATTAACTGAATCAGCTTGCTAGTGAGTCATTGGACGCGAGACACATTAAAATAATTGTTGAGATTCGAATGCTGTGAAAATTTCTATATTGTACTTAGACTTATAATATTTAACAGTAAGCTGAAGTGGCAATAGGTCATATAGCTCAAAGAATCGGCAACCGATGGGAATGAAATTTTTTCGAGGGCAGCTTCGTCTTTCGTTCTAAGTATAGAGCGGTCCTTCACTAGGTGGAGTAAGACATGTAGAAAATCGATGGATGCAGGTGGCTCAGGGCCGTATTTAACTTTATAAGTTTATCGATAAGGTTCAATTTGCATCAGTTACATAACTATATCGAAACTCACCCAAACCGTCGTCCATGCCGGCTACAATGCCTTGAACTGTTGCGGAGTATCCCTCTGGGGCCACGTGGGCTGCGTAGCCCACGATCGTGGAGTAGCAGAGGGCATAAGTTGGCCCTTGCATTACCGCCTGGAGTAAAGAAAAACGTACACTTCTTCATTTATTTGTTACACCATCATACAGAGCCGTGGTATCTCAGATGGTTAGCGCTCGCTGTAAGTTTCACAGTACGCGAGCAACCCGGGTTCGATCCCGCCGGCACCAATGAAATTGTTAATTGCAATTTTAAGTGCTGATTTACCACGTGCTCGGCGGTGAAGGAAAACATCGTGAGGAAACCTGTATGTCTGAGAAATAAGAAAATAAATATTTCGAAGACATGTGAAGTCCTTCAACACGCATTGGAGCAGAGCGGCGGATATTTTCTTGCCCCAAATCCCTCTCAGAAATGAGAGGAGGCCTGTGTCCAGCAGTGGGACGAATATATGCTGTAACTTTAACATCCCTATGAATAGTAGTATTTAGGATCTTAATTCATTGAGGAAAATGTCATCTATGTACATAAAAACATAAAGTTTTAAAAATATAAGTGAAATACAATCTCTAAATACTATAAACTGATACAAGTTAGTAATAGCAGTTTTTCGGCTACACAGAAGATATTGTATATTTTCAGAGAAATCTCAGAAAATATACAAAGTCAAATAAAATGAAAAAAATTGTATAAAAAGGTTTGTGATAGTTTTAAGTAAAGATAAATGACAAAAACGCCTGGAAATGAACTGATCTCTACCAAGCCATTTCGAAGTACCTAACTAAAAAACCACTCTATATACTGAAAAATAAGATTTAAATTACGTCGCCAAATTTTCCATTCTTACCTCGATGAAAACCAAGTGCCAGGGATGTTGAATGAAAGAGATCAGTGCGAGTCTTACTCCGTAACAGAAGAGAGAGAAAGTAAGGGTAAAGCCGTAGCCCCACCGCTTGATGATTTTACCTGAAACCAAGAAAAAAAAATATTCCATTTTTTTTTATATAAAGGGTGACAAGCGAACACAGCCCACCTGATGGAAAGTGGATGCGGTGTCCCATAGACATCTACATCTATCCTCAATTAAGAATCAATATGCAGATGCGTTGTAACCCGTCAGGGTTAAGATGGAATGCCTCGTATCCAGTAAAGAAGATCTCCAGGTTCTCTACACTCTCAACACGAGACAGCGTATTGACCTGCTATTTTACGCTGGTATTCTGGGAGAGCGTGGACGTTCCCATTCGTGCTACAACTATAATATAGCTGCAGCATGGCTCTTCCAAGTATAAGGGTTTCTACCGAGTGTAAGAGGCTCACACTATATTTTAAATATAGTGTGTGTTTCTTGTTAACACTTATTTATGGTTATATAATGAAAATATGGAAAAAATACACACAAAAATAAAACATTTTTTTTTTATAGAATAGGGTGACAAACGAGCACACAGTCCACCTGATGGTAAGTGGATGATGTTGTCCATAGACATCTACATTTATCCTCAATTAAGAATCAAAAAGCAGATGCGTTGTCACCCTTGAGGACGAAGATGGAATGCCTCTTTTCCAGTAAAAAGGGTCTCCGGTTCTCTACACTCACCATAAGAAACACACCAGCATGAAGCTGCTATTTTACGCTGGTATATGCAAGTCAAGTAAAGTCAAAATATTTTTTATTCAAAAACGGCCTTTATAAAGCACTTTCTTAAAGTCCAAAAAAACTACGGTGTCGCATCAACAAGTCCATAGTGCCTAGATAACTTGTGAGCAGAAGCGGCAAGAAACTCACAAGTAGACTATTTTTTCCCAACAGTTTCAATTTACCGTTACAGACTATTTAAGTCCACTGCTGAACATAGGCCTTCTCCATAGATTGCTACATAGGAGGATCTCAATTTTTATGTCAATGACATCCATCACTAATAAAAAACTAGACACACAATCAGTGACAAAAAATGTCCTTACCGAATGAGCGCCCACTCGAACATTTGGGTGCGCTTTTAATTTGTACGTAGCTTTGTGAATACAACTTTAGGCGATGCATTTAAGGTTGAATTTACATTAATGTATATTTATTACAACTAGAATTACATCAAAACAATTGGCGACAGTTTTTAGAGGACTTTTGCATGGAATTGTGTATCTAGTTTTTTATTAGTGATCAATGATCAATGACAATAGCTAGAGAGTCATGTATCTATACACTGTTCACGCTAAGTGGATTATCTGTGCTATATTTCATAGTGTTGGCATATACAAAAATACTAGTCAACATAAAGTCTCTTTAATAATGGATGTAGTCAAAACAAGTCCATTAATTCTTTATTTGTAAATGATAAACTTTGTGTTAGCATTCTAATACAGAATTTCGTACAGTACACAGAGACTTTCTTTTACCCCAAAACTATATTCCATAGAAATCGGAGAATTATTTTCAGAGCAGATAGCAATGAAAAATTGCATCGGGGTCAGAGATAAGAGAGATACGCTACGCTCCGCTCTGATGTTTAAAAAGGTTTATTATACCACTAAAGTGTACGTAGTACTTTCAATAAGTATTCTACGTGATAGAAGATTACTTATTGAATATAGACATCTACATCTATCCTCGAATAAGAATCAAAATGCAGATCCATCGTCAGCCCTGAGGACTAAGATGGAATGCCTCGTATCTAGTAAAAAGGGTCTCCAGCTCTCTACACTCACCATACGAAACACAGCAGCATTAAGCTGCTATTTTGCGCTGGTATTCTGTGAGAGCGTGGTCCTAGCGGTCGAGCCGACTCATTCGTGCTACAACCATAATATAGCTGCAGCATGACCCTACCATGTATGCGCACTTGACCTTGAGCGGTGAAGGCAAACTAATTACTCCATATTACAGAAATGACAGGAGGTTTGTGCCAGTTCAAAATTTGGCATAAGCTTCTTTTATGTAGGGTATAAGAAAAAAATCTCACCAGAGAAGAAGAAAAACAGCAGTTCCCCGACGAAGCTCTGTGCGGCGACCACAACGCCCTCTATCAGCTTTATCTGCGCCATAGAGCCCGTCTGCTCCGCCAATTCCTCAAGGAACCTGAAATCGTACTCTATTTCCTCTTATTCTTTTACCCGAATATTTTATTTATTTATTTAATCTTTATTGTGATACACCTTAATCTAAGGGCATTCTCTACCAGTCAACCTTGGAGAATTAGATAAGTAAAAGTTGGTAGGTGCTAAATGATTAGACATAATATATTGTAAACAAACATAAAATATTTTAAGATATTGTTAGATGAAATTATAAAATATACGTTGTTACGTGCTGAGTGAGTAAAATTGCAAATCAGGGTGAAAAAAAATTGATATATTCTTAGAAACACAGCAAGTGTTATAACTTTGTTTGTACAAAATTTTAATTTTATAATTAAAAATTAAAATTTTATACAAACGACTTCAATTTTATTTATTTTTATAGGAGAGGGGCAAACGAGCATGCGGCTCACCTGATGGTAGTGACTACCGCCGCCCATGAAGAACTGCAACACCAGGAACCAGAGGAATTGCAGATGCGTTGCCGGCCTTTTAAAAGGAGTAGGCTCCTTTCTTGAAGGTCCCTAAGTCGTATCGGTCCGGAAAAATCGCTGGTGGTAAACTATTCCACAAGGAAGTTGTGCGAGGAAAACATCTTCTAAATCGCACAGTGGTGGACCGCCAATCATCCAGATGGTGTGGATGGTATCGGGAGTTCTGCCGCGATGTGCGTTCGTGAAATTTGGCGGCTGGGATTAATCCGAACAATTCCTCAGAGCACTCCCCGTGGTAAATGCGAAAGAAAATGCAAAGAGATGCAACATCTCTTCGCAGCGCCAATGAATCGAGCCGATCGGAAAGGACTCGGTCGTCGACGATTCGAGCCGTTCTGCGCTGGATGCGGTCAAGTGGAAGGAGCTGGCACTGGGGAGCCCCAGCCCAGAGATGGGAACAGTATTCCATGTGAGGCCGAACCTGCGCCTTTTAAAGTTGCAGGCGTTGTGCCGGCATGAAATACTGTCCCGCTCTGCTGAGCACGCCAAGCTTTTTAGAGGCCAATTTGGCCTTCTCTTCCAAGTGACCACGAAACTGCACGTCACTCGATATGTCGACGCCGAGGACCGATACTGGCTGAGGCAACAAGGAGTGCCTAGAAACTGAGGAGATCGACAAAGGGTTCTTTTTAGCGGTAAACGCGCAAACTTGTGTCTTCTGAGGATTAAACTGGACTAGATTTAGTCGCCCCCAATCCGAGACTTTGTTCAGCAAAGACTCGACTTCAGACACAAGTTTGTTCCGGTACTCGGCGACGTTTTCCCGAGAAATATTGGCACGACCGGTGTATAGAGCATCACCAGTGCTGTCATCCGCATAGCAATGAATGTTACCGGTTTGCAACATATCATTGATATGCAAAAGAAACAGCGTTGGTGATAGCACGCAGCCTTGTGGAATACCAGCGTTGATGAGCGTACTCGGAGCATGCACCGTCTACAACGACCTTGATGCTCCGATCTGCAAGAAAGCTGGTGATCCAATAGCACAATTTCTCGGGAAGCCTATAGGAAGGGAGCTTCGAAAGAAGCGCTTTGTGTCAAACCCGATCGAAGGCCTTCGCAATGTGCAAACTAACGGCCAATGCCTTCCCCTTGGACTCTACTGCCTCCGCCCATCTATGAGTCAGGTAGACCAGAAGATCACCAGCTGATCGATCCCGACGAAAACCGTATTGGCGGTCACTATCAGCTGGTCACTATCAAGGTACCGCATGAGCTGGCAGTTTATAATGGATTCTATTATTTTGGAGAACAAGGAGGTGATGGCGATAGGCCTGTAGTTAGACAGGTCTGAGCGGTCGCCTTTTAGGATCGGTTGGACAAAGCTGCCTTCCATGATTTCGGGACTACGCCTAGGGAGTAGGAGTACCGGAAAAGACACGTTAGAACCGGTGCCAACTCCTGAGCACACGTCCTCAGCACAATTGGGGATTCCGTCAGGCCCACTCGACTTGTGGATGTCCAGGGAGGGGTGCTTTGCGAACCGCGCGCTGTGAGAACCGCACATCCGGCATGGAGCACTCACACCGCGGGATGGTCGGCGGTATGTTCCCCGTCATCAAGAGTCGAGTTGGACGCAAAAGGAGCCTAAAGGTCGGCTTTCTCTTTTGCGGCGTGGGCCAGTGAGTCGTCCTCCCTGTGCAGAGATGGTAGTGATGGCTTACAGAAATTCGCGTGAGCGTGGTGGCACCACACCCGGATCAGACAATGGTCCGAAAAGCCGAGAGGGCATCGACGGAAACCTGATATCCGTCCGGATGAGAGGTCAGCAGAAGGTCCAGCAGGGAAGGTGTATGATCCTTCACATCTGGAATCCGCGTAGGCGAAGTAACCAGCTGTGTCAGACCATATGCCGAGGCAAAGTCATAAAGAGATCTCCCGCATGATCGGTTAAACGTGAATCGAGCCATTTGGCGTGGTGGGCGTTAAAATCGCCAAGGATCACGATCTCTGCGGATGGGACCTGTTGTAGCAAGGAATCTGTAGCCACTTGGACGTGGTCAATGAGTCGGTCTGTTTCGGCATTACCGCTATGGGACCTATAGAGGCACCCGTAGACGCGGGATGGTCGTCGTTGTCTACGCGTAGCCAAAGGATGGACAGGTCCGAACCTTCAAGACTGCCGAAGCGTCGAGAACAGATGTCCTCTGACGTATACGCAAACTCCAGCCGAGGCACAAAGGAGTGTTTCAATTTGTACCCTGGGTAGGAGAGATACGAAGTATCAGCCGGAGAGGACACCTGCGTCTCGGTCAGAAAGAGCAAGGCCGTCTTCGCTGTCTCGAGATGGTAGTGGACGGCGTTTAGGTTCGAGTGAAGTCCCTGATGTTGCAGAAATTCACGGATAGCGTGGCAGGGTCGCCTTGGTCTTGTTGCTCAGTTTGCCCCGAGCAGTTATTGTTTTGAGCGGAATTTTGCCCCAGAATACGCGGGCAGCCTGAGCACCCACGCTCAGGAGTGGAGTAGCATGGTCGTGGATGCTCAGCGAGGATTCTCCAGGGTGCTGGTAACCTCCTGGGGTAGTCTATTATTTAATTCTGCTACTATGTTGATGGGGAGAATTGGGCCTTCAATATAAATTATTAAGAATAACTCAAAACTATTGGTCAGACCTGGATCAAATTTACAAATTTACCTCATAACTTATTTCTAGACGAATCGACTTTAACGATTCTTTTTTATTTGAAAGCTGGTGCTTCTGATGTGGTCCCATACAAATTTGGTCAAGGTGTGACCAGCAGTTTTTGAGTTATCCTTAATTGAAGTCGGTTGTAGATTTTTTTTAATTTTACCACTTGTTACCTAAATCATTTCTGCCTAGAAGTGCGTATGGATAGGTAGCACCATCTTACGTATTTCTGCTACCAAATAACAGTGCTTGCTATGTTCCGGTCTGAAGGGTATAGAGAGTTATATAACTACGGACTGTTAGGCGTTCCATCTTAGTCAACGGTCACAACGCATTCACTGCAATAGCCACATTTTTTATAGAAATAGGATAACAAACGAGCACACAGTCCACCTGATGGTAAGTGGTTGCTGAGGCCCATATACATCTACATCTGTCCTCGTTTGCGAATCAAAATGCACATGCGTTGTCAGCCGTGAGGACTAAGATGGAATGCCTCTTTTCCAGTAAAAAGGGTCTCCGGTTCTCTGCACTCACCATACGAAACACAGTAGCAATAAGCTGCTATTTTACGCTGGTATTCTGTGAGAGCATGGTCCTTCCCCGGTCGAGTCGACCCATTCGTGCTACAACTATACTATGAATATAGCTGCAGCTAGGCTCTACCACGTAAAATACATACCATCAGGTGGATTGTGGGTTGTGTGATCCTTTGTCACCTTTATTCTATTAAAAAAAAATGTAAACCGACTGGCATAAGTATAGCAAATAGAAGGTATACATTATACAACTACTAGAATGTGAAACTTAACCATAAAAAAATGTGTTTTGTGAAGAATATTTAGTGAAACTTTGAAGATTAATATTTGTGTATAATATATTGAATGCATGAGTGTGTAAGCGAGTGTGTAAAAGTAAAAATGAAGTTACAGCCTATATACGTCCCACTGCTGGGCACAGGCCTCGTCTCAATTCTGAGAGGGTTTTAGGGCAAGGAAGTGTCCGCCATGCTGCCCCAATCGCGTGTTGGCGAACTTCACAACATGTCTTCGAAATATATATATATTTTCCTCTCGATGTTTTCCTTCACCGCCGAGCACGTGGTAAATCAGCACTTAAAATTGCAATTAACAATTTCATTGGTGCCGGCGGGATCGAACCCGGGTTGCCCGCGTAATGTGAAATTTACAGTGAGCGCTAACCCACTGAGCTACCACGGCTCTTAAGAGAGTGTGTAAGCCATATTAAGTTGTAGTAAGTAATGCTTCAGTTATTTCATAGTTTCAAATACCGCCATCTATCGGAAGCAAATAAGGTTTTATCTGCATTTCCCATAATCACCTTTTACGACACCCACTGGATGTAAGAGGATCCATAAGTGGCCATCACCACCGTTCACCATTTACGCCACTTTACTCATACTTAACATCTAAGTTTTCATTAAAATTTTCATTTAATAAACTTAATAATCAATTCTAGGGAAACAAATCAGGATATGGACAGCAGCGTCTTCCTAATAACGACTAAAAATAAAAAAACTGCGGTTGCCAACCCCCTATGAGGCAATCTATGGGGGAGGCCTATTTTCAGCAATGGACTTGAATAGGCTGTAACGGTAACGTTAATCAATTCTAAAGATTTTTTTTAAAACAGTCGAATCACACCCAAGCGCAGTGTTCAAATCACAATAAAGTCTTAACTCAAACGAAATGGAAGGTGATGACTCACCAGAACATATAGTATATGATAAAGCTGTCGAAGGTGCCGGCCACCACCGCGAAGACGATGAACACCACGACCCTCCGTATCTTGAGGACTTCGCGCAGCGCTTTCCCCGAGTCGTCGGGACTTCTAAGCGATGGTAACTGGGGTTTAAAAATATCATAGATTTGAGAATGAACATCTGTGCACTGTTGCGAGGGACAGGAACCGTGTTTTAACGTGGTAGAGCCACGCTGCAGATGTATTGCTGTTGCAGCACAAACGGGTCGGCTCAAACGGGGAAGGACCACGCTTTCACAGAATACCACCGTAAAATGGCAGCTTAATGCTGCTGTGTTACGTACGGTGAGAGTTGAGAACCGGGGACCCTTTTTAATGGATACGAGGCATTTCATCTTAGTCCTCAGGGGTGACAACGCATCTACATTTTCATTATTAATGCAGGATAAACATAGTGTCGATGGGCCACAACATTCACGTTTCATCAACAGATGAAATATATGCTTGTTGACTATAATTTTTGTCACGAAAGTCAGAAAAACTGAAAGATGAAGTAGTGAAGTGTGACCCACTGTAGGGATCCTTAATATGTATAAATCTATGACAGTGGCCACCGTGGCCATAGAACTGTTCAGAGTTGTGGCCGAATTACTATCTAGTTAGATAGTCTGTAAAACTTCATTGTCATTAGTCAGTCGTATGTCATAAAACGACATTAAATTACTGTGTAGTGGTAGTGTTGGTATATCCACTACTCCAAATCGTCCTGTGGGTGTCGTAAGAGGCGACAGAGGGAAGCCAGGAGATGGGCAGCAGCGTCTTCTTAATTACAACTACTGAATAAAAACTGCGGTTGCCAACCCGCCTGCCAAGAGCCACGAGCCACTGGCCACTACGGCAATATCCTAGAGGAGGCGTATGTACAGCAATGGAATCTGATAGGCTGTAAAGGATAGATGGATGGATAATGTATGTCATAAAAAAATAAATAAAAATCCTAGACATTGATCAACTCACCTTAAGCGCCCTACAGCTGTACAGATCTATCACTGTGGCCACTATGGCCACAGCGAAGGCAGGGGTGAAATCCTTATAGGTTCCCGACACAGCGTCGACCAGCCAGCCGCCCAGTAGAGCTGTCGCGCCATAACCAGCTGTACCCCAAGCTCTTTGGCCACCGTATTTAGAGCCACGATCTGGACCTTGAATGAAGACACCAAACATTACTGTATACTGAATATTCAGTTATATAGTTATTAAAGTTAAAATAAGTTACAACCTATATACGTCCTACTGTTGGGTACAAGCCTTATCTCATTTCTGAGGGGTTTTAGGGCAAGGAAGTGTCACTAAACTGCACCAATGCGTGTTAGCGACTTCACACGTATCCGAAATATTTGTTACTCGGCGGCGAAGGAAAGCATCGCGTCCCCGTGAGACTTGAGTTTGCTTTCCTTTCTTTATAACAAAACAGACGACAAATAAGCACACAATTCACCTGATGGTAAGTGGATACTGTAGACCATAGAAACTTAGGATAAATGGAATGAAAAGGTGCAGTGAAAAAGGTACTTTACACCCACCGTACAAAACACAGCGTCACAATGGCTGCTATATTTCGCTGGTAATCTGTGTGGTCCTTCACCGATAGAGACGACTTATTCGTGCAGCAACCATAATATAGTTGCAGCGTGGCTTTACCAAATAAGATTTATTATTGAAAATGGTCGCAATTTCGATGCTCGCTTTCAATAGATACTCCATTCATTCATAATGGCGTCTCCCATAGATTGCCTCATAAGGCGGATATCTGCCATAATTGCCACGCTTGGAAAACGGATTGGCGACCGCAGCTTTTTTATATTTTTGAGGTTCATTTACCTTTGTCGTCTCTTACGACATCTACAAGATGACATGGGGTAGTGGATTCCTTTTTTTATAGAATAAGTGTGATAAACGAGCGCACAGTCCACCTGATAATAGGTGGATGACTACACAGACATCTACATTTATCCCCGATTAAGATTCAAAATGCAGATGCGTTGTCAATCAACGTTGTTTCGTTTCCAGTAAAAAGTGTCTCCGGTTCTCTACACTCACCATACGAAACACAGAAGCATTGTTCTTTTACTTCATGTTGGTATTCTGTGAGAGCGCGGTCCTACCGGTCGAGCCGACTTATTCGTGCTACAACCAATAACATGCTGCAGCGTGGCTCAACCACGTGAATACCGTCACTACGCGGCTTTACCTATTGTTCAAAAGGTAAATTTTCCATAGGTAAGCCACTAGCTGCAAATAATTATCAATAAAATGAACAAAACATGAAAGTGAAAGCTCCAAAAAACTAAACTTCGAGAGAATGACACGAATGCAAAGTATCAGGCGTATGATAACTTTTTTTTTTTTTTTTATAGGATAGGGTGACAAACGAGCACACAGTCCACCTGATGGTAAGTGGTTGCTGTGGCCCATAGACATCTACATCTATCCTCCTTTGCGAATCAAAATGCAGATGCGTTGTCACCCGTGAGGACTAAGATGGAATGCCCCTTTTCCAGTAAAAAGGGTCTCCGGTTCTCTACACTCACCATACGAAACACAGCAGCATTAAGCTACCATTTTACGTTGGTATTCTGTAAGAGCGTGGTCCTTCCCCGGTCGAGCCGACCCATTCGTGCTACAACTATACTACTAATATAGCTGCAGCATGGCTCTACCACGTATAAAAACTGTAGGGTTTATGTGATTAAAATATAAATAAATTTATAATTAACACTATATATACTGTATTCTATCTTATTCTCTCGCAGGCTAAATCCTATAGATGTATTATGTTTGTCTCTTTTTAGTGTCGCAATTTCGTTTCATCGAGTTTCAAATCATGAAGATTCTAAAGAAGCTTCCACTTCAAAAATAAAAAGAACTCACCTAACACATCAAAACATACAGCGTCTCCTATACAGTTGGCTACATTGAATGCTACCGTTCCAACACACATAAGTACAACAAAGACCCAGAAGACAGCCGTCATGTATATACTACCATTTTCTTTTGTCTCCACTCCTTTCTCTTTCGTCACTTTTGCATAAACCTTTTCAATATTCGGAAACGAGTTGCCATCCTTAGCCGCGCTCACTTCGCGCTTTGTTCTATTAAAGCTTGTTCCATTCATTTCTTTGGTTATAATTGCATCTTCAAAACACACCAGGTTGCAGTCTTTCACTGGTGAACATATTGTCTGTCCCTCTCTCGTCTCAACGTAATTCATATGGAAGAGCGAGCAAGTTGTATTTATTACTGGACCGTCCACGTATATCGTATTCACAAATGTCGAATTCGGCAGGAATACTTCGAGGTGATCCGTTTTTTCGCATGTCCAATGACAATTATATAATTCTAGTGGTTCGTAAGAGTCATTTTTGTATGTTTGGATATATACTGTGTCGTTTAATTTGTAAATTGATCTTAGGAGGGGTTCAGAGGATTCTGGTTCTTCTGGCATTGGTAAAAACCACAAGCCGCAGTATGACCCTGTCATAACAACTATGAGCAGCATGAAGACTAGTTTTCTTTGACTCTGAAAGCGTAAAAATTCATTATTATTAATTGCGATAATTTGTAACAATCACGCGTATTTGGGATATATAAATATAGCGGTAATTCCTCACGCTGACGGAAAAGAATTTTACATCAACTTAATTATTATTACTTAAATAGTAGACTTACAGAAAATCTTCAAAGAGATCACCGACTTTATTAATAAAATTCGATAGGGATCATGCAAAGGATAAATGGAATCTTTCGGTCTTATAGAAGTCACGCTGCAGTTATATTATGGTTGCAGCACGTATGTGTCGGCTCAACCGGGAAAAACCACGCTCGCATATAATACCAGCGTAAAATAGCAACTTAATGCTGATGTGTTTCGTGTGGTGAGAGTAGAGAACCGGAGAGCCTTTTTGCTGGTAACGAAGCATTCTATTTTAATATTTAAGGGTAACAACGCATGTACATTTTGATTCTTAATCGAGGATTGATGGAGATGTCTATGGGCTACAGCGTCCCCTTACAATCAGGTGGACTGTGTGTATGTTTCTCACCCTTATTCTATAAAAAAATACTTTAGTCATTTCTTTATCTTCATCTAATTCCTATTTTTTTTTAAATTGAATAAGGATGACAAACGAGCACACAGTCCGTAAGTGGATTCTGTGGCCCATACACATCTACATTTATCCTCAATTAAGAATCAAAATGCAGATGCGTTGTCACCCCTGAGGACTGAGATGGAATGCCTCGTTTCCAGTAAAAAGGGTCTCCGGTTCTCTACACTCACCATACGAAACACAACAGCATTAAGCTGCTATTTTATGCTGGTATTCTGTGAGAACATGGTCCCACCCCGGACGGGCCGACCCATACGTGCTGCAACCACAATATAGCTGCAGCATGGCTCTACCACGTAAAAATTGTTATTATTACTATTGTTATTGTACGACATAACAAGTACACTGTCCACCTCATGGAATGTGAATACTGTGGTCTACAAACACATACATTTATTATAGATTAATAATCAAAATATCAGTATTATTATATATCAGTATTTATTTTTTTACGTGGTAGAGCCATGCTGCAGCTATATTAGTAGTATAGTTGTAGTACGAATGGGTCGGCTCGACCGGGGAAGGACCACGCTCTCACAGAATACCAGTGTAAAATAGCAGCTTAATGCTGCTGTGTTTCGTATGGGGAGTGTAAATAACCGGAGACTCTTTTTAATGGAAACGAGGCATTCCATCTTAGACCTCGCGGGTGACAACGCATCTGCATTTTGATTCGTCATCGAGGATAGATGTAGATGTCTATGGGCCGCAGCAACCACTTACCATCACGTTGACTGTGTGCTCGTTTGTCACCATTATTCTATAAAAAAAAAAGTATCACCCCTGAGAACTTAATGAAATGCCTAGTTACCAAAAGGGTCTCCGGTTCTCTATACTCATCATACGAAATACGGCATCATTACCCTGCTATTTCACGCTAGTATTCTATGGTGGTTCTATGGCGTGGTTCTTCCTCGGTCGAGCCGATTCATTCGTACTACACTCATAATGCAGCTTACAGCGTGTTTCTACCGCGTACATCCTGCAGTAAAAAAATACATATTTAACCTTACAGGTTTATTAGTGATCGATGCTTACAGGCCAATAATCAACCACGTATCCGAAGAGCGGCTTCGCCAACGCCCAGAGGAGTGGCAACACCGCCGTCACCATGCCCATGGCGGCCGGCGAGATACCCAGCTGCCGGCCGAACACGTTCATTTGCGGCAGAAGAGGACCGAGTGCTAAAATAATAACATAAAAAGGTTAGGCCATTAGAAAGCATCCAACCATCCATTCATCAATTACAGTTTACAACCTATGAAGTCCACTGCTGAACATCGGCCTCTTCCATACATTGCTTGGGGGGATTTTGCCACGCTAAGCGGGCAGGTTAGCAACTGAAGTTTATTAATTACTATAATTTTGAGCTGTTGTCAGGAAAACACTGCCGCCCATCTCCTGGTTTGTTTCCCTCTGTCGCATCTTACGACAACCACGGGACGATATGGATGGGGTAATTTATATTCTTACACACCAACTACAAGGCTTAAACAGCACAATAAATTTAAAAAAAAAAAACCTTGTAATTAATATTGGGCACCAGCACCGTAACGGTCAACGACTTGTATGCAGTCTATAGATATAGATAGAAAATTCTTTATTACGTTCAAATAAAAAAAAATTGGTATAAAGGCGAACTTAATACCGAAAAGGCATTCTCTGCCAGCTAACCTTAAAGTAGTAGTACTAGATTTAAGAGTGTAATCATCATCATCATCATTACAGCCTTTCACAAGTCCACTGCTGAACATAGGCCACTAGTTGGAGTGACGACCTAGTAAGCCATGCAGGAAGTCGATGAAAGGACCGTGCTTTGTGGCATTCCTTAGGGGAGGCTTAAAAAAGTTGCGAAATAGGTACCTACAATGTTTTAAAACAAAACCCTCTCACAAATTCTAACATTTTTCGAGGTTTTATTAAGTCACTTTCGTGTTTGTCTGTCTGTCTTTCGTTCCGGATGGAATTTTAGTAATTGATTTTAAACTATCTTCCCGGTGAGCTGGATACTTGAAATTTTGAATATAGCTCAAGTTCAGATGACATTGCAAGAATATGTTAAAAGAACGTGGTAAAAATATATATTTTTTTAATTAAAAAAAAATTACTCGTTAATTCTAGTGTTAAGAATACTCGAACTAGACACCGAAGTCTGTATGACCAAGTGTCGTAGTGTGTGTACTGTCTTGACATCTAGTTGCATGTGTACCTTTGATGATATTGTGTCGAGTGTCGGTTAGGGTTGCCAATTTTTCTTTTAAAAAAAAACGTATTTAATCCTTCGAATAAGAAAAACTAAATTATTTGGAAGAAAACTAAAGTATTTTTGAAATTTAAGTTTTTATTGCTTTAAATACACATTTTTTGTATTTTTCGCACACGTTAATAATTTTTGGTTGTCTTTAAAAGTTTAAAAACTAGTTTTACAATCTAATTTTAGATTTAAAAAGATAAATGATACATTTTTTATTAAATTTATAGACGATCTATGTCATTATTACTAGTTTTTCTTTCGATCTTCGAAAAGTATTTTCACATACTTTATTTTTATGCAAAAGTATAAAATATGGAACAGAGACATGGTCCTTCACTGCTGGCCGTATGAGGAAAAACAAGGTCGCTCAGCGAGCTATGGAGAGGGCTATGCTCGGGGTTTATCTGCGTGATAAACTTAGAAATGAGGATATCCGCAGTAGAACCAGAGTGACCGACATAGCCCAACGGATTAGTAAACTGAAGTGGCAATGGGCCGGCCATATAGCCCGAAGAACCGCGGAGAAAGTGTAGGGCGTCCCCCCACTAGATGGAGTGACGACCTGGTAAGACATGCAGGAAGTCCATGGATGCAGGTGGCTCAGGACCGTGAGTTGAGGCATTCCTTGGGGGAGGCCTATGTTCAGCAGTTGACTTGTGAAGGGCTGTAATGATAATGATGATCAAAAAATAAAATAGAATACGTTATTATAAAGTATGGTTGGCAACCCTAGTGTCGGGCTAAGATTACAAACATACCTTAAAGTACCACAAACATACTCGTTCATACATAAGTATAGAGTTAATAATAGATTAATAATAATAATAATAATTTATTTTCTCACCACAATACAGAATTATTGTACATAATATTATAGTATAGCCTCAATATTATCCACTAATACATAATTAAATATACTTGTACATACTAGAATGAAATAGAGAAAAAACAAATCTCCAAGTTTTTCGGATACAAATGGTAAAATTACAAATTTTGTACAACCGACCAACCGACTTTATTAAAAAAATAATTAAAAATTTTGTACAACCGACTTCAATTTAAATTATTCAGAATAACTTAAAAACTATTGGTCAGACCTTGATCACATTTATATGGGACAACATGAGAAGCACCAGCTTTCAAATAAAAAAAATTATCATAATCGGTTCACCTAGAAAAAAGTTATGAGGTAACACACATAAAAAAAACATACAAGTCGAATTGAGTACCTCCTCCTTTTTGAAGTCGGTTGAAAATATAGCTTAGATCACACCTGGTGTTGTTCTCTGTTTGTGGAGTTTTATTACAATCGCTTTAGTCATTCCAGAGATTAGCCCGGAGAGACAGATAGACAGACAGATAAAAAATTTAAAAATGGTTGTTCTCGTCGTAATGGTATATCGCCAACTCTTATCTAGCTTTTAGCTCTACTCGCTTCTCGTTCATCGTTGGCGGTGGGACAAGTGCATTAAGATGCGATAAAACTGCAGACATTTACCTAATCTATAAATAATATATGATACACCTAAGTTTAAGCAATCGCAATCGGCTGCTCTTAATAGTAGCCGGCTTAACCTTGGTGTACCCGCACTTCGGCTGTTAGCCGTAACATATATACGAGTAAGATAATATATGGTCAGTGTTACGTGTTTGGTCATGTAGAAAGAATGAACGAGGAAAGAGTGACAAAGCAAATTTATGTTGCAAAAGTGAATGGAAGAGTCGGGAAAGGACGCCCTAGACGAAGGTTTATCGACCAAATTGGCGATATATTGAAAATGGGCCAGATTAGGAGTACCCTTAACCGACGAGCGTGTATGCGTAGATATATGGATGTAAAGGAGGCGAGAGAGGTGTGTCAGGATCGTGCCAAATGGAAGTCCGTAGTCTCTGCCTACCCCTCTGGGTGACAGGCGTGAGTGTTTATGTATGTTATGTATGTTACGTGTGTCCCAGGCGATAGTACCCCTGCACAGAAACCATTGCACCCACTGGTAGCTGCTAGTTGTATCCCTGGCGTAAAATCGCTTCAAGTCTCTACCTCGTAGTTTAAAAAATTGTATCTAAAAAAATCTAAAATAGCAGAGCTATCAAAATGATATGACAACAGCATCAAAATTATAAAATTTTGAATTTACTAGATACACTTGCATTTGCAATTTTGTCAGAATCACTGTTGTTTAAAAATGCGTCATTTTTTTCTTCATATAATTGAAGAGACAAACATATACATAGATGTAGTAGATTAAGCCTATGAGAGATTGAGATGAATACAGTATATTGTGTTTTTCTGAAGGTTTGACTTCGACCGCGTGTGAACTGCATACGATTTTTATTTTTTAAAGAATAAGGGTGACAAACGAGCACACAGTCCACCTGATGGTAAGTGGTTGTTGCGGCCCGTGGACATTTATATTTATCTTCGATTAAGAATCAAAATACAGATGTGTTGTCACCCCTGAGGACTAAGATAGAACGCCTCGTTTTCAGTAAAAAGTGTCTCCGGTTTTCTTGACTCACCATACGAAACACAGCAGCATTAAGCTGTTATTTTACGCTGGTATTATGTGAGAGCGTGGTCCTTCCCCGGTCGAGCCGCCATTGCGTGTTTGAAACAAACAACTCATTCCCGCCATAAAACAATGCACATAACTGTCATGGCGGACAATGAGGCCGTTAAGAGTCACAAAAGTGATAACGTTTTATTTTTATTCCGTGGCGGTACATATATTATGCATATTTACCTACCGTTTTTAACGATATTTATTTACCTATAAGTGGAAATTCATACATTTAAATAAAATAGAAGTGTCTGTCCGTAAAATTGAAATAAGTGACTTCTATTAAGTTCAGGGGGTTCTTTGCATGCTATTAAGTCATAAATAACCATTTTAAAGAGTATTGTCTGTCTGTTTGTCTGTCGGGCTAATCTTAAGAATGGCTAAGCCGATTGTGATAAAACTTTACTAACAGATAGAGAGCAATGCCGGGAGGGATCTAGGCTCAGGCTATATTTTATCCCAAAAAGTTGAAGCCATGGCTTAAATCTAAATAACACCACATTAATAAATCCTGCCCAGGCGAAGTCGGGGCGGGTAGCTAGTATATAATATTAATGTTGGAAAAATTTACTCTGCCAACATTTTTCCAACTTTAATATAATGGATTTCCGCAAAGTAACGCCTGATTCTATTAATTATAGTATATAATGTGTCAAATTACATTTTATAGTCATCATCATCATTACGGCCCTTCACAACTCCACTGCTAAACATAGGTCCAAGGATCGCCATAAAGTCAAAGTCAAATATTTTTATAATGATTTCTTATATTTACGCGAACACTACACATTGAATAAAACTACTTTTACGGATTATATCGCATTTAATTTACTTACTTTACATAATGATTTCTTATATTTACGTAAACACTACACATTGAATAAAACTACTTTTACGGATTATATCCCGTTTAATTATCTTATTTAATAAGTTAAGTCAAATTCAATCAATATCGCGTTTAAATAACTTATTTAATAAGTTAATTAAACGCGATATAATCCGTAAAAGTAGTTTTATTCAATCAAATATTTATATTCAAAATTAGCTTTTACAAAACACTTTTTAAAGTCAAATGCTACGCCATCGCTTTAACAAATCCCCACTGGGGGAGACCTTGTGAGAAAAAGCGACAAATATATAAAACGATCAGAAACAGAAACAGAAACAGAAACTTTTTTATTCAATATAGATTATAAATAATACTTATTGAAAGTCACTCTTTTGTCTAATTACCACTGGTTCGAAAAAAAACCTCTGTCCTGGGAAGAACCAGCAAGAAACCCAGCGGGACTTTTTTTTTAAATAACAGCTTACAATCATGTATATTACACAATTAACCACACAAAACAAATTAGAAACAGCCTGGCAGCGAACACCTCATTCCCAGGGGTTATTATCATCCATAAATTCCTTAACATTATAATAACCCTTTTTATACAAACTATGTTTAATAAAGTTTTTGAATTTTGAGCAGGTCGAATTTTGTATATTTTCTGGGATTTTGTTATCTTTATGTCTGTGTCTGATCCTAAGTCACATGCATCCATTGACTGTTTTTATACTATATTTTACGCTGGTATTCTGTGAGAGCGTGGTCCTACCCCGGTCGAGCCGACCCATTCATGCTACAACCATAATATAGCTGAAGCGTGGCTCTGCCACGTATAAACGCACGGTATCGCTAGGAAAGAAATGGTCAACTTTTAGTTGCGAAAGTACATGAGGGATTGTTATAACGAAGTGAATGAGAAGAAACTGAGATAATAGTATAATATTTTAATCAACGTCAAAAAAGGAGAAGGTATTTAATTCGACTGTGGTTTTTGCATGTTTGTTTTATTACAGGATATTTTCGCCAATTGTGAACCGATTTTAATGATTCTATTTTTCAATTAAGATTGTACAACCAGTGTGTTGCCAGTGATAACCTATGGATATGAGACGTGGTTCTTAACTGCTGGCCGTATGTCGAAGCTCAAGGTCGCTCAGCGAGCTATGGTGAGGGCTACGCTCGGGGTTTCTCTGCGAGATAGACTTAAAAACGAGGATATCCGCAATGGAACCAGAGTAACCGATATAGCTCAACGGATTAGTAAGCTGAAGTGGCAATTAGCCGGCCATATACCTAGCTCGAATAACCGACAACCGATGGGGAAGTAAGGTTCTTTCGAGTGCCACCCTCGTACCGGTAGGCGAAGTGAAAGGCGCCCCTCCACTACACGAAGTGACGATGGTATAGGTCAGGACCGTGCTTTGTGGCATTCCTTGGGGGAGGCCTATGTTCAGCAGTGGACTTGTGAAGGGCCGTAATGATGATGATGATTGTTCATTAAATATCCTATACCCCAAGAGTAGGTCTATTCAAATTTAAATAAAAAATAGACCTCTAAGAGTGGACTAATAGCAAATGAAATTTTTAATGTAACTGTTAGTTGACCTTCTAGTCGTCACCTCGCTTAGTTCTAAAATGATCAACAACCACCACATGATATGAAAATTACTTATTTTATTATTTCCGATTATCTTACCGATATATCTAACCGATTCGGACAGGTAGATTTTGAAAAATCTCAAAGATAAAATTTTCAAAAAAATACTTTTTTTAAATAACTTTTAAACAGATGTAACGATCAATTCCAAAATCTAATCAGCTCTTAAACTCAAATAACGCCGTCGATTGCTGCAAACCGCATCAAAATCGGTTGATGCGTTGAAGAGAAATTGTGAACGAAAAATTTCGAAAAAAGTTTTTTTTCAAATAACTTTAAAATTTCTTCTCTGTAATAAATTAACTATGAGTGCTTAAAAAACTGCGTCGAACGCCGTCAAGTTCGTCAAAATCGGTTAATTTCTTCGTGAAATATTCAATTATGAAAAAAAAACTTGGTTTTTCAAAAATTTGGAGCGCTTTGCAT
Organism: Parnassius orleans; assembly: GCA_029286625.1. Classification (NCBI taxonomy): domain Eukaryota; kingdom Metazoa; phylum Arthropoda; class Insecta; order Lepidoptera; family Papilionidae; genus Parnassius; species Parnassius orleans. The sequence goes on along the minus strand of JAGSMP010000237.1, from coordinate 430,558 downwards.
TTAAAATAAGCGGGAAGTTCCAGGGATGGCCTTTACAAAATAATGTGATTCCGCTTTTTTGTTAATAAGACTAGATCGATAAATAAGCCGTGGTAGATGAAGCGCTAATCGCTCGCTGTAATTTGCAAATGTAATTTGTAATTTTGCAGGCGAGCAACTCGGTTTCGATCGCCGCCGGTACAAATGAAAGTGTAGATAGATTGCAATTTTAAGTGCTGATTCACTACGCACTCGGCGGTGAAGGAAAACATCATGAGGAAGCCTGCATGTCTGAGGAATATAAATAAATATTTCACACATGCAATGGGGCTCCGCGGCAGAATATTCCTCCTTGAGCCATTCAGAAATGGGAGGAGGCCTCTGCTCAACAGTGGGAATAATATAGCCTATATCATCATCTTTTCTTACTTTTATAAAACCGTGGGTATCGTAAGAGGCGACAGAGGGAAACAAATCAGGAGATGGGCAGCAGCGTCTTCCTAATAACGACTAAAAATAAAAACATGCGGTTGCCCACCCGCTTGCCAAGCGTGGCAACAAAGGCAACTATCCCTCCTATGAGACAATGTAAGCTATGAGCGTAGGGAACCGGAGACCTTTTTTTTAACTGGAAACGAGGTATGATATATATAACACCATATGATAGTCCTCGGGGGTGACAACGCATCAGTATTATGATTCCTCATCGAAGACCGATGTAGATCTATCTATGTGCCACAGTATCTAATTACCACCAGGTGGACTGTGTGCTCATTTGTCGCCCTTATTCTATAAAAAAAATAACCTTTTAACTCAACACCACTACAATCACTTCACTATGACTACACTGGTTTCTGATGATGTTAGTGCCTACTAGGACTACACTAGGAAACACCACCGTATACAATACGACACATGTTCCGTATCCAAATCTAAACATTATTCGGGGAAAAAGACCTGCGATGGCTACATATCCTTGTCCTAAAACCCACTTAGGCTGTAACGTTATACAGGGTTATTTTTCAAAGATTAGCCAAATTTTAAACTTAAGTTCAAATAGATACTTATATAAATAATGATATGTACCGTTATTGTAGATTTTGAAAATAGGAGTATATAAGGCTTCTACTTTTATTTGAAATTATCCCAAATTGAATGTGATTCATGGGCAACAACGTTTTTGCCTATCGAATCGACCCTTACGAATGTGTGCGTGCGCAGTAAAATCGGTTAAAATAATGCATTACCACGCATTTTGAATTTAAAAGATAAAAAGGACAGATATTGTGATTTGTTTTAATTAATTTTTCTTCACCATTCGCCTAAATTACTTATTCTGAACCTTCTCTGCAAATTTGGCCGGTTATTGCAAAATAACCTTGTATAGCGCCTAATGTGCAGTGAACACTGCAAATTTGTTACTTTCTTTAGATATCTGGAATATTGAGCATACATTTTGAATGTATCTTTTTTGGATCACTTTCATTCATATAGACTCTATATTGAGAACTAGCGACCCGCCCCGCCTGGATATGATCTATTAATGTAGAGTTGTATAGGTTTAAGATAATAAAAGACCATTAATTTTATCAACATTTCGTTTTTTTTTTTCAAAAAACTATTCTAGTTTTTCGGATCAAATATAGCCTAGATCCTCCTGGCATTGCTTTCAATCTGTTCGTAAAATTTCACCACAACTTGACACGCGAATTCAAGATGGTTTCTAACGGGTAAACAAAACCAAATCTATATAAATAAATAAAATTGAAGTGTCTGTTTGTAATGTCAAAATAACAGCTTTTTACTAAATGCATATGAAATTATATACGATAGCTGTTGTTATATGGAGTAACTTAGAGCTACTTTTATTTTAGAATAATAATTACGGTTCCGCGCAAAAAAATTAAAACCCACATGAAATACAATCGTAATGAATATCACGCGGACGAAGTCGCGGGGAACAGCTAGTGATAAATAATTTCACCAAGGGGAATTAAGTCTAATCCTATCCAGTAATGTCTCATCGACACTTTCGAGTCTAGCGACTCCGGGCGGCAATTAATACTGCGCGCCTCTGATTGAATCGCCGAAAAATCATCACATCTAATCTCACACCGCACCCATGATCGACCCGCACCTGTCGCAGCGTTTCCCGCCCAATCGCTCGGCCCGGCTGATTCACCCATTTAGTTCCAGAGGAAGTTGCAATTTAGGATCCTTAGCAATGGCATAGACCTTACACGACCGTGAAACGAGCTTGTAGCGTACAAGAGAGGAAAACGCCAGGCACTAAATAATTATTTTGTCGGTGCCTCATATTTACTGGGAATTTATCGCAATTATATACAATTAAGACTCTGCTATATAAATTAGTAGAATACTATTTTATATAGCAGAGTTGGCTTCAGTGCGTATTCTTTTACTTTTTTATAAAACTGAACTCTTCAAACTAAGTAAGACACATCATTTTATTTCATTAGGCGGATATAAGCAAATTGATTTTTAACAACTTTAATACAATACGCCGTGGTAGCTCAGATGGTTAGCGCTCGCTGTAAATTTCACAGTACGCGAGCAACCTGGGTTCGATCCCCGCCGGCACCAATGAAATTGTTAATTGCAATTTTAAGTGCTGATTTACCACGTGCTCGGCGGTGAAGGAAAACATCGCGAGGAAACCTGCATGTCTGAGAAATAAGGAAGAAAAAAAGTATTTCGAAGACATGTGAAGTTAGCCAACACGCATTGGGGCAGCGCGGCGGACAATTCCTTGCCTAAAACCCTCTCAGCAAATGAGAGGAGGCCTGTGCCCAGCAGTGGGACGCATATAGGCTGTAACTTTAACTTTATTAATATAATAGATTTACGCCTAGTAACGCCCGATTCTATGGATTTTTAATTAAAACTGAACTGACAATCGAACTCACAGTCCACCTGTTGGCTACTGCAGTCCATAGACACCTGCAGCCAACTCTACACAAAGAGGGCTACAGATGTGTGGTCACCTCTGAGGACTCTGAGATGGAATGCCTCACAGCCTGTCATAATACTGGCTTTTTATACCCTTTAGACAGAAACACAGTAATGCAAACACTGCTATTTGCCGGCAGAAATTGGTAAGTGGACGGTACCTCCCCAAACAGACTCCGAGGCAGAAAACTACTAACTACGAGTAGTACTATATTCTACTTGTCCTATACTGAGATGGAATGTTTAATGTTTACGTGGTAGAGCCATGCCGCAGCTATATTATGGTAGTAACACGAATTGGTCGGCTCGACCGGTAGGACCACGCTCTCACAGAATACCAGCGTAAAATAGCAGCTTAACGCTGCTGTGTTGTGTATGGTGAGAGTAGAGAACCGGAGACCCTTTTTACTGGAAACGAAGCATTCCATCTCAGTCCTCAGGGGCGACAACGCATGTGCATTTTGATTCTTAATCGAAGATAAATGCAGATGTCTATGGGCCACAGCATATACTTACACGATCAGGTGGACTGTGTGCTCGTTTGTCACCCAATTCTATAAAAAGGAACCTCCTCTACTACCTTTTAAAACCAGCTACCAGTAAAAAGGGTCTCCGGTTCTATACACTCACCATACGAAACAGCAGCGTTATGTGCGAGCATAACCATTAGAGCAGACCCATTAGTGCTGCAGCCATAGTGTAACGAACCGAAGCCTAAATAACGCTATAGAAGTTTCCGTAGTACCCTGGTATATATAAAATTGCTACGTACTACAAACACAAGCACTTCACTGACCAACACGCTCAGCTTTGGAAAAATCTAGCAGACTGTAGACAAGCTAGGGAGGCCATGCCTGAAATAAACAGTCGTTTAACCAAGGTTCTAATGAGATTGAACAAGCCAAAGGTTAGAACAGTAACAAGTGTTATCAGAGGACATGGCTCTTTTAACAAACATATATTTAGCATAGGTGTTACAGATAGTCCCCTGTGCAGGGCATGTATGGGGAAGGAAGAAATAACGGCCCACATGTTACTGACAAGACCGGTGGTTGCTGCATACAGGGCTAAACATCTCGGCACGCCGGGATCACTCCCCGAAGTTGCTCGGAACATCAAAGGACTGTTGAACTTCTTCGGGGAGATTTCATGGATCGAATAATTGCATTATTCCTGGCCACACGCAAAATACGCGCTTAGACGTGGAGTTGCGGAAAACTGCCCGTCGTCATCTAACTATCTATCTATCTACAACACAGGCTGAACAGCTTGCCCGGCGGAGTTCTAGTAATATTTTAAAACAAACGACCCGCCTTACTGAGATTTTTTAATCATCAATTAAAATTTATTTTATAATTTTTTCCATTTCGCATAAGTATATTATGTAATGGATGGATTATAATTACAGAGTATGCTTACGAAGATAACATTCTTTAACATTAACTGCATTTAATGTGTATCATTTTATTATATTTAATGATGAAACAAGTTTATTGCTCAAATAACGCCTGTATAATATTATTACACATGATAAAACATATCAATTTACAAATTTAAACACGTTTCCACTAACAATGACTACAGACGCTTGAAGATTTAGATAAAGAAAACACATTTTATTAGCAGTATATAAATACTATATTAAGAAGATAACATAATCACATGTTAATAATAAAATGTTAAAAAAATAAATCTTATATAAATAAGATTTTTTTTAACATTTTATTATATATGAGTTTATTACCAGTTGTTAGTTGCATTGGAGAATAGATTCGACAGAGGCGACTTGGGGATTTGCTGCAATAATAATAATAATGTCGCGTTTAATTTTAACTTTTTAATTCCCGACGTTTCGGGTGCTTTACAACACCCATGGTCACGGGGTGGACTGAGGTGTTTGTCATCCCGATGTTATAGTTAGCGCGGCTACCTTCAGTTTTTCAACCGATTTCAAAAAAGGAGGAGGTTCTCAAGTCGACTGTATTTTTTTTATTTATTTTTTATGTCTCCTCACACTTTTCTCTAGTTGAACCGATTTTGATGATTCTTTTTTTATTTGAAAGCTGGCGCTTCTCATGTGGACCACATGTATTTGATATTTGATAATGATTGTAAGCTGTTATTTAAAAAAAAGTCCCGCTGGTTTTCTTGCTGGTTCTTCCCAAGACAAAGGTGTTTTTTCGAACCAGTGGTAATTAAACAAAATAGTGACTTTCAATAAGTATTATTTATAATCTATATTGAATAAAAAAGTTTCTGTTTCTGGCCAGTAGTTTTTGAGTTATCATTAATAATGCGTATTTAATTGACTTCAACTACATTGATGATGTTCTCTTTTTTTTGTATTGAAGTCAGTTGTACAAAATATTTAATTGTAGCACTTGCAGAATATTAATTTTTGATTAGTTAAAATTAAACGCGATAAAATCCGAAAAATTTGTTTTGTTTAATGTGTATTGTTCGAGTAATATATATTTACGCGAAGCTAAAATACCGATATTTTTACGTATACGTTATAACTTTACGATATAAGTCACTTGCCGATTGATGTGTCTTTGCCTGTCAAACGCCTTTTTTCAAAAGCAGGAGCTACAGTCACATCGAAACAGACTTCAGGATAAGAGGCTGAACAAATTACAATTTTTAGTGTCAATTGATACTAAATAGTGGCAGATGTATAGTTTCCTTTAATAAACACAAGTTTATTTCAAACTAGCTGTACTCCGCCACTTCGCCTGCGTGGAATTTATTACGGTTGGATTTCATGAGTTTTGATTTTTATGCGCGGAACCCTAATTGTTTCTCTAAATTAAAAATAGCCAAGTCACCCCTTATAACATCACCTATGTGCCTGTGAAAGTCCCGCCAAAATCAGTCCAGCCATTTCGAAGATTAGCCGGAACAAACAGACAGACAGACAGACCGACAAACAGACAGACAAAAAAATTAAATTGTTTTTGTTATAGGTTATGTTACTTACACTTGCACTTTCATATGTGTGCTCGTTGGAAGGAAAAGAGATCTCCCGCCGGGCAAGGTGTTTATCCCGGAGAGCGGCCAACGCTCCAAGTGGTAGTTCGGAGCTATTCTATATTTTTATATACTATTATACTTCGGAACTTTGATAGCGCGATTTAGGCTTCGATGTATTTCGCTTGTGGTGCGACATACGCACTTAGTAAAAAGACGTTATTTTGACATTACGAACAGACACTTCAATTTTATTTATTTATATAGATGTGCTTAATTGTTTTTCCTTAATTCGATATCATCAATCATTGATATCTGAGTGACGATTGATATTTTTAACGATAAATCACTTTGCACCCCTACTCCAGACCAAATTTCGATCACGGCGGGGAAGGGTTATAGTGCACGAGTAAATGCGGAAGCACAGGTTTGTCTGTTCCCTCACTCCAGACCAAAGGCTGGCTTTACGTGTTATCCGAGGCACTAGAGTGAAACACCACCGACAAGAGTCCTTCACGCCACGCCAATGCGTGCTGACGGACTTTACATGCCTCCGGCTCCGTGGCGCAGTGGCTTAGCAATGAGTTGTTGCGCTGGGGCCGCGGGTTCGATCCGCACGGAACAAGTATTTGTATGGCCTACAAATAATTGTTCCGGGTCTGATGTTTGTCCTCGTGCAATTTATGTTTGTAAACTGCCTCCACGATACAGGAGAAAATCCTAGTGTGGGGTAACGTTTTTAAAAAATAATAAAAATAATAAAAATAACATGACCTCGAAATATTTTTACCACTTAGATGTTTTCACCCAATGTTTTGTTTCATCGTTGAGCACGTGGTAAGTCAGCACTTACAACTGAAATTTATAATTTCAATTGTAAGTGCTGTAGTGTAAGTATCGATAAGGTTAGTGAATCAAATAAATAAATAAAACGTACGCCAAGGTTCTCCAGTCTAAGTTGGTAAAATTTACTAGCTTCTAATTCTTTTATTTCTCAGCCACTATATGTACACCTGCCCTTCAAGTATTAGATGTTTTTATAGAGTGCCTCGTTGGTCCAGTGGTCGTAAACGTGACTGCTAATCATGGGGTCCCGGGTTCGAATCTCGAGTTGGGCCAAAAAAAATCAGTTATCGAGTTTTCCTGTCAAGAAACTCTCAGTAGCCGCTCGGAGCCAGGAAGTAGGCGGTGTTTCACCGCTCAAGCCTCGAAAAGGACGTAAAGCCGTTGGTCCTACGCCTGAACTCTCTCCGGTCGTGTTGGTTTACCATTCCATCGGAATATGAAAGTAAGGTGATTAGAGATTGCACCTGAGCTTGCCTACACTTGGGCACTATAATCCTGTCCTGCGCAGATGGCTAACCTCCGTTGAGACTGGCCGAATTGACCGTGAACAACTGCATCACCAGGGGTATTGCAGGTGTATTGCCGGCCTTTTAAAAAGGAGTAAGCTTAAAGTTGGAAAAATTTACTTTGCCCATATCTGCTCAATAAATTAAAATGATGTGTCTTACCTTGTGTGTTACCTAGTTTGAAGAGCACCTCCTGCCCTCCCTCAATTGCGTGCATTATCCCCACTGCACTATTGAGGGAGGGCGGAAGGTGCTCTTCAAACTAGGTAAGACACATAATTTTAATTTATTGAGCGGATATTGGCAAAGTAAATTTTTCTAACTTTAATATAATGGATTTCTGCAAAGAAACGCCTGATTCTATTAAGGAGTAAGCTTGTTTCTTGAAGGTTGCTAAGTCGTATTATAGGTGTAGTGTATTCTAGTGTCTAGTCGTATTATTCCTTCGTATTATTCCTATTATAGGTGTTTTTGTACATTAAAGTAACAAACAAATCCAAAGAACATATAGTCACCTTTGAGAAATTAATGGAATGCCTGTAATCATATTAACCCTTATCCTTCAAGCCGGAACAACAGTCTGGATTCCTTGACCTTATTGAGATCTATGAAATAATAACCCGCAAATATAATTGCAATGAGCTGTCATATATTTGTAACATCAGCAGTAACTATATGAGATTGGCCCGTACCCGCTCATACACTAATCTGGGACATCACACACTAAACAATAGAAATCATACACATATGGAACAAGTCGCCTCCAGATGTGGTTGATGCTACCTCTGTGATAGGTTTTAACAGCAAACTGGACAAATGGTGCAAAGACAATCCAATTTAGTGTGGGCTTGGACTATTATATATATAAAACAACACCAAATATATAAGCATATCAGCTACAAGCTGCTTGTCTATTGCTACATAATAATAATAATAATTCAGACTGCTAACCAAGCTAGTATTATAGAATAAGCTTGTAAAGTATTTATTTATTCCTTCATTCACAGCTGAACATAGCCTTCCTTACAAATTGCCTCTGTAGGGGTATTTTGCCACAACTACCACGCTTGACAGGCCAGTTGGCAACCAGTTTTTTTTATTTTGAGTTGTGATCGGAAGATTCCGCCGCCCAACTCCTATTTCAGCTTCCGTCGGTTGTCACTTACGAAACCTACGGTATTATACATAGTAGTGGATATTATTACACTGTAACCACACAGCAAATATAATAGCGGGAAACACAACATACTAGGGTGAAGAAAACAGCATAATAGTACTATGTTTTGTATGTTCAGTAAGTGACAATAACTAGAAATCCTTTTCACTGGAAACAAGATATTAGAATTCACAACATTTTTTTGGGTACATAAAAAAAAGTGATTTGTAATATCCATATGAGGACAGAGTCCATGTGATGATAACGTCATACAGTGGTCCATAGACTTCTACATCTATGGACCATCTACAGTGTAAATGTAGATGCGATATTATGAGAATAAAGATGGAATGTTTTGTTACCTGTAAGAGGGTCTCCGGTTCTTGACACACGCCATACGAAACACAGCAGCATTAAGCTGCTACTTAACGCTGGTATTCTTTACCAGTGTTTTCCTTCACTGGTCGAGCCAACTGATTCATGCTACCATAACCGTAATATAGTTGCAGCATGGCTTTACCACATATTGAATGGATCTACGATGTAGTCATAGTCTGAGTATTAAATTAATCATTATTGAATAAATATGAAACTAAGCCTTTAAATGACCTCTCTTTTTTATATGTGGTAAAGCAATCCTGCAACTATATTATAGTTGTAGCACGAATGTGTCAGCTTGACCGGGGGATGACCACACTCTCACTGAATACCAGCATAAAAGAGCAGCTTAATGCTGCTGTGTTTCGTATGGTGAGTGTAGAGAACCGGAGACCCTTTTTACTGGAAATGAGGCATTCTATCTTAGTCCTCAGGGTTGACAATGCATCTGAATTTTGATTCATAATCGTAGGAATGTAGATGTTCCCAGCATCCATTATAAAAAAAAACTAATTTTCCTCATTGCATTCAAAAATCTTATTGTTACTGTAATTCATTATTTTTTCTATTAAATATGGAAGCAATTTAAGTGATGCTTATGCAGATGAAATTGGTGCCCACACAGTACAATGTAGTCTTTATTTTCTTTTTATTTAATGATAAAGCATTATAAACACACATAAGTCCTAGTTACCATCAATTACTTAATTATACTTACAATTAAAGACTAACAAGGAAAATGTTAGTTTTTTTTTTAATCAAACTGTTAACATTTTAGTATTAATAATATTAAAAAAAAGTAGATGTTATGTATCTAGATTCTAGCAGAAAACATTATGTGTACAAAGGAAGATTGAAGATAGTAGTATCTACTTACCAGCAAAAAAGAAAAAAAAATGCGCTTTTATGGGCAAAAGCCCTTTGTCAATTTTGAGCTTCATGACGGCGAAAATAAAGTAACAATTAAAATATAGTATTTTACGACACTACATCACTCTTTATCGTATTGACTCTTGATTTAAATTAGTGTTTCGTTCACCGATCGTCTGCACACGGACGGCACACTTAATAAACTTAACGCGGTGACGCCGTTACTTTCTATTTTTGTTTCGTATCGCATAAAATTATAATCAGACTAACAATATTCCAATATTACGCGGTACTGGAAGGCTTATTGTTATTGTTTACAAGACAACACAAACGTCAAGCGATAAAAGAACTCCAAAGAAGCGACAGTGCTGCCAACAGTTAAACTAGCTCTCCACCTTCCCAGAAAACTAACGAAAAGCGACCCTACTCTCATAATCTCAAAATTATCTACCAAATAAATTTTTGTTTATTACGAAAGGATATTATTAATTATTATTAGGTATATTAGTAATTGGTTACCTTTAATATAACATACTGTGTAACTAATTTTAAATATCCAATCAATCAACATACAATTAATAAATCAACAAGTCAACACCAAGAATATAAGACGGATCTGTGGCGCAAAGACTTCCAATAAGTTCCAGCGCTAAGGGCTGTGGGTTCAAATCCCGCATGGAACGAGTATTTGTATGGCCGACAAATAATTGTTCCGGGTATGGAAGTTTTCCTTGTGAAATTTATGTATGTAAGCTGCCCCAACAATACAGGAGAAAATCATAGTGTGGAGGTACCGTTGTTTAAAAAAATGTTATTTGACCAACTACTATTTTAAATAAAATCATCTTTATCAGATGAATGATTTTTATCAGCATCATCATCGAATAGAATATAATATTTTTTTATTCAATTAATTCTTAATGAAAGTAAGTTTTTACTTTTACCACAGGTTTGGAAATCAATATCATCGGTTTCCATCATCATCCTTACATTTTATCACAAAATTTGCTTTTCGCTACTTGACCCGTAGTTACTTTCAATAACTTGGAAACAATCCTTTAAATGTGGGCCTTGAAGCCAATAATACTTAGGTATTATTGGCTTCCTTAGGGTTTTGTTTATTATGTGGCTTCGGCATAACGACGTATGAACTAGCGAAAAGAGTACGACCTTGAGCTTAGTGAGCTACTGCTATAATATATTGTACGAGGAATCCCAGCGAATATTGTAGCCACCGGAATGGATCGTCTGACATGTCTGACGAATCAGTATTGTCTACACAGTAAAAGTAAATACTTCTGATATGAAGTACAAAAATATATTTCGAAATGTATAAGTGGTTTATTGGTCGAGTGATTATCTTTCCACTAATTAAAACTGAATTCTACTGAACCACTAGAATAACCCACCACCCACTAAAAGTAATATTTCTCCGCTAGAATGGAGGTCGAAACCACCAGTTTTAGTGAAAAATCTACTAAGTTGGCAACACTGACAAAGCTTTGTGACAATGACAGTTGTCAACAATTTCATTTTTCTTATTTAGAGTAAAAGAATCTATGCCCATATAGGCTAGTCAGACGTGTATTTTGTTCACAAAATTCTTCACAATTTGCATTGCGTCTTTTTGTGCAGTTTTCGCGAGATTGGGATTTTAATTTAACCTAAAGGACTGTTGATGATGATGGTATTTCAAGGCACCTTAGCGGATAAAAAAAAGAGATTTGTACCACCATTAAGCACTTGTTTCATAGTTCCACAAATAGTTTACATGCGCAGAAGTTTAATACCCAAAATTTTGCGTATCAAAATCATATTCAAACCATTATTAACAGATATAAAACAGGAGCAGCAATCTCCCGGCTCGGCGGGTCTTTTGATTTTGTTGAGCGTTTAAGCAAGTTGCTGCCAAAACCCTAAACAATTTGAATTTTGAACTTAATTTTTATTATTTAAAGGCAACGTCCTGGTAAACGGTGTTGAGGATTCCTAGCAGCGTTTTATATGTATTATGTATATTCACAGACGCGATGTATATTTAAGTCCATTGGTGAAAATATTGAGTTCATAAACGTTCGGGCTAACAGATAGCTAAAGTTTTTAGCTGGTTAAGAAAAAGGGCAGATCTACCGTCAGGTAAGGTATGTTCAGACTGGAGGTCGAAATTGCAGTCTATGCTGTCTACGTGGATGCATATGCTAGGAGTTGCCTTGTAGTCTGTGGTGAGTCGAGATCAAGGCATGATTCTGCGGGAGTACAGGGAAACAGAGAAAATAACTAGGCTGGCTTGCAGTAGTTGAAGACTGCAGACGATGTTTGCTAGGGAATTAATGGAATGAAAGGAGAGGACGATGACGAAATCTTGAAGTTGAAGTTTCCGAAGGTTGGCTGGTTGCGTTTTATCACTATTTTATTTTTGACTAGCTATTCCCCGGGACTTCGTCCGCGTGGAATTTATTGCGGTTGGATTTCATAGGTTTTGATTTTTGCGCGGAACCCTAAAGTGCGGTCAACGAAAGAATGCGATCATGACAGCTCCTGATCGAACGCACGATATAACTTTGAAGTGGCGTTGAATTTAAGATATAAAAAAAATATTCGCCATACTAACGGATAATTATCTTTAAAAATATATCATTATGTCAACTTAAAATAAATGTTATATTTTTGCGCTAACTTTAATGTTAAATAAATAAGAAAACAATATATTTTTTAAACCATCCTACGCTGTTACAATGATAGATCAAATGTGTATTTTTGTAGTGATGTGCTTAAAGTAGCAGGTAAAAGTAACGTTATCTGACGTTATACTATACAATAATGCGTTTTTCTTTCTTTCATATATTATGGTTATCATTCGAGGAATGAATACATTAATAGGACCAAGATATTGGCATCTTTGAAAGCAGCTGATTTGTTGGTTTAAGTGCCACTTGCTTGGCCACTTAACCAATGGGTTAAGTGGCCAAGCTTATAATATGCCACGCCGGTTTTGTAAAATACGGTTTCGTAGAGAACGGCTTACTGGCATTTGAATCAAAATCCACTACTGACTAACACGAAGAAATGAATGCCTTCTGCAATATTAACGGATAATGCCCATTATCATTCAGTGCAAGTACAGAAAGCACCTACTCAAGCCAATAGAAAGGAAGAATTGGTGGCTTGTCTACAAACAATCGGCATTGACGCAAATATGCAAATGCTAAAAGCAGAACTAATCACATTTGTTAAAGACAACAAGCTGGCAAAAGCGCGTTATGAAATAGATGAATTGGCTCTGGAATACGGTCATCACGTTCTCAGAAACCCTCCCTATCATTACCAGTACAATGCTATTGAGCTAATCTGGGCTCAAATAAAAGGTTACGCAGCCCGCCAGCACTTCTCCGCCATTCGGCACAAGAGATGACGATATAGAAGCCTGCGGGAAGGTCACATTGGATGCCTGGGCGAAAGTCATCGAAAAAACGAAAAATCTTATTTTCAAAAACTTTGACAGAGATATCAAAATTCATACTATTATTGATAATAATATAATTATACATGTAGGCAAAGATGACGATGAAGACAGTACTTCCTCAAGCAAATCGGAATTGAATTAAATTTGTTTGTTTGCCAGTCGCAACTCTTTTTCAAGATATTGTCATATTTTTAAGTACATATTTGTGAATACTATTATCGCATTTTTATTTTCTATATTACTTTAGTTACATTCAGAAATAAGAATCGAGACACACAAGTAGGTAATGATATAAGGTAATGACTTTTATTTTCTTTATTACTTTAGTTACATTCAAAATGAAAATCCAGACAAACAAAAAAACAAGTACATAGGTAATGAAACTTAGGTTACTTTTTATTGGGTCAGTTAAAAGTAAATAATAGTGTTAATTATTTGCCATCACTAGTCATGAACAACTATGGCGCATGCTACACACTCGATAATTATCACGATATTTAACGTGATTTTTATCTTGCAATATTTTGGACCGAATCTACATACTACACACTCGATACTAATCGCGTCAGTACAACGGTAGATTTCATTCACTAAAGACGTGTACGTTACATACTCCGAATCCAATAACGTAATGAGTGACTATAAAAGTAAAGCTTGCGTTGCTATTATATTAGCGATAGCATTAAAACGACGTGTAAAGAGAAAAAAATGGATGAAGCATTGGCTTCAAGACAGAGATCAATATACACATCTGAATTTATTAAATTAGATTCGGGAATACCAAGAAATTTATTTTATTATTATGAAAATTATTTTCGAGTATCTATCGCTGACAGAATGAATACTGACCAATACTGACACGATAAATATCGACCAGATACTAGACACTCGATATTTATCGACGATACTTGATACAGATCGTCGGATTTCTGGATTTTTAGAAATCCAGCGATCCGTACCACGATCCGTGATATGCTATACTCGATAAATATCGTAATCCTGGATTACGATCCAAATATCGTGATAATTATCGAGTGTGTAGCATTCGCCTAACAGACGTCAGGTTCGCATTGTTTCGTTGGTCGCACTCAAATTGATTTTTCTAAAATAAAAGTAGCCTAAGACAAAAAAAATTAAAATTGTTTTTTTGTTAAAAGTATCGTATATTATACTTGCATATTATGCATTTAGTTAAAAGCTATTATTTTGATATTACAAATAGTCACTCCAATTTTATTTATTTGTATAGCTATATAGATTATAAAAGTTATAGAAAATTAAAAATAGATATTTTTTTTTATAAATAAATCTTTAATTGTTGTTGTAAAATTAATAATTATACTTAGCCTACATTACCCTAAAATTATGCCCGTTTGCAATATTTGTATATTTTTTTGCTAACATAATATTAAGAATAAAAAGTTTAACAATTAAAAAATACCAAATTGAAAAAAAATACAGTGTATATCAAAATTGATTCTGCGTATTTCTGCGCATGTTATTTTTTATATCATTAAACGATCGTCTATATTTTTTTAAATTAAATTGCGAATATTTACGTCCCTTTTCATTTGTTTTTAAATAAAATAAAAGTTTAACAATGGAGGCGGAAGAGGATTTTGTAGGTTGTATTAGTTGCATGAATAAAAAAGATTTATGCGACCTATTTGCTGTTTACGCTAAAAATGAAGAAACCTACGCGCAAATGTTAAAAACTTGTTTTGATATTAAGGTTATGTTTACGTCTATTATTTTTAAGCATCTTATTGCTAATATTACATCTTGATATTATTTTTGATTTGAATTTTTAGCAGCAGTGTATTTTTTGTTTCAACGTCCTGTTACTATAAATACGAGTCAATTAACATAGAATTGTAAATAATAATTATAGGTTTCGTATGATCACAAGTTTATTTGTTCCGAATGCGCTGAAACACTGGAGAAAGCCGCTGCTTTCAAAAATCAAACCAGTAAAAACTTGGCCATGCTGCAAAGTACTAAAGGTATTTTAAAATTATCTACTATTAATTCAATCAATCAATCTTTGTTTTTAAAATTATTATTTAGACTGCGTTGAAGTAGTCCGGGAGTCTACGATTATAAATGTTATATTGGTTATGAAATGCAACGAGCAACGACGATCTGCGACTAGTCTACAATGTGTGATGTGTGACCATCGTTTTTGGTTGTCCTCACAGCTGAAAAGAAGGACGTATGTAATATTTAAATCCGTCTGTCACTATAGTGTAATTCATAATATCAGGCGTTACTTTTAGGAAATTTAAAGGGTCGGCTTTAGTAATCTGCGGCACGATTTAAGTGTTCATTTTAGCTTTAGTTGACAGGCAATGATGCTATTGATTACCATCTAGCTGCTTTTTATGCCGGAAATCTTTAGTTTTCGAGATATCGATAATTATAATTTTGAGGTTATATCCATTTAAAATGATACGAAAACGAAACAACAATATAATTATTAGAAAGAGATAGCAATAGAGCATGGTCTGCATCTGTTTTAAAAAATAACACGCAACAACAATATAACAATTAGAAAGATCCTTTTATGGAATTAATTAAAGCAATTAAACATGTTTATAAATAAATGTTTTAATAATATTATATTTGGTCGTTTCTTTTGATCAAACCCTAGTACCAGAAGGTATAAATCACAAAACCGAATTGACAGATTCGGTTTTGTGATTTCCCGTCTTCCACGTGGTCTTTCCGCTCTTACCCCTAGAGTGTATATGAAAACCCGGAAGCGCGGAGGGAAAGCAGCCCTCGCCCGCTGTAACTAAGCGCAGGCAGCATACGAGCCGTAGCGGCTGAGGCTGGTCGCCGAAGGCGACCAAACAGCCGAAACTGCGCAGGTGAGCTAGGTGCCTGTGCTTAGTTACGCAAGGGCGAACGGGCTGCACTTCCCGCAGCGCTGGAGCAGAAGCAGAATCAAAATAGTGTTTATTCGCACGGTTTTTTCCCTCAAAATCAATTTTGCCTCAATAGGTCACAAAACTTTAAAAAATCATTAAAAAAAAGTTTCCGGCACTTAACCCTTTTAGGGGAGGTTCCACCCTCCCTCCCCGCCCACTCTGCGACCATATATTCATGCCGCAGATTACTATTTGCCTCAATAGGTCACAAAACTTTAAAAATCATTTAAAAAAGTGGGGTTTCCGGCACTTAATTATTTTAGGAGGTTCCACCTCCCCTCCCCGCCCACTCGGCGACCATATATTCATGCCTGATTACTAAGAAATACCAATTTAAACATTAATAACCGGTAAGCTCTCCGCCGGTAAGTTTTAGCTGTTAGCAATGACAGAGTTTAGGTATTTCTCCTACGGTATCCTAGGTATGATGCCTTATTTAAGACGAAATATGTTGTATTGTAGACGGTGGCGTGTTTCCTAGTGTAACGTTGGAAATGTGTTAGTTTAATTAGACTGAACCTTATTCCACTTTAACACTAATATATGTATTATATTGCCGTGGGGGCTATACTACACTAGTGTAGTACCAGTAATTGGAGTGGTGTTGGGTTTTGAAATTTATTCATACTACCAATTGGTTATAAATATAACCTCAATTGGTCAAGTTGTTCTAAAAATATAAACATCAAGTGGTATTTGCCATAGTTGCCACGCTTGGCAAGCGTGTTGGCAGCCACAGTTTATTTTTATATTTAGTCGTTATTAGAAAGACGCACATGTAGGTCGCCTCTTACGACACCCACGGGATGATATGGGGTAGTGGATATTCTTACACCGCCACTACACGGGAAACACGGTTTTATTTATATGTACAAATGTATAGATTGTTATTATATAAATACAAAGTAGATAAATAATAGTGCATTGTTCTGCCACGTAAAAAACATTCCTGCATGCTCAATTTATATCATCAGATGAGGAGTATCTAGATGAATCAATCCTGGAAGAAGCAGAAAGTGTATCCTCAGAAGAATGTAATTCCAATAAGAAATCGACTAAGACACATAATGTAGCATCTAACTCTGACGACATTGATGGTAAGTCCTATCTTTCATATATTGCTTTTTATAGAATAAAGTTGACAAACAAGCACACAGTTCACCTGATGGTAAGTGGTGGATAGTATGTCTCGTTACCAGTAAAGAGTCTCCGGTTTCATATACTCACCATATGGAACTCTATACCAGCGTGGTCCTTCCCCGGTCGAGCCAAACCATTTCTACTGTATCAATAACACAGCTGCAGTGTAGCTCTAGTACCGGATTTCGAACCCGCGGCCCTCAGCGCCGCAGCTCATTGCTAAGCCACTGCGCTACGGAGCCGTCCCCGCACACTACTTGTGCGAGTTTGTGAAATCTGCTACCACAAGCGATTTTTCCGGATCGATACGACTTCGGACTTCTTGAAGGCACCTAGGTCCCTATTCTCCTAATCTCTTAGAAGGCTGGCAGCGCAACTGCATTCCTCTGGTGGCGCAGTCCACGGTCGGCGGTAGTCACTTACTATCAAATGATTATTTTGAAGCGAAACTAGCGGGTGCGGACCGCGGACTCAAAAAGTCGTGGTTTCGAATCCGCCATTCGACTACTGTCGTGAACCACTTCTAACACAAGCATAATATTAAGCTTACTTAAATTTAAGCTTTTAGTGGTTAAAGGAAATATTAGTAATGTTAATAGCATTTCTAGTATTTTATATATATAAAAAGGTGAGCCACATGCTCGTTGTCCCTTCATCTTTCATATTCATCCATTCATCTCAATTATTTCATATTTAAGTAACAGAACGCAAAATTAGTATGAGCTCTTCAGAGTCGATAGTACAAATGGGCGTGCCTCAAGGCTCAATTCTCGGCCCGTTTCTTTTTCTTGTATTTATTATTGGTTTAATGTTAATTGAAACAGCTAGACTTGTTTACTTTAGCTATTTCCATAGCATAATTTCATATGGTATTTTGCTATAGGGGCACGCGACTGACACTGAAACTATATTTGTTTTACAGAAGATGGCCATAAGAGCAATCTATGATTTAAAACCTAATGAGTCGATCCAACAAAAATTTAACGAAATGAATATATTTACTTTAGCCTCTCAATACATTTATGAAAATGTAATGTACGTAAACAAAAATAAAAGTAGTTTTACAAAAATATGTGATATTCATTATGTAAATACTAGGAACAGACACAATCTAGTAGTGCCAGTTACTCGATTCCACCGAGTCAGTAATTCATTCTTGGGGTGATGAAATATACAAAATTTGACCTGCTCAAAGTACAAAAACTTTATCAAACAAATTTTGTATAAAAAGGGTTATTATAATATTAAGGCGCTGAACAAACCCAGACACTTTTAGGTCTTGTGTGGGATACAAGCAGCCAATGAATATTTTATTTTCATGTAATCAATATGAAATCAGACATTCCTTGCGCAGACGCAGACACTTTTTGTGTCCAGTTGCTTCCACTTGACACATACCGAACCCCAATCAAAAAGTGTTCGGTGTAGGTAATTGGAAACTTTAAGTCTTCATTTGAAGACACAAACAACACAAAATTCCTTAAAATTGTACGGCGCTGACATTGAGGTAATTGATTTGCCAACATTGACGGCGACGACGTCTACGTCAACGTGTAATCAACACAACAAGCAAAAGTAATGTTCCTCCATCGACATCCAAGGTGAAACTGACGGAAAACAAGCAACGAATTGTTACCAGTGTCCAGAAGTAGCAACCGGCGACTGTGTCCGATTGCCGCTACCGGACACAGCAACTACGTTTTCATGTGATGGTGCCGTGTCGGTGACAGAAAGTGTCCAAGTTTTGTGCAGCGCCTAAGGAATTTATGGATGATAATAACCCCTGGGAATGAAGTGATCGCTACAAAGCTATTTCTAATTTGTTTTGTGTGGTTGTGATACATGATTGTAAGTTGTTATTTAAAAAAAAGTTTCGCTGTGTTTCTTGCTGATTCTTCCCAGGACAGAGGTTTTTTTTGAACCAGTGGTAATTAAACAAAATAGTGACTTTCAATAAGTATTATTTATAATCTATATTGAATAAAAAAGTTTCTGTTTCTGTATCATCTATATTAAAAAAAATCGCAGTCAAGAATATTCGAAAAGTCGGGAAGTTGGAGATGTATGATAAGTAATTCTCCTTTAATGTAGAAGCGATATCTCCTTTTTCATCATTTGGTAGAAGTCCACTGCTGGACATAGGCATAGCTCCCGTTGTAAGGAAGATTTACCTCAATCGAGACAAGCGCATCGACGATCGCAGTAATAGATCCAGACGTTGCGCACATTTGGCGTTTTACATAGGTACATAATTTGACCGTGTAGTGTCGGTGAAAGAATATCCACTACCACATCAGGCTGTCGTAGAGCAGACAGAAGGAATCACACCAGAAATCGGGTAGCAACGTCTTCCTAATAACAACTAAATAGATAAAACTGCGTTTGCCAACCTGCCTGCCAAGCGTGGCAACCACCTATGAGGCAATATATGGATATGATGAATATGCAAGGCAATATATGGCTATGATGACGATGAAGGGTGAAAACCGAGCACACAGTTTACCTGAACGTAAAAGAACGCTGTGACCCACATACATATGTACTACACATACAACTTCGATTAATAATCAAAATGCAGATTGTTAATCACATACGAGAACATAAGATGGAATGCCTCGTTACCAATAAATGCGTCTTCGGCTCTCGCCACTCACCATATGAAACACAGCAGTATGTTAGCTATTTTACGCTTTTATTGGTAGCTGGTTCTACGGATATCCTCATTTCTAAGTTTATCACGCAGAGAAACTCCGAGCATAGCCCTCTCCATAGCTCGCTGAGCGACCTTGAGCTTACTCATACGGCCAGCAGTGAAGGACCACGTCTCAGTTCCATACTTTATACTTTTGCATAAAAGTAAAGTAAGCAGAAAAGTATCACGTCTCAGATCCATAAGTCCACTGTCAACACGCACTGGTTGTACAATCTTGTTTTCAAGTTTTGAGGTATGCCTGACAAAAGATGTGTCGTAATCACATAAACCCAAACATAGCTCAACGGATAAGTAAGCTGAAAACAACGGCCCGGCCATATAGCTCGAGGAACTGACAACCGATGGGGAAGCAAGGTTCTTGGTGGCAGCACTCGTACCGGTAGGCGAAGTGTGGAGTGCCCTTCCACTAGATGGAGTGACAACCTGGTAAGACATGCAGGAAGTCGATGGATGCAGGTGGCAAAGGACCGCGTGCTTTGTGGCATTCCTTGAGGGACGCCTATGTTCAGCAGTAGAGTTGTGAAGGGCCGTAATGATGATGATGATGATTGGTAGCTGGTAGCTCGTAGGCTAAGCCGACCTATTCGCGCTACAATTGTAATGTAGCTACAGCGTGGCTCTACAACGTAACCATAATCGCCACGCTTGACAGGCGTATTGACGATCGCAGTACTAGACCTTGTGCACCCTGACGTGAGTTTAACTACTTTTATACAAATTAGATTTTCATTTAATTTTTTATTATTAGATTGAGCCGTGTAGCCCAGGGACTAAGCGCTCAGCTTAAATTTCATAGTAGTCGCCTACGCGAGCAACCCGGGTTACATTCCCACCGTCACCAATCAAATTGTTAATTGCAATTTCAACTACTAGTACCAAACACTCGGCGGTAAAGGAAAACATCGTAAGGTAACAATTTCTGAGAAATTAAAAAAATCGGAAACATGATGTCCGATAATCGCACATTGGCGCAACGCAACGTGCACTTTTTTATAGTATAAGATGACAAACGAGTCACAACTCAGTCCACCTGACGGTAAGCGGATGATGTAGCCTGTAGAGATCTACATCAATCATTGATTAAGAATAAAAATGCAGATGCGTTTCCATCGTTGATTACTAAGATAAAATGCCTGGATTCCCGTATAAAGAATTTTTGGTTCTCTACACTCACCATATGAAACACCACAGCATTAAGCTGCTATTTTACGCTGTAAGAGCGCGGTCCTACCCCGGTCCACCTGTTCTCAGCAGTGAGACGTATTTAGGCTGTAACTACATTTTACAGAAGATATAGACGAGGACCACGAGATCCAAGCACTGGATGAAACCACCTGTATTTACTGCAACGTCCAACTGCCCACTGCTGACGAAATAAACCACCACGTCCGCATCGTGCACGGGCTCGAGCCGAAAACTGGGATGCAAATTCGAGAATGCTCTTTATGCGGTGCTTCGTTGAGGGATCTGGCTGATCATCTTAATAGGTATTACATAAATCTTTCCTTCTAATAATAAAACGCATTCGATTTCTTTAGGTTCCTGTATTTTATAATTGAGTTTCATATGGTCCCGGGTTCGGACTAGGGTCGGGAGTCAAGAAGTTGGCCGTGTTCCATTCCCGTGCTTCGGAAAGCGCATAAAGCGGATCCTACGCCTGATCTCTCCCCGGCCATGTCTGGACATGTCATCAGACTATAAAAGTGAGAGGTAATAGAGGGAGCACCTGTTGCGCAGATGGCTTATTACCGTTGATTTTTTTTATTTGAGGTAAGGATGATAAGCATTAAGCACTCATAATCCACGTGATGGTAGGTGAATGCTGTGGTCCATAGACACCTATATCTCTGAAGATCAATTGCTGTCCGTTAGTCTCGCTAAAACTCAAAAATGGCTTGTCCAATTTTGATATTTTAGTCGGTCCCTGGATGGTTTGAATTCAAAATTGGATCCGGTAGGTGGCGCTGTTGTCGAGTTCCAGAAATCACCCGTGCGAAGTCTGAGCGGATCGGTAGTCTAGTCATAAGTATTAAAATGCAGATGCGTTATTACCCCTGACGGCTGAGATGGAATATGCGTTAGACCAGTTAAAAGGTCTCCCGTCTCTCTCCGTCTGTGCTTCTATTTAACGCTGATATTCCGTGCGAGCAAGGTTCTTCCATGATCGAGTAAATGTGATTCATGATTTCGTAGTACGCCAAATGACAATTGGCCACTGCAGCCAAGTCCAAACAAAGAAAACTACAAATGCATTGTCATTTCTTTAGAGAAAAACACATGGCAAGTTTATGTGGTAACTTAGGCATACTTTCAAGCCGCGAATGTGTGCGAAAGCTTTCCAGTGGCCATGCCAATATGCTGCGATATGTGGAACAACATGAGGTTTGAGACGATGTGAGTCCGACATAACCCGTCCTTACCCACGCGAGGCGGGAGAGCGTAGGCAATTCGCCAATAAAATAATTAAAAATTAAAAATTTTGTACAACCGATTTCAATATAAATTATTAAGAATAACTTAAAAACTATTGGTCAAACCTTGATAAAAATTATATGGGACCACATGAGAAGCACCAGTTTTCAAATAAAAAAATAATCATCGAAATCGGTTCACCCAGAAAAAAGTTATGAGGTAACACACATAAAAAAAACATACAGTCGAATTTAGTATCGTCTCCTTTTTGAAGTCGGTAGAAAACATGCCTTTAATATTGTGTTTCTTTTTAAGCAGTTCCCATATAAGTTCACTAGAAACGAGCTATTCCACCTTAGACCTCAGGGGTGACAACCCATTCTGGATTTTGATTCATAATAGAAAATAGATGTAGATGTATATGCTATATGGGCCAGTGCATCAACTTTCCATCAGGTAAACTGTGAGCTCCATTAAGAAAACATGCGTGAGTGTAGTATATTATTTTTGATAAACGTATTATATAATTGATTAACAAATACAAATAAATTAATTACTAGCGTCTATTGAAATGAAGCGTCATTTAAAATAAAATATTATTTCTTTCATGGCAAGATGAGAAAAAGTGCGAGGGAGATGGATATTATTCCATTTCGCTTCCTTATAGCCGCCAAGACCGTCTCACTACGTCAGAAGGGTTCGTGACGGAAAAATCTTACACTTTTTCTCGCCTAACGAATTTGGCGGGTCCCCACCTGCCAAATTCGTTAGGCGAGAAAAAGTATTAAAATTTGGCGGGTAGGGACCCGCCAAATTCGTACCGTCCGATAAGAAACTTCGTTCCAAAAATCTACCTTTAATATATATTAATCATATATCTATAGGTAGGTGACTGTAGACTACAGCATCCACTTACAATCAAGTGGACTGTGTGCCCGTGTCTAACCTTTACTTCCATTTAAAAAAAACTGACTTTAGATGCCACAACACGAACTTGGAGAGAGAAGAAAGACAGTACGCGTGCCATTTCTGCGACAACGTTTACAACAGCAAGAAGGCCTGCTTCACTCATTTGCGGATGAAACATGGATGTAAGTAACAGTTATTTAATTTTTACCCAGTAATTTAGTTTTTTACGTGGTAGAGCCATGCCGCAGCAGCTATATTACTGGTATAGTTGTAACACGAATGGGTCGGCTCCACCGGGTGGGACCAAGCTCTCACAGAATACCAGCGTAAAATAGCAGCTTAACGCTGCTGTGTTTCGTATGGGGAGTGTAAAGAACCGGAGACCCTTTTTACTGGAAACGAGGCATTCCATCTTAGTCCTCAGGGGTGACAACGCATCTGTATTTTGATTCCTAATTGAGCATGAATATAGATGTCTATGGGCCGCAGCATCCACTTGTTAACGGGTGGACTATGTGCTCGTTTGTCACGCTATTCTATAAAAAGTATCGGTAGATGTATGAACGTCCCACTTTTAGGCGCAGGCCTATTCTCATTTCTGAGAGGGTTTTAGGGCTAGGAAGTGTCCGCCGTGCTGCTTCAATGCGTGTTAACTTCACATCTCCTCGATTTTTTAGACAGTTAAAACATGCAGACTGTTATGTGGCAGAGGCAAAAACTCTTTAAAAATAAATTTATTTAATACTTTTAAACTAACTTAAAATATAGTAGTTGATACAGAGACTTGGGAATGGAATTATATTGAGTGATCTAAAGATTTGGTTTAAATAGTGTAGGAGAAGCTAGGAGGTGGGAGTAAACATAAGGGAACAACATTGTTCTTGGTGTTATGGTTAACTTATGGTAAACTATAAACATTAGCATATAATATTACAATCGAATTAGTGTGGCTTCTAAGGAAGTAAACTATATGTTTTGTAAAGTATACAGGTCTTATAACATAAAGTAAATAGTATTCTATAACATAACATTAGTTTGGCTTCTAAGAAAGTGATTTAGCTTTTAAGTAAATAAACAATATAAAGTATACGGGTCTTATAACATAAAGTAAATAGTATCCTATGACATAATATTAGTTTGTTTGGCTTCTAAGAAAGTAATTTAGTAAATAAACAATATAAAGTATACAGGACTTATAATATAAAGTAAATAGTATCTATGACATAACACCTCTCCCCTTAGAACAAAGATTGAGCGGTTTTGCTCGATTTTTGAGTGTAGTCAGCAGCTTCGTCTTCGTCTTCTGATATACAGGATGTTGTAGCAGTGGTGTTTAGTGATGATATGGGAATCTCGACGTGTTGTCGGTGACGAGATCGGTCAAAGCAATTATTAAAAATTTGTATACAGTTACCATGTGGATTTTTAGTTATGTTTTTCCATGGCAAGCATTTATAACATTTATAACAAAAATATGTTAGCATAATGATGCCAGAAATCGTACTTAATATGGAAAATTTTGTTATATGTTTTCTAAGAATGTAGGTTTATTATCTTCAAGCAATTTTGTGTGAGTTTTATTTGTTCTCTAACCGAGTTAAAGAGTCGAGTTGAATGTTGTTGAGCTGGATTGGTGCAAGTTCTGGTTGTTGCAGCTTAATTTCATCTGGGACGCAAATGTGCTCAATATCCACATAGATAAAAGGATGGCTGATGTTGATCGATTTTGTGTCCTCAGCTAGGAGTGTAACAAACGCGGTGTACATTTTACATCCTTGTTCTAGAGTGATGATACCTGCTCCAGAGATTTCACCGTGAGTCGTTTTGCTTTCGCATTCTAAAGCATACGGGGTCTTGCGTTGGAGTATGTACATCCAGTTATTGTTTCTAAGAGCTTGGAAAGTGTTGATGTGTGCAGAAAACGTAGTTACATCACAAACTTCAGGAACTTGTTGACTCGTCGTTGTTAAGATGACAACTTCGCATATGTGTCTGGTGTTGATGTTGTAGATGAGAAGATCCTTGCAGACTTTGGATTCCGTTGCAAAGTCTTTGCATTTGTCCAGTGAGCTCATGATGACGTATTGCTGTCTAATCATCATTCATCATCTCATGGCAAGATATGTTTGTTCGGGAAGGGTAGTAGAATATAAGGAAGAGTCAGGATGTAGAATAGGGATAGAATATAAATGGTATAATGTAAATTTTCGTTTTTTACTAAAGGGAATTCTGAGATATATATCATTTTATTCATATAAATATAATAGAGGCAGATTCAAGTACTTTGTGTAAATTAGGTAATGCTATTGGGGCAACTAAGTTTTTATTTGAGCATTCTTTGTATAGGCGCATAGTGGATATTATAGAAGGGTGAATTACATTTGATTTAATGAAAAGTATGCTTGTAATGACATCATCGATATCTCGTTCCAAAGAAACTATAGCTTCTAGAATTTGAATTGAAACGGTGGATATTTCTTCAAGAATAGTTAAATCAAATATAAGTTTGTTTGTTGAGGTAAAGTATGAATTTATTTTTCTAATATCTTCGTTAATAACGTATTCATCATAAGAGATTTTATGTAATGTTTCATTAAAATACGTGATTGTTGAAGAAATAATTTGTAATTGTTGTTTTAAGATATCATTAGTAGATATTTGCTGTTTCTCTAACTGTTCAATACATTCGTTATAATGTTTGGCATCTTTTGCGTCTGGAACACCAATGAGCCATTTCAAAATTGAACCTAAGCCGTCTAGTATTTCGCGTTTGGATCGCTTGTTGTCAGTGTAAGAATTAAGTTCGTCGAGTCTAGAATCTATTCTGTCTATGTTTATTTTTATAAATTAAGTAGTGGTTATAACGTAAGGTAAATTTGAATGTGTGGTAATGAAAAATTGATAGTTATTTATAAGTCGTTTGTTAGAGTTGCGAGCTAGGAATAAAGGTTCAAGATTACGATTTACGATAAATTTCCAGGAATTTTCAGATATTAATATTTCTTTGTCGGATTTGTTTGTATTTACACAAGTGATAATAAATGAGTTGTTTTTGACTTCGACTGATGCATTGGGACTAACAATACCGTTATCTATTATTTGTTTTTCGACTATTGCTGTCCCGGAATTTATATTGCTTGTTCTACACATAATTACACCCTCAGAGCGGCTAGAAAGGAATTGGTTATTAGAGTCGATTGTATTTTGAAGATTTTCGTTCAAATAATGTAATTTGTAGGATCTTTGACGTATTCTCATAGTTTTGGATTGAATGTAAATGTTGCAATTATTATTTATCATAAAATCGTTACCATAAATTAATCGTTACTATAAATCGTATACTATAAATACGTTATAGTATACCGTCTGCTTTAATGTTAAGGGAGGCGACATGGAAACGATATTTAGGTAAATAATCTAGAGATGTGTCGGTGGTGCCTGAGATTATAATTAAATTTTGGCTACCGGAAATGCCTACGATTGACACGATGTTTAATTTATTTAAGAGTGAAGAACCTATTTTATCCTTTTTTATAACAGAGATCCCTGCTCCGGTGTCTTTGAGAAATGTGACTGGTTTGCCTTCTATATGAAAAGTGCAGTGTAAGAGGTTATCGGGTGGTACATCATTTAAGGCGGATATGGCAAAATATTTTGTATTAGATTTGGATTTAGGAAGTTTTGATTTAAGCTTTTTAGTTTTAGGTTTTGATTTCAAACGTGGTTTATTGGAAACAGTGGAAGAAGTGGATGTAGTAGGTGCAGTGGTCTTGATGGAATTAGTGGATATAGTAGGTGCAGTGGTCTTGATGGAATCAGTGGATATAGTAGGTGCAGTGGTCTTGACAGAATCAGTGGCTATAGTAGGTGCAGTGGTCTTGAAAGAATCAGTGGATATAGTAGGTGCAGTGGTCTTGACAGAATCAGTGGCTATAGTAGGTGCAGTGGTCTTGAAAGAATCAGTGGATATAGTGGGTGCAGTGGTCTTGAAAGAGTCAGTGGATGTAGTAGAAATAGTAATAATAGAGTCAGTGGATGTAGAAGGAATAATAAGCTTTGGAAAACCAAGGGTTTGGGGCTGGCTACCCTGTTTGTAGGTTTCCGTTTGAGAACTAGAATTTGTGAGTACTGAGTGATGTGTAGTAACTAAGTCGCTAGTTTGTGTAGACGCATTTTTCAATTGTGTCTGACACTTAAGCGGTGATTTGGAAGGTACATTGTTTGTTTGTGTAGTGTGATCTCGATGGTTTGGCGGTTGAGGACGCCTTCGAGAAATAGGATTCGATTTGCTAGAATTTATATTTGTAGTTTCTCCATATCCTGAGTCGGGATCGGTGAGCAGGATACTGAAGCGATTTCCAACGAGTTGCTCGTCTCGTTGGTCGCTTGGTAGTTTAAATGGTTAACTGGGATAGGCGGCGCTGGAAGTGCGCGTTGGGCTTGATTATTTCTTAAATTGTTATTGTAAGCTCTTTTACGGCATTCTGTAATATTATGCCCAATATTTTTACAATAGCTACATAGTTTCGTAATTTGTTGTGGTGTGTTTGCGTTATTGTACATGGTGTGTGTAAACAGTAGATGAGTTCGACTCATAGGCTTATTTGTATTATTATTTTGGGGTATTTATATAGTATTCTCATCTGGTTGGGCTGAATAAATATTTTAAAGGAAATAATAAATAAACATAAATATATATTTAATATACTAACATAAATAAATAAATAATACATAAATAAATTAAAAACCAACCAGATGGAAACCCTCGGCAGGGGAGACCAAACGGCCGAGGGTTAGGGGGAAAGGGAGAGAAACCGGCGGACGATGCGGGCGGTATCGAGGAGCACCGCCTTCTGCATTTGAGCTTGGAGCGGTCCGTTACGGAGTCCCAGTCGCCTCAGATGACCCGAGAGGCTGACTGGGATTAACCTGTTCGCAGAGACGACTACAGGTATAATTGCGGTCGGCAGTCCATCCCACATGTCGGTCACCTCGTGTGCCAGGTCCAGATATTTTGTTCGCTTATCTGTTTCGGCTTTCACGAGGTTCTCGTCATACGGAATGGTAATGTCGACCAAAAATAACCTTGACTGATTGCCTTGAACCTTGATTGGTCCTGTCCATGATGATGACTCGGTCCCAGTAGAGCCTGGTGCGGTCATTTTCGAGCACGGCTTCCGGCAAGTACTTGTAATACGGCAATTTCCGGTCCACGAGACCGTATTTTAGACCGAGCTCCTGGTGTAGAATTCTGGCTACTAAGTTGTACCTGTGCAAGTACTCAGAGTTAGAAAGCGCCGAACAACCGGAGATGACATGCCTAAGTGACTCACCGGGATGGCGACAAGCTCAACAGATGTCGACGGTGCCATCCCTTAGGATGTATCTCCGATAGTTGTTGGTCTTAATAATGTGATCCTGTATCGCACAGACAAAACCCTCGGTTTCACCAAAGAGGTCACCAAAACGTAGCCAGTGGAGGGAGGCAACTGTGTCTACGAAAGGCACATGTAGAGCCTTGTAGAACCTCCCGTGGAGCTCCTTCTCCTTCCATACGGTCTCCCGGTCGGAAATGCTCTGTACTGCCGGGTCTTGCCATTGCTTGTTGGCTAAGGATAGAGGGGTAAGTCCTTTATTACAAGAAATGACGTCCCTATAGAATGGATCATCCGATCTCGTCAGAAAGTAATTACGGAGGCTGCACACTTCGCGATTATGCATGGTAAGCGCGCTTAAAAAGCCACGCCCACCATGTTTCCGCGGCATCCTATGGGACGTCATAGTAGTGCGGACTTTTCTATCCAGGGCGTTAAGTTCAGTTTGAGTCCACCTATGTATGCCAAAGGTATATATGAGAATAGGCATGACCCAACCGTTATATGCGTGTGTCTTATTCACACCGGACAAAAGGCTGTTAAGCACTTTGGTCAAGCGTGCATAAAACATATCGCAAACTGACTGCTTCATACCCGCCTCATCGATACCGATGTGCTGTGACATACCCAGGTATCGGTATGTTTATGTATTATTATAATTATGGTTATGGTATGGTGGTTTTGTAAAAGTTGGTGGACGCGTTGTGTTCAGTTTAAATAAAGATTGCCTAGCTTTGTTCATTGCACGAATTTTATCTTCTTGAAGTGCGAATCGGCCTGCTTCGCAAAGACTAGGAAATTCTTTTGTTCTTAACATTGCTCCGATGTCGGAGCTAATGCCATTAATAAAAACGTTAAGAGCCGTTTCCTCCGTTGTCGCTAAGCGACCTAATAACGTCTTATCGCATATTTCAGCGTTTAACTTTTCAATTATTTTAGAGCGACAAAGGTCGACTCTGTGAAAATATTCGGTTAACGTTTCTGCAGGTTTTTGGAACATGGATTGCAGTTCAAGGTTAAGGTGTGCTATGGTTTTAACGTTAGGGAATTTTTCAATAAGGAATGTTCTTAAACCGGTCCATGGGGTATGTTCTTTACTGTGAAAGTCTGCCGCACCCGAACCAGTGATATTGTTTAACGCGTATACTAAAAGTACTGAATTCTGGTCCGCTGAACTTAAGTCGAAAGCTAAATTGCATGACCTAACGAATCTGTACACTTGGTCGTTATTATCTGTCTCGAATGAGGGAATTAATTTAAGTAATGTGATGTCTAAGGCCATTTTAGGGTTCTTTTGAGATTGTTTTATACAGGCAATGAATAATTGATATAATAGAATAGTATAATATAGTAGTATATAATAGAATAGTACGATTCCTTATATTAAAAAAAAATAATGTGAATGAGGTGGTAGATGTAGGAAAATATTTTGGTAAAATGGAAAAATAGTAATTCGAACAAACAAGTTTAGCCACTTACCACAGTAACAATAAAATGTGGAGCTGCATGGTTCGGCGAAGTTTTTCAAAAGCCTTCAGCTACCGTACGTTGTCTTCTGGTTGGGCGATGCTGTCCCGTCGAATTTGGTACGTTTTTACTTCGTCTTTACGCGATTTAAGCGAATGAATCACGAAAGACCCTACCGACTGCGCTAAATTTGTTATGTGACAGAGACAAAAATTCTATAAAAATAAACTTATTTAATACTTTTAAACTAACTTAAAATATAGTAGTTGATACAGAGAACTTGGGAATGGAATTATATTGAGGGATCTAAAGTTTTGGTTTAAATAGTGTAGGAAGCTAGGAGGTGGGAGTAAACATAAGGGAACAACATTGTTCTTGGTGTTAT
This sequence comes from Parnassius orleans, assembly GCA_029286625.1. Lineage (NCBI taxonomy): Eukaryota > Metazoa > Arthropoda > Insecta > Lepidoptera > Papilionidae > Parnassius > Parnassius orleans. The sequence continues at coordinate 400,089 of JAGSMP010000237.1, read as the reverse complement.
GGTTATAATATTACAATCGAATTAGTGTGACTTATAAGGAAGTAAACAATATGATTTATAAAGTATACAGGTCTTATAACCTAAAGTAAATAGTATCCTATGACATAACATTAGTTTGGCTTCTAAGAAAGTAATTTAGTAAATAAACAATATAAAGTATACAGGACTTATAATATAAAATAAATAGTATCTATGTCATAACAAGACTCTCTCACGTTGTATTCCTTCACCGTAAAACACGTGGGTGATTTAGCGCTTAAAATTAAAATGGACCATTTCATTGGCGCCGCCGGGGACGAACCCGGACTGCTCGTGTACTGTGAAATTTACAGTTCATAACCTCAGAGTGACAACACATTTGCATTTTGATTTTTAACCGAGTAGACATTTAGTCTATGGATCACAGCATCCACTTACCATCAGGTGGACTGTGTGCTCATTTGTCACTCTTATTCTATAAAAAAAACAGTCCACCTGACCATAAGTACCATCATCTGACCTCGATTAAAGTTTTTAATCTATATGCGTACACCCCTTGGACTTAGATGGAATGTCTCGTTACGAGTAAAAAGGGTTGCATTCACTATCTAATTTTGTCCTTGATCGTACTTGCACCAGTGAAAGTAAATATACAGAAGTATTTACTTCAAGGGAACCAAGCGCGCAACATGGCACAATATTTCATTCAAACTCACACATTAACTGCTACACACATTTTAACTGCCTCGTTGGTCTAGTGGTTGTGAACGCGACTGCTAATCATGGGGTCTCGGGTTCGAATCCCGGGTCGGGCCAAAAAATTCAGTTATTGAGTTTTCCCGTCAAGATATTCTCAGTAGCTGCCCGGAGTCAGGAAGTTGGCGGTGTCTCACCCCCGTGCCTAGGAAAGCACGTAAAGCCGTTGGTCCTGCGCCTGATCTCTCTCCGGTCGTGTCGGGTTACTATGAGGGCAATTGAATAGAGAGTACACCTGTGTTTGCGCATACACTTGGGCAGTATAACCCTGTCCTGCGCCGATGGCTAGTCTCCGTTGAGGCTGGCCGCCGTGACTGAAATTCAGTCTGGAGGACATAATTATTATTACTATATTTTATATCGTTCCGGGACGCACAGTCGAAAGTAGACCTTATTTTCCGATAGTTTTTAGTTTCAATTGCCATACATCACATAATATGTCGCTTACGTTTATTATATGACGCTATTGTACTCGTCAGCTCGTCACTCGTGGCCAGGGATGTTTTGTGTGATAAGGTGCAATGCAAATCAAAAGCATGCAATGCAAATGTAAACAAGTCATGCATTTCATTACAGCCTATCAAGGTAGAGAGTTGAGAGTGAGGGAATAGAGAGTGCACCAGTGCGTGCGCATACACGCGGGCAGTATAATCCTGTCCTGCGCAGATGGCTAGTCTCCTTTGAGACTGGCCGCCGTGACCGAAATTCGGTCTGGAGGACATTATTATTATAAAAGTTCACTGCTAAACATAAGCCTCCCTTTAGTTTGCCCCATAAGGGTGATATTTGATATCATTGCCACACTTTGCAGGCGGTTTGGCAACTGAGGTTTTTTATTTTCTAGTTTTTATTAAGAAGACTCTGCTGCCCATCTCCTGGTTTTATTTTCCTCCGCCACCTCTTACGACACCCACGGGACGATATTTGGTAGTGGGTTCTCTTGCACCGCCACTACACGTCACAATTCTCCTGGGAATAGGATCGTAAAATAGGAAATACAGATGCTGCTGTATTTCGTATGGTGATTGTAGAGAACCGGAGACCCTTTTTACTGAAAACGAGGCATTCCATCTCAGTCCCCAGGGGTGACAACGCATTTACATTTAGATTCTTAATTGAGGATATTAATGTAGATGTCTATGGGCCACAGTATCCACTTACGATGAGGTGGACTGTGTGCTTGTTTGTCACCCTTTTTTATAAAAAAAGAATATCCTTGCTAAAAGTGCAAAAATGTATACAATCCCCAACAACATTGATAGGTGGAGAAGCGCAAGGCTTTCTTCTGTCCACTCTGCAACGAGAGAGTTAGCTACGGTACCAACTTCAGCGCACATCTTCTGCATCGCCATCAGGTCCGAGAACAAGTTGAACAGCTCGAGTTTAGCAGTATGGATGGTGAGACACCTTATTTTTTAATCTTTATGTATTATAATATATTCTATCACTTGCATCCTGGACTGGCTTTGCCTGGCTTGGATCTATTTATGTGGGGTCATTTAGGTTTAAGGTTATCATCAAAGACCATTTTTTTAAAGTTTTTAGGACATTGTAGTTTTCTTTTAAATAAAAAATAGACAACTCTTGGCATTGCTCTCTATCTGTTTATGAAGTTTCATCTCAAACCGTTTAGTCATTCCGAAGATTAGCCCGGACAGACAGACAGATAGACGAAATTTATAATCAATATACTCGTATATCTCTACATAGTATATAACAAAGACCCTTACCGCCGTCTGTACGCTTAGATCTTTTAAAATACGCAACGGATTTTGATGCGGACATAATGATTCAAGAGGAAGGTTTATATGTGTAATTATATACAAAATTCTTCTGTCTGTGTGTATGTGACTGAACTCCTCCTAAACGGTTGAACCGACGTTAATGAAATTTTGTGTGTGTGATTAAGTGTATTCGATAATAGTTTAGATTCACAATTGGCCCCGGTAGGGGTGCTGTTATCTAGATCCAGAAATCAAACGTATGAAGCCGGGGCGGATCGCTAGTCTCTAATAAAATGCAGTTATTTCGATATTTTTTTTTATGTTGTGTAGATATTATCGGTGGTTCGTCTGTTAGTGATCGTGTAACCTCCGAACGACTTGACCGCTTAAGATCATATTCACACAATGCAGGGTTATTTTTCAAAAAGTAGCCAAATTTTAAACTTAAGTTCAAATATATAAATATATATTGGTAAATCCAGTTGCGCATGCCTTAAGCGCATTAAAAAATTACGTATAACAAGACTACACTTAATTTTTTAAGTAGTTTAAATACACACAAGTTTTCACTAATAACCTTACAACTATACTTCCAATTTTCCGATATTTTTATGTCAAACTTCAATTAAAAAAAAGTTTGGAAAATCCTAAAGTGCACGACACATAATGCTCATATGAGAGTGAATTTTTTTTTAAAAAAATTGTAATTTGTAGTTTTATTCGTCAAAGAATTCCAGTAGCAGTCATCAAAGTATACTTTCAAGTCACTCTATCAAGTCCGGAGGTAAGGTCTTATCATAACTAACAAAACGAGCCCAAACTCGGCACATCTAGTTCTCTCGTCGAGGAGTTCCAGTAGCAGTCATCAAAGTACACTTTCAAGTCCATCTATCAAGTTCGGAGGTAAAGTATCATCATAACTAACAAAACGAGCCCAAACTCAGCACACCTAGTTGTACTTGTCGATGAGTTCCACTAGCAGATACCGAAGTACACTTTCAGGTCTATAAAGTCCAAGACGCAGGGCTAGAGTCGAATTTGAGGTAGGGCAGCATTGGTTACAGGTAGGGCGGAAGTAAAAAAATTATCATAATTGATCAGCCCTCGAAGCACGGGCAGATCAATCAATAGCAAATCCTAAATAAGTCACCATGTATATCACTGACCTCTGGGTCAGAGTGATGTACATTCAATAGCTGTTCGTAGACAAATAATTTCTACAGAACATGAGCATGGATCTATGAACTATTAAATTCTCAATGATGAAGAACAAGTGAACAAGATGGTTGAACGTCCAGATTTGGATGTAGAGATCCACGTCTGAGTGAGAGTGAGGTAATAATTAATTGTTGGGTGGGGTGATACGAGTAAATAGATACGACCAAAACTACCATTTAGATCATATTTGGCATACAAACTTATTATAATAATTAACATTATAATAAAAACATTTAAAACAGCTGAATTCTACGATTCGCCATGTTATTAAAAATGCGAAGAACTTCGTTCAGATCAACTGATTTTGTTCTTTTTTTTTTTTTCAAAGGCCATAAATACCATACCAGCCATTCTTTCGTGACTCATTGACAGCCTTTGAGGCCTATTGATTGCAGTTAAAGTTGAAAACGTAGATTCGCACACTGCAGTGCTACATCCTATGGTCGCCACAGATGCAAAAAGGTCATATGTATCTTTGAACGCCTCTCGTTGCCTGTACAAAACTTGCAATGTATTTTCCATTTTATCCTCGTTACGACTCAAGTAAGCTTTAACCACACTAGCCTCTTCTCTTGATGGAATTTTTAGACCTGAAAAATTAGTTAAAATTGTAAATTGAACATGACAAATTATTTAAATTATTAAATTTTATCAAACTTACCCAAATTTTTCAGTGGAACCATTTTATCTACATCCAACTCATCGAGACTTGCAATGGAATTGATTAGATTATCGTTGTCCGAAAACCTTCTTTGTAATTCAGCAATTAGTATGTCCAACGTTTTGAAATACTCAGACTTAAATGGCTCGCCGTTCTCTTCTATATTTTTTCTGGCGGAGGAACAGGAGGGGCCATACGTCAAATAGTCATCCATCCGATTTGGTTTTTTTACTTGCCTCTTCGAGGTCTGTGTCCTATTTTCGCATTCGCCGCAGTCGTCGCTTGTTAAAGACATAGCTTCTTCCAGAATTTGTTTATACATTTGATTTGATCTTAATTTTATAATTTCATCTTCGACACACTTTATGATTGTTATGGCGTCTTTCAATCCTGCGCTTCGGGCTTGCAAAGCTGCGTCTGCAGGTTGTAGCGTGGATAAGATTTTTTTGGCCACAACCATGGCCATTCGGAATTCCAGATCAAGCATGACTTTTTTAATACCGATACTCTTGGCGACATCATCACCGTTGAATCTGCCATTTTTAATTTCTTTCAAAGTCTGCAAAATCGATGAATAATTATCGTATACAACTTTTGTAACTGCCAAACATAGACTTAGAATATACTGGCGTATAGACCAACATAGTGTGCAAGGGTGAAGAAAATTCCTTATGGCAAAAATGCAAGATAGAAAAGGATAACAAATCTCATGACTCTGTAATAAAGATGAGTCGTACTAGGTAAATTATGTACTAGGTGCACTTAGTCCAATTCCGTACAAATACTGATCCAAATACCTGTTCCACCTAGTCCATGAAGTACGCATAAAGTTTGGTATGGTTGGAATAGGTTACACTTTAAAGTATGTTTAGTCTTTACGTACAGATACAGCCGATACGTGAAGGTAATGGATAGTAGTCAATCATCCATTCATAATTTACCTGGACTGGGCATACCTACAGAATTAGCGTGACTACCTACAATATACTGGCGCATAAAATGGCCGCCTTTTATAGGGTTGTAACTCAGCAATATGGGCAGCTGATATCGATATTTTTACTAATATGAATTTGTTCTCATTTCATATAATTGAATTTGTTGCTTTATTTATTTTATTCCGTAGGTATTAATATAGGTACAGGGCTATATTTTCAATCGTCAAATAACTTATCTGAGGAATAAATAATGTGTCTGGCAGTTTTATGGCTTTTGTGTAGATAATGTGTCAAATTAGATTTGGATTGCTATCCGTTAAGTTTCGCTTGAGCTGCTTCACCAGGCTTCACCGCATATGTACACTTACGCAGTGCATACTCTGCTACAGATTTCTTGTATTAGGTACAGTCAAACAAAGAGTTAAGTATGCAGGCAGCTAACTGGCAACTTGTTTTAAACAATGTTCTGGGTGTGATAAGTACTTACTCAAGTTTTTACATCATTTATATAATTGTGAACAAAGTTATAACGCACACAATAAAAATGAATATTGACAGAGTAGTGGGAAAATTCTTGAGAAGATTTTTTTGCTTGTATACCAAATTTATTTACTGTACAATATTACTGGGATGGAGATCCCTGATCCCATATTATAATCCCATATTTTTAATATAAAATAATATATATAAAATCAGATTTTAAATGAAAAATATTATTTTCGCAGGTAGGTACATTAATTTTGTTTATTTGAAATTGAAAATCTGGCATGATCATGAAACATGATATCCGGGAATTATAATCTATTAATATTATTTATTCATTTCTGAACAAAATTAATCTATTAAAATAATTTCTAGTACAACACTTTGTCACTGCTTTTTGACAGTTTGACAGCAGATCTACCACAAAACTTGGCGCTTAACATGGCGGCGCAGTCACGCATGGATGAGCTAATGACGTCACACGAAAGTGTTACGAAAATAAGCACTTGACAAAGTGTAGTTATCTCTCTTTTCTATTGCAGCTACTGCTTTGTTAAAAAGAGACAAAACTGTTTTTGACAAGTGTGTGTCGATATTATAGATATTTGTATAACTATTATTTCTATAGTAGAATATGCCGCCTCCATAGGTATATCTCTATGATTTACACAGGCTTAGGACTGTCAACGTTAAGATTTATCTACATTCTATATTGTTGGCGTATTTAAAAGATTTCAATTCATTTTTTATTTAAGATTAATCCGTATTTAGTCTTTTTTTCGTTTATTTTTTATTATTATTTTTGTTTCGTTTGTTTAATTACCTATCTACAATCATTGTCTTTTATATACGCGCAAAAAAAATCAGTCCTAAGAGTTTTTAAAACTCTTTATTTCATTTTCATTTAGTTTGTTTAGTTGACCATGGTTTAAATTGCTTCATTAATCTCATAGAATTATTCTACATATATACCGCTGTATTTCAAAACTTCGCTAGCATGATTTAGCATTATATCGTGCTTAACAATTTTTTGGGATTTAATTGACGGTTGAGAGCGGGACACCTTTGAAAGTATATTGCTACACTTTTCTCAGGATTCACTTCGATTCTCCATAAGCGGAACCAATCGCCTAAGCGGTTGACGGCTGTTTGGAGCATCTGGGCGAGCATACTTTTATTATGATAGGCAACGAAGAGTGCCGTGTCGTCGGCGAAGAAAGCAGTATTAACTACTGGGTCTTTCGGGATGTCACTCGTGAAGAGTGTGAAGAGGAGTGGGGAGAGGACTGAGCCCTGAGGGACTCCGGCTTTTAGAAGGCGTTTCGAGGATCGAGTGCCCTCTATTCGATAGCGAAAGTGGCGGTTGGCAAGGAAGGCCCTGATGATGTGGATGAGTCTATCAGGCACGTTGAGTTTATACAGCCTGTAAAGTAAGCCGTCGTGCCAGATTTTATCAAACGCTTTTGCGACATCGAAGAAGAGTGCACCAGTGTTAGTGGTCCTAGAACTTTTTTTTGGGAGGTTGAAGCCTTTCAGAATGTACTCTGTGAGGCGGTGTAACTGATTTGTGCACGAGTGTTCGGGTCTGAAGCCGAACTGCTCGTCTGGAAGAAGTTTATTTGCGAAAATGTATTTACGGAGGCGATTCAAAATGAGTCTCTCTTAAACTTTCCCCAGTGTGCTGAGGAGACTGATTGGCCTGTAGCTAGAGGCTAAGTTGCGCGGTTTCCCTGGTTTTGGGATTCCAATGACGTCTGCCTCTTTCCATGCATCCGGGAAGGAGCAGCTGGAAAGAAGAGCGTTGAATATGCCTACTAGGAGGCAAACGAGCGGCGCGGAGGGAGATTTCAGTACCTGCTAAGGCCCCGATGACATTAGCAGCCATCGGGGCTGGTTGCTGATTTCTTTTTAAGGCTTTTAATTACTTCTACCTCTAGGAGGTGAGCGGGATCTGTGGGTTCGTTGGATTGGCTCTCTAAACTGTCCGCGAGGCTTTCGGCCTTTTTGGAGTCGTTTCAACAGTGGTAGAGCCACGCGGCAGCTTTTGCTGTCGCATGGATGGGCCGGCTCAAACCGGGGTGATACCACGACCTCACAGAATACCAGCGTGAAGTAGAGGTTTACTTCTGCATTTCGCCTGGTGAGTGCAGGTGGCCGGAGGCCCAATCCCCCCCCCCCCAATCAACATGGTAGTGGAATTAAACGGTACCAGCATCCCTGGAGAATCCCTCGCTGAGCATCCACGCCCATGCTACCCTACTTTTTCTGAGCGTGGGTGCTCAGGCTGCCCCGCGTATTCTAGGGGGCAGGCGAAATTCCGCTCAAGTCGAAACCTGCTCGGGGCAAGCGGTGCAAAAAGACAAAGGCAACCCCTGCCACGCTTTCCGTGGATTTCTGCAATATCAGGGGACTTCATTCAAACCTTAACGCCGTCCACTACCATCTGGAGATGGCAAAGCCGGCCTTGCTCTTTCTAACCGAGACACAGGTGTCCTCTCCGGCTGATACTTCGTATCTCTCCTACTCGGGGTACAAATTGGAACACTCCTTTGTGCCCCGGGCTGGAGTTTGCGTGTGCGTCAGAGGACATCTGTTTTCGACGCCTCGGCAGTCTTGAAGGTACGGACCTGTCCATCCTATGGCTGCGCGTAGACAGCGACGAACATCCCCGCGTCTACGGGTGCCTCTATAGGTCCCATAGCGGTAATGCCGACACAGACCGACTCATCGACCACGTCCAAATGGCTGCAGGCTCCGTGCTACAACAGGTCCCTTCTGCAGAGATCGTGATGCTCGGTGATTTTAACGCCCACCACGCTGAATGGCTTGGTTCCCGTTTAACCGATCATGCTGGTTTGTGACTTTGCTTTGGCATATGGTCTGACACAACTGGTTACTTCGCCTACGCGGATCCCAGATGTGGAGGACCATGTACCTTCCCTGTTGGACCTTCTGCTGACCTCTCATCCGGATGGATATCAGGTCTCCGTCGATGCCCCTCTTGCCGCAGGCTTGGGGCAGGTGCGCGCCGCGGGCAGGCTTTTCTGCCGGCGTGGCGGTGGGGGACGAGGGGGCCGAGTTAGGCTCGTCTGCTTTTTTGGGGCTGCGCGTTTGTGTTTTTTGCCCTGGACGAGTGTGAAGCCTTCATCTTCGGGCTTACGCGGGACGCGCGAGTCGGTCTCCATGTTAGAGCCTGATTCGGCATCCGAGAAGACCGGAGACGGGCCGCGGGTGGACATCGCAGAGGGCGCGGGGGATTCGGCGTCATAAATAGTGTCTATGGACACAGGGGTTGTAGGTCCGGTGCTGGGCGACAGAGGGTCGTCGATCTGAACGGTCGGACGATCGATAGGGGGCCAGACACGCTGGGTAGATGGACCGGCTAGAGGCGCGGACCCGAGCGTTGGTTCTGTCGCGGGACGGGCATTGCGCTGTGCAATAAACACAGCCCAAATGTCGGGCAGGCTCGGCTAAAAAACTCGGCTAGTTCGTCGGTTGTAAACGACGCCAGATGGGTACCAAGCTCCCCTTTCCTTGAGCTTGGTATTGCTCCTGACCAACCTTTCGGCGGGGAGTGTGCTGACAAACACCTATACACCTAGCGCGTTTGTACGCTAGGGTGTGTACCTAGCTGTTGCCTAATGCAACAAGCAACACAAAAATTAAAAACGATGGCCGCCTCTGAGGCGGCGGGTGTGTTTCACTCTACTTACGGTTACCGGATACCAGGAAGCCAGGAAGGAGAGTTAGGCACAAAACACACTTTGCACCACAACAAGCGTCCGATACACTTCACAGTGAGACCGCTGTCTCCCGGGACAGCGTGCTTCGCGCACCACAGTGAGAACACCAAGGAAGCAACTAAACACAGAGCACCAAGCAGTATGGTGTATTTCAGTGAACAAAAAATTAAGATAATTCATGCGTAGGGGCAATGAGAGTGGAGTGACGGGAGTGAACTCGACCGAAACGTCCGGAGTCTACAAAGCTCAAGCGCGGAGAACCTGAACTGAACACCTGAACCTATTGCAAAATAACCCTGTATATTTGTTTTGTTGAAATTTGTGCATAGCTATGCTAGGTTCCGATAGGTGGCGCTGTAGTCAAGTTATTAAAAACCTTTATATTTATGGACCAACACGACTCATATTCACACCATATCTTAGATAATATGCATTACGTATGTACATTTCTTATTTGTCCCATGTTTATACGGGACTTATAACAATGAAAAAGAACGTGCCTACAGTGTTACTTGTAAAGCACGTCGTGAAAGGTCTGTCACTTCTTTCACAATTTTCTATTCTACTCATATTTTTGCTAAACGTGGTCCAAATAGCTCGCCGCTCTTTGGACTCTGCCTACCCATCGGAGATTAAAGGCGTGATACTAATATGTACTTAATATATTTTTTACTTATTATAAGCCAAACCCCAAACCGTTTGGTTCTAATGTGTGGAATATCGACAACAAAGGGTGAACGCCACCAATGAAATTGTATTAGGTCCTTACATATGAAATTGGCGTTTTGTACGGGAGGAATATAAAGTCAATTTTTTTTTGTAAAATATATTTAATTAATCAAAGTATGCACCGTTGTTATCTATGCACTTTTGCCATCTCATAGGTAATTCATTGATCCCTTTACTAAAAAAAAAACATGGGGGCGAGAATCAATCAACTCTTTGAAGGCGGTTTGGACTGCCGCATCGGAGTTGAATTTTTTCCTTGTAAGAAGGTCCGGGGAGTACGGTGGATGTCGCGAACATTCCAATTGTAGCTCATCTAACAGTGGTTGTTTGTTGTGCAGTGTGTGGTCTTGCGTTGTCGTGAAGCAGCAGTGGCCTAGAGTGATTGACCAATCTCTGTTGTTTAGCAGCTAGTTCTTCCTTCATGGTTTGCAGTTGCTGACAATAGATATCTGTCGTAATCGTTTGGCCAGATTTTAGAAAGCTGTAGTGAACGACACTGGCGCTAGACCACCAAACACTCACAAGTAACTTTTTCTGACTTAATTTACGTTTAGGGCAGGGCTCAGGGTGATTTGGCTGGTTCTCCAGGGTTCAGCCATTGCGACGAGCGCTTCCGATTATCGTACAGTATCCACTTTTATCACAAGTAATGATTCGATTTAAAATCCCTTCATTGTTGTGTCGGTTGAGCAAAGTAACACAGCAGTCGACGCGTGTTTGCAAGTTCGATTCACTCAATTCATGAGGTACCCATCGTTCAAGTTTTTACTTTCCGATTTGCTTCAAGTGGATAAGCCTGCAGCTATCTCTGAAGTGCTTTATGATGGATCCGCTTCCACAATAGCCTTTAATTCATTTTCCACTTTGGTCTCCGGCCGTCCACGGGTTGGTTCTGAAGGTCAGAAATTTTCGGAACGAAAACGTTGAAACCAACCTACTAATATATATGCAATTACAATTTCATTGCGCCGTCGTGGCGCCACAAGCGAAACGCACCAAAGCCTGAATCGCGCTATCAATGTTCTCAAGTTAACGCGCTATATATAGAACAGCTCCGAAATAACACACGGAGCGTTGGCCGCTCTCCGGGCAGAACATCTTGCCCGGCAGGAGATCTCCCCATTTTCTTCTACGGCCGAACTAATAGTTAAAGAATAATCAATCGATGACTTTTAGCTGTTGGACTCCATAAATTAAATAACACAGGCCGGGTGGGGGCAGAAGATAAACACTATCCCCAGCCCGTCCCGTGGGTATCATAAAACGTGACTATGGGAGATGCAAATATCCCTTGGCTTCTGACAGATAGCCTGATATAACCTTCTTGTTAACGCGAGAGATAAAATCCTCAGACTGGCGACGGGCAGCAGCGTTAAAGGTCAAACGTCTGGTGCTGCGATCGTCAATTCGCCTGCCAAAGGCGGCGTTTTTATAGAGGGGCAAACGAGGCTCACCTGATGGTAAGTGACTACCGCCGCCCATGAATAACTGCAACACCAGGGGCATTGCTGATGCGTTGCCGGCCTTTCAGGAAGGAGTAAGCTCTTGTCTTGAAGGTCCCTATGTCGTATCGGTCCGGAAAAATCGCCGGTGGTAAACAATTCCACAGAGAAGTTGTACGAGGAAGAAAATTCCAAGTAAAACGCAGTGGTGGACTGCCATGCATCCAGATGGTGTGGATGGTATCGTGAGTTTTGTCACGATGTGCGTTCTTAAAGTTGATTCTTACGTGTTAGACCCATAGATATAGTATACATTAGATTGGCGATAGAGTGATTAGGGTGAGACCAAAACGAAATGTACCGGTGTGAGTTAAATGTGCATGTGTGCGAGACGAATAGTGCTGCGCATGCATCAACTTCAATTATCGATATAGAGCGCTGTGTCCGTGTTATAAAATGAATATTTTTGTTTGAGGGCATAAAATAAACCTACAAACAAAAGTTTGTGATATTATTTTCCACCAAAATAATTAATTTATTGTAAAAATGTCGTAAGCTCTCTTTAGAGGTATTTTGCAATTTTGCTTCATACTTCAATCTAATAATCAAATAAGTTTCGATTATTAATTTAATAATTAAGTGTTTATGGTTCTATATTGCTGGCGAATCATACATATGTATGTCAAGTATGTAAAAATTATTTGCAGGACACAAGGCATTCGTTTCCTTATTTTCGAACCTATTTTCGTTTACAATTTTCCTTTCATATGTTTTCGGAAACTCGTTCAGAATGAATACCTATCTCATAAACGTCTTGAGAGGATAAACAGAAATAAACAGCGTGCTTACACTGCCGCGTTCCGGCCCATTGTGTATAGAGCCTTTATAATTATTTAAGGCATTTTGTCTTAGTCCTCAGGGTGAAAACACATTTGTAGCTTTCTTTGTTTGAAGCTGACTGTGGACGGGTTTTAAATTACGTTTTTAACCTTTAAGCTCATTATAATATAAAACTGTATGACAAACAAACCTACCAATTCGATTGATGGTAAGTGGTTACTGCAGTCCAACCTTCATCTTCGGGCTTACGCGGGACGCGCGAGTCGGTCTACATGTCAGAGCCTGATTTGGCATCCGAGAAGAACGGAGACGGGTCGCGGGTGGACATCGCGGAGGGCGCGGGGGACGCGGTGTCATAAATAGTGTCTATGGACACAGGGGTAGTAGGTCCGGTGCTGGGCGACAGAGGGTCGTCGATCCGAACGGTCGGACGATCGATAGGGGGCCAGACACGCTGGGTAGATGGACCGGCTAGAGGCGCGGACCCGAGCGTTGGTTCTGTCGCGGGACGGGCATTGCGCTGTGCAATAAACACAGCCCAAATGTCGGGCAGGCTCGGCTAAAAAACTCGGCTAGTTCGTCGGTTGTAAACGACGCCAGATGGGTACCAAGCTCCCCCTTTCCTTGAGCTTGGTATTGCTCCTTGACCAACCTTTCGGCGGGGGAGGTGTGTGCCTACGACAAACACCTATACACCTAGCGCGTTTGTACGCTAGGGTGTGTACCTAGCTGTTGCCTAATGCAACAAGCAACACAAAAATTAAAAACGATGGCCGCCTCTGAGGCGGCGGGTGTGTTTCACTCTACTTACGGTTACCGGATACCAAGAAGCCAGGAAGGAGAGTTACGCACAAAGCACACTTTGCACCACAACAAGCGTCCGATACACTTCACAGTGAGACCGCTGTCTCCCGGGACAGCGTGCTTCGCGCACCACAGTGAGAACACCAAGGAAGCAACCAAACACAGAGCACCAAGCAGTATGGTGTATTTCAGTGAACAAAAAATTAAGATAATTCATGCGTAGGGGCAATGAGAGTGGAGTGACGGGAGTGAACTCGACCGACACGTCCGGAGTCTACAAAGCCAAGCGCGGAAAACCTGAACTGAACACCTGAACCTATTGCAAAATAACCCTTTATATTTGTATTGTTGAAATTGCATAGCTATGCTAGAATCCGATAGGTGGCGCTGTAGTCAAGTTATTAAAACCTTTATATTTATGGACCAACACAACTCATATTCACACCATATCTTATATAATATGCATTAAGTATGTATATTTCTTATTTGTCCCATGTTTATACGGGACTTATAACAATGAAAAAGAACGTGCCTACAGTGTTACTTGCCCTGCATGTCGTGAAAGGCCTGTCACTTCTTTCACAATTTTCTATTCTACTCATATTTTTGCTAAACGTTTTCGAAATAGCTCGCCGCTCTTTGGACTCTGCTTACCCATCGGAGATTAAAGGCGTGATACTAATATGTACTTAATATATTTTTTACTTATTATAAGCCAAACCCCAAACCGTTTGGTACTAATGCGTGGAATATCGACAACAAAGGAAGGGTGAACGCCACCAATGAAATTATTATTATTAGTATTATGTCCTTACATATGAAATTGGCGTTTTGTACGGAGGAATATGAAACCAATTTTTTTTGTAAAATATATTTAATTGATAAAAGTATGCACCGTTGTTATCTATGCACTTTTGTCATCTCATAGGTAATTCATTGATCCCTTTACTAAAAAACCATGGGGCGAGAATCAATAAACTCTTTGAAGGCGGTTTGGACTGCGGCATCGGAGTTTTATTTTTTCCTTGTAAGAAAATGTCCATATTCCGGAAAAAATGGTAATCTGTTGGAGCAAGGTCCGGGGAGTACGGTGGATGTCGCAGACATTCCAATTGTAGCTCATCTAACTTAGTGGTTGTTTGTTGTGCAGTGTGTGGTCTTGCGTTGTCGTGAAGCAGCAGTGGCCTAGAGCAATTGACCAATCTCGGTTGTTTAGCAGCTAGTTCTTCCTTCATGGTTTGCAGTTGCTGACAATAGATATCTGCCGTAATCGTTTGGCCAGATTTTAGAAAGCTGTAGTGAACGACACCGGCGCTAGTCCACCAAACACTCACAAGTAAATTTTTCTGAGTCAATTTTCGTTTAGGGCAGGATTTGGCTGGGTCTCCAGGGTTCAGCCATTGCGACGAGCGCTTCCGATTATCGTACAGTATCCACTTTTCATCACAAGTAATGATTCGATTTAAAATCCCTTCATTATTGTGTCGGTTGAGCAAAGTAACACAGCAGTCGACGCGTGTTTGCAAGTTCGATTCACTCAATTCATGAGGTACCCATCGTTCAAGTTTTTTTACTTTTCCGATTTGCTTCAAGTGGATTAATACAGTTTTATCACTTACCCCGAAGCCTGCAGCTATCTCTGAAGTGCTTTGTGATGGATCCGCTTCCACAATAGCCTTTAATTCTTTATTTTCTACTTTGGTCTCCGGCCGTCCACGGGGTTGGTTCTGAAGGTCGAAATTTCCAGAACGAAAACGTTGAAACCAAAAACGTACCGTGCTTTCTTTTGCGACACCAGCGCCGTACACATCATTAATCCTTCGAGCTGTTTCTGCAGCACTGGTGCCACGGTAGAACTCGTACTCGTAAATATACCGATATTATCGGTACGAGTACAAGTTCATTTTTCCATTGTGTCGTATAATATTATTGGTTGAAAAAACAAATATCGGTTCGATATTTCATGTTTTCCATTGTGCGGTAATAAGCGACGCCAAAGAATAAAATAATGAGGAAAAAACAAATGAATGACTGTTTTCAAAACTCAAATGTACCAGCTAAATGAATTTATAAATTTGAATTTGGAATTCTTAACCAAAGAGGAGATATTTCAGATCAAAGTGGTCAGTACGACAAAACGCTAATTTCATTTGTAAGGACCATTAGGTCCTTACATATGAAATTAGCGTTTTATATATTAATATATGCATTTACAATTTCATTGCGCCGTCGTCGCGCCACAAGCGAAACGCAACAAAGCCTGAATCGCGCTATCAATATTCTGAAGTTAACGCGCTATATCCGAAATAACACACGGAGCGTTGGCCGCTCCCCGGGCAGAACACCTTGCCCGGCAGGAGATCTCCCCATTTTCTTCTACGGCCAAACTAATAGTTAAAGAATAATCAATCGATGACATTTAGCTGTTGGACTCCATAAATTAAATAACACAGGCCGTATGGTGGGGGCAGAAGAGAAACACTATCCCCAGCCCGTCCCGTGGGTATCATAAACCGTGACTATGGGAGATGCAAATATCCCTTGGCTTCTGACAGATAGCCTGATATAACCATCTTGTTAACGCCAGAGATAAAATCCTTAGACCGGCGATGGGCAGCAGCGTTAAAGGTCAAACGTCTGGTGCTGCGATCGTCAATTCGCCTGCCAAAGGCGGCGTTTTTTTTAATAGAAGAGGGTGGAAACGAGGCTCACCTGATAGTAAGTGACTGCCGCCGCCCATGAACAACTGCAACACCAGGGGAATTGCTGGTGCGTTGCCGGCCTTTTAGAAAGGAGTAAGCTCTTGTCTTGAAGGTCCCTATGTCGTATCGGTCCGGAAAAAATCGCCGATGGTAAACAATTCCACAGAGAAGTTGTTCGAGAAAGAAAATTCCGAGTAAAATGCAGTGGTGGACCGCGAAGCATGCAGATGGTGTGGATGGTATCGTGAGTTTTGTCACGATGTGCGTTCTTAAAGTTGATTCTTACGTGTTAGAGCTACAGCTATATTATGGCTTTAGAACGAAAGGGTCGGCTAAAGGGTTATTATAATATTAAGAAATTTATGGATGATAATAACCCCTGGGAATGAGGTGATCGCTACCAAGCTATTTCTAATTTGTTTTGTGTGGTTAATTGTGTAACATACATGATTGTAAGCTGTTTTTTTATAGTCCCGTTTGATTCTTATTCAAGGATAGATGTAGATGTCTATGGGCCACAGCATACACTTACCATCAGGTGGACTGTGTGCTCGCTTGTCACTTATACTATAAAAAAGTCTTCCTAAGCTGTAGAGGCCTATATTCAAACTTATCATTCATTCCATTATAGGAAAACCGTGTAGTGGTGGTGTAAGAATTACTACAGAATCACATAACAGACTACCTTAGTTCACTGCTGAACAAGGCCTCCCCATATATTTAATCATAATTTGCCACTGCAATTTTGAGGTCGTTGGTGTAGTGATTAAAACATACTTTTCTCGTTCAGGTCCATTTATTGAATGGCCGAATAAAAGACAATTACAATAATATCAAAATACTAAAGTAATAGGTAAGTAATATTGCTTAGTTGCAATCAATATATGTATTTGCGATATGACCTAATAATGTTTCCGTTAGGTACATGCGTATAATTTTAACACTTTTACTACACCACGGCAGAAGTTGTTTGTTTCCCTCTATCGCCCCTTACGACACCCGCGGGAAGATATGACGTCACCGCCACTACACAGTCAAACTTTGTCCAAACTTTTACTAGACCGTAAACTAGAAGAAATAAGTCGAAACATTAACTCGTAGAGCACTCCTATCTTCCGACATTTCAGATTTTATGTTGTTCAAAAGCGCTATACAAGAAGAGACCAAGTTCCGGTTCCGGAAGACGACGGCCAGCAAACAGACTATCGAAGGGGTTCGATCGCATTACATGTGCAGTCAATCGGGGATATATGTTTACCAGGTAAGCCAGCACTTTGTAATTTGAAAATTTTTTTAAGTATCCTAAGCCAGTGCTTTATTGTTATCGAAATTGATGGTAAGTGGTGAAGCAGCCGAAGGTGGTAAAGCGCACCGACTTAGCTTAACAAAAGCCTATTCATAATGATTACAGTCCGTATTATAAAGAATGGGACTAGAAATGGCGGCTCATCAAACCCGTACCGTTAACATGCACAGTACCAATAGCGAAAACCCGCTAATAACGGTATGTCGTTATATTATTGGGTTGATTGGACATTTTCTATGAATGGGAAAATATTTAAAAAGAATTGTATACGCAAGTAGGTACATAAAGTTTAAAATAACATTTATGTAGATTTATTTGGACTTAAGATAATCATATATCGATAATCCGCAGTAGAACCAGAGTGACCGACATTGCCCAACGGATTAGTAAGCTGAAGTGGCAATGACCCGGCCATATAGCTCGAAGAACCGACAACCGATGGGGAAAAAAGGTTCTCGAGTGGCAGACTCGTACCGGCAGGCGAAGTGTAGGGCGTCCCCAAATTTTTTCCGAAGCCTATTCACTTTTGTCTTGAAGACACCTACATTGTACCTTTTCTGTACGCGTAACAAACTATGAAGTGAATCGTTTGGTTCAAATGCGTGGTAAGTCGAGAATGAAGGAGACTGTCTGGTTGTACGATGATGGAAGGGAGAGGGAGGAATTAAGTTAACTAACCCCGTTAAATTAAGTAACCCCGTAGAAATCCATGGTGACAAGGACTCCTTTCCTGCCTAAAATTTGAGGTGCGAGTAAATTTTGATTCTGAGGCTATATTTCATGGGTTAAATTGGGGCATAGAGATATATTAATGGCTTCGAGATTTGAATTTTAATAAAACACGATATTCACCATCATAATAAATATATTTAATGCATTTTTAATAAGAACTGTGACAACGATTGACAGTCCCCCCCCCTGCCATTAATAGGATAATAATAGTAATTAATATGGTTAACAGCCCTTAAACTAGGACAAGGGAGATTATTACTCAATTGTCTCATAGGCAGACTTTTCCAGTCACTTATAAACACAATTTTAACATTTTAACTTTCCCTACCTATTTCTGCCACCAGGTGTAGGAAAGGTGTGAAAGACTTTAATTATACTATCCCTTATTCTACACTTAATACTAATGTATATCGTGGGGGGAAGGGGGGGGGGGGTAGACGACACTACACGGAATCCCCCAAACCCCAATAACCGATTTTCTGACAGTCCCGTTAACAACTACTAGAACAACGAGTTACTGTCTAGCTGCAATAGCCAGTTGGCATCAAGTTTTTTTAAATATGTAATAACGGTCTCAAACTAGAACGCAGTGCACCTTATCGTAAGTGAAAGCTGTGGCCCATAGACATCTACGTCTTTCCACGAGTAAGGACTAATCACCCTTGAGGACTAAGATGGAATGCCTCATATCCAGTAAAAAGGGTCTCCGGTTCTCTACACTCACCATACGCAACACAGCGGCATTGAGCTGAATTCTGTGAGAGGGTGGTCTGGGGGTGGTCCTTTCTGGTTGAGCCGGCCCATTCGTGCTACGCTAAAGATATTATGATTGTATTTCTAAGGTGTTCTTTTGTCGCTTTAATTGTATAATAAATAAATTCGTTCAATGTTTCCATTAGGGTAAAGGTAAGCGGCCGACTCCCGAACGCCAAATATATAAAACTGGCAAAGCTTGTCCAGCACACATGATAGTCACCGAGACACTGGATAGAGTTCTCGTGACGTTCTACAAGACGCACGTCGGACATGGGAGTAAGTGATATATGTACTTATTTATTTTTTGTAACTTTTCTTCCCAGAATCCATCTTTATTATCCATCTTCACAGCCTATCAAAAGTCCACTGCTGAACATGGGGCCTCTCTATAGATTGCCTCATAAGAGGGCATTTGGCATTTGGCAACCGCTGTATTTTATTTTCTAGATGTTATTGGGAAGACGCTGCTGCCCACCTCCTGGGTTGTTTCCCTCTGTCACCCCTTACTACACCTACGGGAATATATCAGATAATTAATAGAATCAGCCGTTACTTTGTGGAAATCCATTATATTAAAGTTGGAAAAATTTACTTTGCCTATATCCGCTCAGTGGTGTCTCAGTGATCGCGAGGGTGAAAACTGGTAGCGATCACCGAATGGTTAGTGGCACACTGAACCTAAACGTTAAGGTGGAGAGGTCTCGTCAAATGAAGTCAACGCTCCGTCCCCCTCGTGCTCTAATCCTAAGTCCTGAAACCTTTCAGCTCGAGTTACAAAACCGTTTTCAGTGCCCAGAAGATTGCAATGCAGTGAACGATATGAATGACAAGCTCGTGAAACTGTCCATGCGGTCGGAGCTAAGTTTTGCAAGACCCGCCGCAGAAGTACATAAAAACTCTCCGATCACACTCTTAATCTCGTGACTGTTAGACGGCAAATGGAGCTGCAGTCTTCTGTAGATTTGACAGCATACAGGCAACTGAACAGACAGATCTCCAAACGCACTTGGACTTACATTTGAACTTACGCAACTTTAATACTGCTCGTATTGAAGAAGCGATTGAGCGGAACCAGGGCTCCAAAGTCTTTGCCAGAGATCTGACTGCCAGAAAGAGCCAACTGTCGAAGCTGAAAACCGAATGTGGCAGCATCTTTTCCGGGACATCTGAGATTTAGAGTGAGATTGAGAGGTTCTATGGGCAGCTGTACACGTCATCGTTGGAGACACACGCAAGTGTGATTAACGATCCAAGAGCAAGTCTTATCCGACACTATTCCGATGATATCCCGGACGTCAGTCTGAGCGAGATTAGAATGGCTCTCCAGCACTTTAAAAACGGCAAGTCCCCGGGCGAGGATGGAATTACAGTGGAGCTCCTGAAAGCGGGTGGAAAACTGGTACTTGAAGTCCTTCAGAAGCTCTTTAATTCCGTCCTCCATGGTGGCACTACTCCGCAGACGTGGGGCAGAAGTGCGGTGGTTTTGATCTTCAAGAAAGGCGACAATACTCTTTTGAAGAACTACAGACCGATTTCCCTTCTGAGCCGTGTCTACGTGCTGTTTGCGAGAGTCATTACGAATCATTTCGCACGCAGACTCGACGACTTCCAGCCTCCCGAACAAGCCGGTTTCCGAAAAGGCTTTAGCACCATAGACCACATATGTACCCTTCGGCAAATTGTACTGAAGACCGAGGAGTACAGCCTTTGTTTCCGTCGAAATTTGGGCGGTGCTGCAGTCCCTTCAGCGGTGCCAAGTTGACTGTCGGTATATCGAAGTGCTGAAGTGTTTGTACAGTAGGGCTACGATGGTTATCCAAGTAGAGAACCAGAGTACGAAACCTATCCAACTGCAGAGAGGTGTAAGATAGGGTGACGTTATATCCCCGAAACTCTTCACCGCTGCATTGGAAGACGTTTTCAAGCTACTGGACTGGAAAGGATACGGTATTAACATCAATGGCGAGTACATCACTCACCTTCGATTTGCCGACGATATAGTCTAGTATAGAATCGCTGGAGGACCTAAGCGCTATGCTCAATGACCTCAATAGTGCCTCCCAACGGATAGGTCTTAAAATGAACATGGACAAAACAAAGATCATGTATAACGTCCATGTCACACCTAAGCCGGTAGTTGTCGGGAGCACTAAGCTCGAAGTTATTGACGAGTATGTTTACCTGGGACAAATAGTCCGACTAGGCAAGTCCAACTTCGACCGAGACGTCAATCGACGGATTCAACTCGGCTGGGCAGCGTTCGGGAAATTACGACCCATTTTCTCGTCAGGTATACCTTAAAACCTGAAAACGAGAGTGTACAACCAGTGCGTGTTGCCAGTGATGACTTATGGAACTGAGACGTGGTCCTTCACTACTAGCCGTATGAGGAAGCTCAAGGTCGCTCAGCGAGCTATGGAGAGGGCTATGCTCGGGGTTTCTCTGTGTGATAAACTTAGAAATGAGAATATCCATAGACAAGTAGAACCAGAGTGACCGACATAGCCCAACGGATTAGTAAGCTGAAGTGGCAAAAGAACCGACAAGCGATGGGGAAAAAAGGTTCTCGAGTGGCAGCCTCGTACAGATAGGCGAAGTGTAGGGCGACCCCCACTAGATGGAGTGACGACCTGGTAAGACATGCAGGAAGTCGATGGATGCAGGTGGCTCAGGACCGTGCTTTGTGGCATTCATTGGGGGAGGCCTATGTTCAGCAGTGGACTTGTGAAGGGCTGTAATGATGAATGATGTTGATATCCGCTCAATAATATAAAATGATGTGTCTTACCTAGTTTGAAGAGCGAAGACAATCGATCTTAGCGGTCAGCCACCGCAGAGTCTACTACATCTGAGGATGCCTCGTGTAGAGGCGAAACACGTGTCGTATTATCGACGGTGGTGTCTTTCCTACTGTAATAATGGTGAGAATAGTGGTGCTGGGATTAGTGGTGACGGGGATAGTGCACGCAATTGAGGGAGGGCGGGAGGTGCTCTTCAAACTAGGTAAGACACATCATTTTATTTTATTGAGCGGATATAGGCAAAGTAAATTTCTCCAACTTTAATATAATATTAGGTGTCCACTATATTATATTCTTACACCGCCACTACACGGTTGTCCTATAATCCGCCTAGTAGTAATACTCTCTGATCTATTTCTGTCCTAAATATCCCATTTTGAAGACAAAATGTTTTCAGCCTGTCCGTATTATGAGCCTCGGGAGCCCAAAAGGGTCAAATGCGAGCAATCGGAAATTGACGCCCCGCAGTTGATATGCGACGCCTGTGGGGTTGGGTTTTTGAGCGTAGACAAGTTCAAAACCCACGTAGCTTCGCACGGACTTAAGCTGTACCTGCGAGCACTGTGATGACGTAAGTGTGATATTTTCTCTCCTTTAAAAAAAAAGGTGACAAACGAGAACACAGTCCACTTGATGAGTCGACACAGAATAAATAATAGTACTACGGTATGAGTGTAACTTATATGATACTCTTTTTTGTTTGTCTATACAAATAAACAAAACTAAAGTGTCTATTTGTAATGTCTAAATAACAGCTTTTTACTAAACGCATATAAAAGTATATACGGTACTTATAATTCAATACAATTTTAAAATTTTTGTCCCTCTGTTTGTTCTCTAATCTCCGAAATGGCTCTACCGACTTTGACGGGACTTCACTGGCGGATAGTTGAGGTTATAAGGAGTAACTTAGGCTACTTTTATTTTAGAAAAGGAATTAGGGTTCTGCACAAAAAAATTAAAACCCACAAAACCCAATTGTAATAAATTCTATGCAAATGAAGTCGCGGGGAACAGCTAGTTCTTAATATAGTCTCTACTAGCTGTCCCCCGCAACTTTGTCCGCGAGGGAATTATTACGCTTATATTTTATGGGTTTTAATTTTTTTTGCAGAACCTTATTTTTTTGTTAAATAAAAGTAGGGTAAGTCACTCCTTAGAACATCAGCTGTCTGCCAGTAAAGGTGCCGTCAAAATCGGTCCAGCCATTTCCGGGATTAGCCGGAACAAACAGACCGACAAAAACTTTAAAAATAGTTTTTTTGTTATATGTACCGTATATACTGTCATATGTATTTAGTAAAAACCTGTTATTTAGACATTACAAACAGACACTTGAACTTTATGAGGCGGATATGAAACGGTCAGTTTGCGATGTGTTTTATGCACGCTTGACCAAAGTACTTAACAGCTTTTGCCCGGTGTGAATAAGACACACGCATATAACGGTTGGGTGATGCCTGTCCTCATCTGGACCTTTGGCATACTTAGGTGGACTCAAACTGAACTTAACGCCCTGGATAGAAAAGTCCGCACTACTATGACGTCCAATAGGATGCATCACCCGAGATCGTCGATTATGAGGCTGTGCAGCCTCCGTAATTACTTTCTGACGAGATCGGATGATCCATTCTATAGATATGTCATTTCTTATAATAAAAGGCTTATCCCACTATCCTAAGCCAACGAGCAATGCCAAGACCCGGCAGTACAGAGCATTTCCGACCGGGACATGGACAGGACCAATCTTGCGAAAAAGCCTGATATTGTGCTGATGGACCGGGCACAGCCAAGGATATTTTTGGTCAACATTACCATTCTGTACGACGAGAACCTCGTGAAAGCCGAAACAGATAAGCGAACAAAATATCTGGACCTGGCTCACGAGGTCCAGATGGGGTAACCTACCGACCGAAATTATACCTGTAGTCGTTTTTGCGAACGGGCTAATCCCGGTCAGTCTCTCGGGTCATCTGAGGTGACGGGGACTCCGTGACGGACCGCTCCGGGCTCAAATACAGAAGGCGATGCTCCTCGATATCGCCCGCATCGTCCGCTGGTTTCTTTCCCTTTCCCCCTAACTCTCGGCTAGCAAAAAAGCCCAACCAGATGGAAGCCCTCGGCTTCCGTCTGGTGGGCTTTTATTTATTTATGTGTTATTTATTTATTTATGTTAGTATATTTAATATATATTTATGTATATTTATCATTTCCTCTTATATATTTATACAGCCCAACCAGATGAGAATCTTTATAAATATTCCAATAATAATAATTTATTTATTGCATTACTGTGTACAAGTCGCGGCACGTAAGTCTAGCGCTGAACGAAACGCGGAGGGGACGCGCACGAATTGAATTGCACAAATTCGACAGGAGAGCCAATCAGCGCGTGCGAACGATACGCACGATCCAATCAGCGTGACTTATGCGCAATAAGCCAATCAGCGCGACTTATGCGCAATAACGGTCACCGCTAGACTTTCGTGCCGCTACTTATACAATAGTTAAAGATGACATAGTTGCAGCCTGTGAGACATTCTTTCTTAATCCTCAGATGTAACAATGTATCTGTAGTCTTTCTGCCTGGACCTGATGGATTCTAAATAATAACGTCCTCCAGGCCACATTTCGGCCTCGGTAGCCAGTATGAACGGAGGCTAACCATTTGCTGAAATCAGGATTTTATACATGACGAGAGTATACGATTCTGCGCAAGCACAGGTCCGCTCTCTATTCCCTCACTATCATAGTCTGATGAGACGGCAATCCGTCACAACCCAACAGCTATCAGGCGCAGGAACAACAGATTTCCTAGGCACGGGCGTAAAACACAACCAATTCCAGGCATTAAGAATTTCTTGACAGAAAAACTCAATAACTTATTTTTGAGCCGACCCATGATTCGATCTCCGGTCCTCGTGAACAGCAGTCGCGCTTCCGACCACTAGGCCAACGAGGCATTTTTACATTCTTTACACCAATAGCAACGTAGACTTTAATTGAATTGACTTTTAATTTTGATTTTATCAGCTTTTTCAGAACATCGACGCCTGGACCCGTCATGTGAGAATCGAACACGATGATAGTAATTTGTAATAGATTTGTTTTTATATTTAAAGGCAGTGCACACCAGTTGTAATTCAGTCTGCGTTAATCGAATTTTCTATTTATATAAACAATATTATTTATATCCGGTTCACTAGCATGATATTTTATTTAGTGATTACATATTAGCGATTACAGATTAGCGAGCGCCCGCGGCTACACTCGTGAGGAATAGGAAATTACGGCAATTTGATATGATTCTGTTCATGTAATCCTTTTTAGAGAAGAAATAAAAACTTATCCCGCAAAAAATTAATTAAATGGGGTAACTAACATGGCAATACATTCGGATTGTGTGGGCGCGGGCGACCGACGGGTAACAATCTGAGCGTCATAAAGGCACGAGTGAATAGGCTTTTGTTACACTAGCATAGTGCGATTTACCATTTAGGGCTTCAACACCACTTACCACCAGGTGGGATTGTAGGAAAGCACTGGATTATAATAATTAAAAAAGGTGGTGTGATTTGCACGTCACTAAAGACTAGAGTTATGTACTACTTGTGCTTAATACGTATTAATTTATTCTCTTGGGTTGTGCTCTGCCCTTAAAGCAAAGAAGTGGGCATAGGTTTGTCAATTTAGTGTTTTTATCTTTAAAAAAGATAGGTTCACTGTTTCTTACCGAATAATGCATGAAAAAATGTATTATTCGGTTTAATTATCTTTTAATATTTGCACAGGCATAATAAGATATAAGGTAGGTGAGGGTAATATGGTCAACTTAAGCTTTGCCGCCCTATAAAACCAAAACTAGGAGGAGGACAGAGACAAAAACACAAAGTCGTATATTAAGAAACTTCACTTTGAAAAATCAATTTAAAAAAATGACTATACTACACAATGCTACAAACGACCAAAATATATTTATATATTATATATATTTTTATATATATAATTTCAACTGTCAAAATGGCGTCGATATATTAGCGCCCTTTTTTGACCATGACCATATTACCCTCACGTACTATAAAACCTAATGAACTTCAAAATCTCTTTTAATTAAGGTTTAAAATTAATAAAAAACATATAATATTTATTTAATAAGAAGTTTTAATCATTTGTTTTTATAAACGGACTACGCGACGTGTTATGTTTAAATGAATTGTAAACGATAATAAAGATTATTATTAAATTGTTGGACGTTGTTTGTATAATTTCATGACACATTTTTTTAATCTTTAAAATATATTTTGATAATTTGTGTGAACTATAATTATATTTACTTAAATTAGAGGTCGCCCAGTGGTTTCAACGTGTATTACAGATGCGACCGTTATTTATAAAAAAATATTTTTGTGTATTGCACAAGCTATATTTCACTTACATCTCTGCGTAAATATGTATTTTGTAAACTTTTCTGCCGACTTCAAAAAGGTGTGTTATTTTTTCTTTTTTTTATGTGTGTTACCTCATAACTTTTTTCTGGGTAAACGGATTTCGATGATTCTTTTTTTTATTTGAAAGCTGGTGCTTTTCGTGTGGTCCCATATAAATTTGATCAAGGTTTGACCAATAGTTTTTGAGTTATTATTATCTAATAATTTATATTGAAATCGGTTGTACAAAATTTTTAATTTTAAATTATTTAAAATACATAATATGCTAGTTACACTATTTACTGCTTCTCTGTCGGCATCAAGTCGTCATAGTCAACCTACAATATTATAATAAATACCCGATAGAATCATTGATTTGTCGTCGTGATGAAGAAGAATGTAAAATAAGGCGAATTTTTTTTCCAAAACGATCGTTACTTAGGTACTACTTGGAATATTTTTATTTCAATTTTTTTAGAATGAACATAAGGTCTATTTCAAGGTTATAACCGGATACAGATACCCGATATATAAAATATATAAGACTCGTGCTCTGTATAGAGAATAGAATAGCATACTAGTATATAATATAATAGAATAGAATGGAACAAAGTGGAGTAGAATGCGGCATGTGAATGAAGCATGGAGCAGAATGGAGCAGTGTGGAGAAGTTGTAGCAGAATGAAACAGTATAGAGCATCCTGCTCCATTCAGCTCAATGGATCAGTATGATAAAGAATAGAGCAGAATGTAAAGAATAGAAAATGGAGCAGACTTGAGAAGAATGGAGCAAAACGGAGCAAAATGGTGATGAGTGGAGAAGAATGTTGAAGAATAAGGTACATGAGGGTAATATGGTCACCTTAAGCTTTGCCGCCATATAAAACTAAAACTAGGAGGAGGACAGAGACAAAAACACAAAGTCGAATAATATAAAGTTACATATTAAGAAAAAAATAGCAAACAAGTTTTGGCAATAATTAAGAACACTTCGAAAAATCAACTTAAAAAAAACTAACTACACTACACAATACTAAAATTGACTAAAATGTTTACTATAATGTCAACTGTCAAAATGGTGATGATAAAGCAGCGCCCTTTTGACCTTTTATTATTTGATTGATCGATGAAGAGCTATCGTATCACAGAGCCATGTATGCAAACAAGGCTGAAATTTTGGAGTTATAAGAAAGTGACTATATTAACCGGATGACCATATTACCCTCACGTACTATATTAAATATTAATTTATACGTGGTAGAGCCACGCTGCAGCTATATTATGGCTGTAGTACGAATGGTTCAGCTCGACCGGGGACCACGATCTCACAGAATACTAGCGTAAATTAGCAGCTTAATGCTGCTGTGTTTCGTATGGTGAATGTAAAGAACCGGAGATCCTTTTTATTGGAAACTTGGCATTCCATTTTAGTCCTTAAGGGTGACAACGCATCTGCATTTTGGTTCTTAACCAAGGTTAAATGTAGATGTCTATGGGCCATAGCATCTCTTATTCTTTATATAAAAAAATAATCGAGCACAATGAAGCAATATAGAAGAATGAATGAATGAATGAATATACTTTATTGTACACCACAAACAAATATACAAATAATATAACAAAAAGCAGACTCTTCCATGCAACCAAAGGTGTAAAGGAATAAAACAATGAATACTAGGTAGATGGTGCAATATAAATACGTATACATAATATACATGCGATATATAGACAATACATGCAATAAAATAACAAATAACTAATACATGAAATAATATAACTTACTAATACATAATAAAAGATAAAGTAAAACATTAAACAAACATACATATCTACCCAAAATATATATACATATATATAAAAATTACAAAATTTCTCAAACAATAATGCTGGTTGTTACAAAACTACCCGTAAAGTCGAAAGTTGGTTAAATGGGTCCTTATAACGAGTCCATTAACAATATTTATGAACCGTAGTAACGCTGTATAACATACCCCAAAAAAATAAAAAAATATTATTTTCACTGATGTGCAAACCCTATTTCAGTAAAATTAAAGAGTAAACTACGCAGAATGTACCTACATTTCTACCTAATTCGCGGAACGACAAAAATTTTAAAAGACCTAACCTAACGCAACAACCTAAACGAACACTTACTTTTTCATAATAAACGTCAAATTTATAGAATCGGCTCAAAGCGAACGTTCAGATGTTCTCGAACGTTGCGAGCAAAATGTGCCGGAGCTCCATCATGCTGAAACACCATGTTTTTTTGGTTCTCAAAGTAATCCCAGTCAGCCACAGGAAAGTCGTCAATCGCCTCTTTGAATTCCGTTTGTAAAAACGTTAGATAGTTGCTACCGTTCAGACGTGATGGCATAATGACGGGACCGATGACATGCCCGTCATAAAGGCCAGCCCACACATTCAGCCGCCACTGGTGTTGCGCCCAAAAACGCGAGCCCAAACGTGATCGTTATGCATATTTGAAAGTCCTGACCTTGTGAATGTTGCCTCGTCCATCCAAAGAACATAGTTTACGTAATTAGGGTTTTCCTCTAACTGCCTGAAGTACCACTCCCAGAAGTTCCTCCTGGGTGCAAAATTGGAGGGTATTAGCTCCTGTGTACGGCGATAGTGATAAGGGTGACGATTGTCGTCACTAAGAATTCGCCAAACTGCAACATGGTTTATACCGAATCTTGTTCCGGCTCGCCTTGTACTTGTCGTCGGCTCTTCTTCAAAATGCTCTAACACTAATTCAGCCTGCCTGGCGTCGACTGTGCTTGGACGTCCACTTCCAGTAGACCGATGAAAAGAGCCGGTGGAATGTAGTCGTCTTGACATGTTTAGAAAACACTGGTACGAAGGCAGCCGTCGCTGTTCAGTGGGGGGTCTACCATCGATAAATCGTTGCCGATACAGTTAAAAGTTGGGAAAAAAAAACTCGAAACAGTTGTAGGATATCGATTAGAAGAATTGAAATTGACAACATTTTTTTTTCCAACTTGACATTTTTTGAAGCCAGTACTTGAGTATAATGACATCCTTGTATTGAGGTAGCAAACATTTATGAATGAAAAATAGAAAAATATTAAAGTAGACAATTATTAGGTAGCTGCTTGGCTTTAGGGGAAGGTGTCTATTTCGGATTTACATCCCTTCAAAGCCAGATAAATATGGAATCAAACTACTGATGTTTTGTGATGCTAAGACATGCTACATGATAAATAGCCTAATATACACAGGAAAAGATTCTACTCCCAGTGGAATACCCGTTGCTGAGTATTACGCGCTTGAGCTGTCAACTTCTATTCACAATACCAACAGGAATATAACATACGATATTTGGTGTACCTCTATACCTACCGCTCAGAAACTGCTGTCAAAAATTGTAACTACAGTTGGAACACTGAAGAAAAATAAAACAGAAATACCGAATCTTTTTACTGATACGAAAGACCGTGACCTGAATACATCAATGTTTGCATTTCATGATGAACTCACTCTACTTTCATATGTGCCTCCAAAGCTTAGCAAAGGAAAAAAGAAAAACGTCCTTATGCTTTCCACCATGCACTACGAAGCAGACAAAGACAAAGCTGTTAATTTGCCAGATATAATATCATTTTATAATAAAACGAAAGGTGGAGTAGATACGTTTGACCAACTTTGTCATACGTATAGTGTGTCACGCAAAACACGCCGCTGGAGCCTTTGTGTATTCTATGGAATACTAAATATTGTGGGGATCAATTCCATGATATTGCTCAATTCATCAAATGCCACTAATAAGCAAGATTTTAAGAATAGGCGCACTTATCTGAAGACACTCGCATTTGATCTCATCAAACCTCATCAGGAAGATAAATTTCAGTATCGTACTTTGCCAACATCCCTTCAAATAAGTATTGTGGATATATTAGGAAAAAAGCGATCGTTAGCTGCGGCAACTAATGAAAATTCAAAATCTGGAAGATGTTCTTTCTGTCCGAGGTCCAAGGACCGTAAATCACGCACACAATGTGCTAAACTTTCATTTGTAAAGACCACCAAAAAAAAATTTCCAAAATTTTTAAGTTCCTAATTTTATGTGCCTTACTTGTGTTCATTGAGACCAAAATTAATGTAAGGCAGCATATGTACGTTGATTTTTAATAAAACTTTATTACTTTTTGAATAATGTCTTTTTTATTTAGGGTGTACACAACGGTACCCCGGGGTACAAGACCCCAGGGTACCGTTAATGAAATTCTTATATGGGTACGGTTCTAGGGTTAAAGATTACAATCGTTTGTGCACACAAGAATTGAGGAAATTGAAGTAGTATGAAGGAGAATGGAAGAGATTGGAGTAGAATGGAAAATAATTGAGGAGACTGGATCAGATTGGAGTACAATAGATAAAAAAGTAGGAGATTGGAGGAGATACTTTATCATACCTAGCTGCATTTAATCATAAGTGTTTCGGTTTCTAGTGTATATATATAGGTACTCAAAACAATGCATTAGTACTGTATTCTTTAATTTTTTTACACATTTTTAACTTTTTAAATTCATCTACTTTTAGGAACATCCGTAGTTGGGTTGGGTTTATCTATTTCTAATGTAATTAATATAAAAATACATTTATTTACATAACACAATATACAATATTTTATTATATACAATATTAAAAATTATAATTAAAAAAAAAACTAAAACTAGTAATTTAATTATCAAACAGTCCTACTCCACGCGGTATCGTGCCAAGAACGCTGGCTGCGTTTCCCACTGAATGGCTATACTTAGCCTTTGAACGAGAAAAGAGCCAGCCCTCTTATCACCAGCAGCAACAACCAGCCGCGGATGGAGTTCCTTTAAGAACTTCATCGCACGTGGACCCCACGGACCGATAGTCTCTACAGCAAATGGCACAATATGTAGTCATCTCTCAGAGACTCATATTTGCGCCACTTACTCAGTTCAGCTGCCTCTGATGCCGCTCCGGCTCTGAACGAGGTACCCTGAGATGAGAGACCGCCAAAGTGTCTACGCAAGTAGCATCCCACACTAGGGCTTTACCTCTCCCAAGGGACCAATGTCATACCGTCGGGTCTCCTGCCATCGTCTCTAAATATTCCGCAAGGCTCTAAAACCGAGGGAACATTTATAGAGACAAGAGTCCTTCGGATGACATCGTTCAAAGAACCGTGCCGTGAAACCTACCAGCACTTTTCTTACAAGAAAGTCCGTGGAGCCCAAACTTGTCGACGTTGCTGCCACAGGGCACTGATGGGGTTGACAAATCGCCGCTTCTAGTCGGATTCCTACAGCGATGCGCAGCTTTCCCCATCAAGTAATGTGCCGAGATTACTTGATGGTAAAGCGTAACCAGTGACTAGATTCCTTAGTCGAAACAGCTAGAAGGCGTGCCTTATCTTGGTCACTATGGAAATTATGAAACAAATCTTTCTGCACCCTCTGTACCAACGGAATATCCCCTGTTTTTGTTGGTTAACTTCAATGGAATATTTTCGCCGGGACAGAGCGTTTGCCCTGCCTCAGTAGCAAAGCACAGGTCTACTTTATTATTTAAAATTATGTTACATAAATTACTGACACTATGCACGGAAGCAAGGAAAGCAGGCAATGCAACGCTAGAAAGATTTCACACCAATACCACCAAATTTTATAGGTAAAGTAGCTTGAGTCCAGGCTGTTGTATTTAAAGTTAAATTTAGAATTTTTCTATAGCTATTTTAAGATTATTATCAATATCTTTTAAAATATCCGAACATTTCCAGACTGGACTCGAGCGGGTAAGTATGTAAATCTAGGTACAAGGAGACAATATTTTAAGATAGTAAGCGCAATGTGGGGCTTAATTTACACAATTTATCAACGTGGTTTAAAAACTGATCAAATTTTGTTTTAAAACAGGTTTAATACTATCGAAAACAACGGGGCACCTAGCAGGTATAGTGATTCCGTATTGACAGTTTTATTCCTGGAGAAATATGATTGAAATTTTGAATTAAAGTGTCTCTGTGAGAAGTAGATAAATTATTGGAAAAAATATTTCACATTTATTGCTATTTGGTTCAAGACCAATATTTTTAAAATTTCGAAAATATAAGTAAGATCACTGAGGACGTCATCTGCTCTACCTCCCAGTGTACCGTCGTCCAGGTACCAGATATTCAGCTTGGATTTCAAATTTGAAATAATGGTTTGAATTCCCAAACTGAAAAGTGCTGGACCTAGTGGGTCACCCTGCTGAACACCGACAGCAGAATCAATAATATAGTATTCGTAAAACAAGTTCGTATTTTGACTGTAACATTGCCAAACGTAATGATAAATTTCTGGGGTATTGTTAGCCACTTCTTTCAGCAGGGTTACCCTATCGATAGAGTTAAAAGCATTCCTTAGGTCAACCTTCACAAGAACATCTGCATCAGAGTTTGTTAAAAATGTACGCACTGAATGTACCGCCGCCTCACAGCCACCTCTAATGCCAAAGCCTAGTTGAGTAGGCTGAAATTTTGTCTTAAAGTTAGAGATTATGTGCCTGCAAGCTAATTTTGAAGTTAAGCGTCGAAATGTAGAACCAACGGCAATAGGACGTATACCGTTATCCTTTTTTGAAGGCACATAATCTTGCCCCATATAAGAATGGAATGAAATTTGATTAACATTACCAGAAAGCATAAAGTTACATAATTTTGTAATGTCATTAAGAAGTACTCCGCCGGCGTCACCGGCAGAAGCGCTTACAAGATCTTTAAGATGTTGAGGCGTAATTCCGTCAATGCCGCCAGCAGAGCCATTCGAAAATGACATAATTGCTTCTAAAGTGTCTTTTTCAGAAATTTGTAAAGGTTGCATAGAAGTCTTGGGAGGCAGCGGTAAACCCTGAGAAGGATTGACTGAAGGATGCTTCTGACGAAGGCTTTCAAGAGTTTCGACATTACGAGGAGCCAGGATGTCGTCTGAGAATAAAATACGGAATGTATTTTTAAGTCGCCAATTACTTTCGACTCAACTACTTTTTTAAATCAAATTTAGGACGTGGTCGAGATAAATGAGTATTAATTGGGTAATCTAAATTTTGAAAAGATGTCTCTTTTAGTTGAGACGTAATTGATTTATTTATTGTTTTATCAAAATGAAAATGGGAATGCGCGAAAGTAAATAATTTTTGCCAACTCTTTTCACTATTAGTGAAACAATTTTGAATAGTGCATGACAATGCTTTAGCAAGCTGCATCCTCGCACCTCTAGGAATTATTTTAACCACTGGTACATTACGATGATAATTGTAAATTTGCTCCGAAAAAAGGGAAAAATTTGTGTCATTAGAGGAATTACTAATAGAGTTATGAATTTCTACGGTAGGCTGTGAAGCTATAACTCATATTTCAGAAAGAAACATTAATCTCTACATTTACATTATTTCACAGATATCATAGTAGAGGAAGTTTATTTGTTAAAAAAGTAACAAATAAACTTCCTCTACTATGATATCTGTGAAATATTTCACCTTATACTCAAAAATTCGTGGACGCCTTAATTTCTGTCTTGAATGGCATTTACTTTAGACTGTTCTAGACTTTCCCCTAGCAGTTTCAGATAGTGTTCTATTATTATTTTCTGTCCTTTCTTGCTTTTTCTATCTACTAACTTCTTTACTCTCTTATTCATCATCCATACAGCCACAACTAGTTTCACTCACTAAATAAAAATATGTAAGTTATTTTTTTGTTTTATTTACTAATCATGTTACAGGAATTTAATTTTATTGCAAGATAGCTAGCACTATTAAGAGTAGATTTTGATGCGTAAAATTGATGCAATTTTGTGAATAAAATGCCTGCGCATGTAAACCATTAGTGGAAACGATGCTACAAGTACTTCGATGGTGATCTAAGTTCCAACTATTTTATCCACTCGTGGCTCGAGATAGGTACTATTGTCATCAACCTTAGAGTAATTACATACATTCAATAACTAGGTATCCGCTTGGTTAGCTGTCGTGTAAATCTCCCAATATAACGCAATGTGATGCATCAGCATACTGTAAATAATTTTTCGAATAAATACATTTACATAATGTCACATCTGACATAGCTGTGTGATCTAAAACCTTTGTCTGCATTAATAAAAAATACCATGACAAAAACAAAAATAAATCTGATCTAATTTTGTTAATTTTTGACGTATTGAAAAAAGAAATTTATTTCATATTTGCATTCCTTAAATTTTTGATATTGTGATACAAAGAGAAAATGAGTGTTAACAAGAGGTCCAAAAATCCGCACCGCGTAAGTTCCACTTCCGGATGGCAAATCGAGACAGTGTAAGACTACATTATTTTTCTTTAGCGAAAATATTTAAAAAATTCATAATTTCTATCTTCCAAATAAATTACTTTATTAGTATTGTGAATAAATTACTGTCCTTGATACATATTTTTAATTACGATTTAATCATTCCTATTATTTTTCTTTTTAAATCTTCTTTAGCAAAGTTCCCGAAAATCCGCATAGCGAGGGGTCCACTTCCGGATGGCAAATCGAGACAGTGTAAGACTACATAATTTTCCTTTAGCGAAAATATTAATAATTTTCCTAACTTCCAAATAAATTAATGCATTACTGTCCTTGATACATATTTAACTAGGATTTAATTATACCTATTATTTTCCTTTTTAAAAGATTTTAATTTAAATGTAATCCGTAAGAAACCTGCTCTGACCACTTGAATAACTACATTTCCAGTTTTTGCAATATTGTTTTATTTTCGTTGTGATTGCAGAAGTTCCCTTCTACCTTCATATTTTAATAATTTTATTTTACATGAAAATATGAAGTAATTACCAAAATTGAAAACGGAACATTGCAAAATAAAGATTAATTGTTTCATTACTTTTAAAGTTATAGCCTATATATATTGCACTGATGGCCTCTTCTCATTTCTGAGAGGGTTTTAGTTTAGGGTGGTAGACTTCATATTCGAAATATTTAATATTTCTCATAAATACAGGTTTCCTTACGAAGTTTTCCTTTACCGCTAAGTACGTGACAGACGTAAATTGAAAATATATTGAAAGACGGATACAAATATATCTGCAGATAACAGCTGCCGATACAACTATTGCATAAGATTTTACCTACAGATAAATATACAGGATGGTCGCTGAAAAAATGCGATTAAATATACCTCGGTCCTTTTTCGTTTTAAGCTTTATATGACGTTTTATTCAAATTCTTCGCTTAAGCGCTCGTTGTAAATTTCACAGTACTCAAGCAACCCGGGTTCGATCTCCGCCGGCACCAATGAAATTGTTAATTGCAATTTTAAGTGCAGATTTACCACGTGCTCGGCGGTGAAGGAAAACACCATGAGGTAACCTACATGTCTGAAAAATAGGACAAAAAACATTTCGAAGACATGTGAAGTTCGCCAACACGCATTAAGGCAGCGCGGAGAAGTTACGTATAATTACAGTCCAATAAAGTCCCGACGTTAAGAACAAAGCGGACTTTCACGTTTAACCGTAAAGTATGTTTAGGTTGGCACATCCTTCTCACCTATTTCTGCTGTAAAGCAGTATTACAACCGTTTACTCCGGTTTCTAGGGTTAGGTGTTATAGCTAGCCAGTATAGTTGCAGCCTGTGAGACATTTTCTCTTAGTCCTCAGATGTGTTGATGTCTGCAGTCTTCCTGCCTGGTGTAGTATCTACCTGGGCGTATTTATGCTTTGGTAGGATCGTATTTATAAACTTTAACCATAACGTCAATACTAGACATGTGTCATTCATTCATTTCTAATGACCCGATCATTCAAGTATTGATTCGTATTTCGAACCGGGTCTTTCGGGTCGATCATTCAAATTGATCATTTCGGGTTTCAGTACTCTGTGATCTGTGAGACTCGCTCGATAATGTTGGTCGTTAGACGTTAGTACTATACTCTTTGGTCGTAGGTCCTGTTAATCGTTT
Organism: Parnassius orleans; assembly: GCA_029286625.1. NCBI lineage: Eukaryota > Metazoa > Arthropoda > Insecta > Lepidoptera > Papilionidae > Parnassius > Parnassius orleans. The sequence continues at coordinate 364,067 of JAGSMP010000237.1, read as the reverse complement.
GATTCGGAACGTTCAAAATATGCCATTGCAATCATCAATGCTTTGATGCGACGATGTCTAGTTAAAACGGACAGTCTTATGTCAACACTCGAACGTTTCATTTCTCTCGTCCTTATACTTGACCTGATGCATTCTAAATAATAACGTCCTCCAGACCGCATTTCGGCCACGATGGCCAGTATCAACGGAGGCTAGCCATTTCCTGAAAACAGGATTTTATACATGACGAGAGTATACGATTCTGCGCAAGCACAGGTTCGCTCTCTATTCCCTCACTATCATAGTCTGATGGGACGGCACGACAATCCGTTACAACCGAAGAGCTATCAGGCGCAGGAACAACAGGTTTCCGAGGCACGTGTGTAAAACACAGCCAATTCCAGGCATTAAGGATTTCTTGACAGAAAAACTCGATGACTTATTTTTGAGCCCACCCGTGATTCGAACTCCGGTCTTCGTGAGCGGCAGCCGCGCATCCGACCACTAGGCCAATGAGGATTTTTTTTCATTCTTAACACCAATAGCAACGTAGACTGTTTAAGTGAATTGACTTTTAATTTGATTTTTTCAGCTTTTTCAAAACGTTGCCTTGACCCGTCATGCGAAAACCGAACATGATGATAGTAATTTGTAATAGAGAGAAAGATTTTTATTTTATTTAAGATTTAAGGGCAGCGCACACCAGTTGTAATTCAATTTCAATCAAAAAAAGTCAATTTACGTGGTAGAGCCATGCTGCAGCTATATTACTGGTATAGTTGTAGCACAAATGGGTCGGCTCGACCGGGGAAGGACCACGCTCTCACAGAATACCAGCGTAAAATAGCAGCTTAACGCTGCTGTGTTTCGTATGGTGAGTGTAGAGAACCGGAGACCCTTTTTACTGGAAAAGAGGCATTCCATCTTAGTCCTCACGGGTGACAACGCATCTGCATTTTGATTCTTTATTGAAGATAGATGTAGATGTCTATGGGTCACAGCAACCACTTACCATCAGGTGGACTGTGTGCTCGTTTGTCACCCGATCATATAAAAAAAAAGTTTGTGTAAGTCGAATTTTCTATAGATGTAAACAATATTATTTATACCCTGTTCACCTTAGAGTGATATTTTATATAATCACTAGCGAACGCCCGTGCAATTTTAATAAATCCTCTTTCTTCCTCAAGTGATCTTAGTGGTTATAATTACCTACTTACTTGAAAAATTTGAAGTCTCTAAAAATTATAGTTATGGGAAAAAGGCAATTTTAAGGCGAAAAGATAAATCCTCCTTTTCCCTATCCCGTGGGAATTTGGAAAAATCCTGAAAACCATTATTAGTGATTACAATAATTATAGTTGCGAAAATATGGCAACTTTAATTTAAAACGATAAATCCTCTTTATTCCCGATCCTGTATGATATAAAGTATTTCGCGAATACTTTCAATACTTAATTGTTTTTAGACTTATAAAAACCCTTTTGTAGTTTGTTTACTTAAAATCTCATACTAAAATGAACAGTGTTATGTACTTTTATTAATAAGTAACATACAAAAAGTAAAGATATGATTCTGTTAATGTAATCCTTTTTAGAGAAGAAATAAAAACTTATTCACAACATTCGGATTGTGTGGGCGCGGGCGACCGACGGGTAACAATATGGTGGTATATTCATCGCCTACGACGGTGTTGACAGTTTTTCCTTCCGAATACAATCTGAGCGTCATAAAGGCATGAGTGAATAGGCTTTTGTTACACTAGGATAGTGCGATTTACCATTTAGGGCTTCAACACCACTTAGGTACTATTACCCTCACGTACCATAATAAAAAATAAGGTAATATTACACATGTCTACTTTTTCATGCATTATTCGGCTTGCTTATCTTTTAATATTTGCACAGACTTAATATAATATAATAATTATCTTCAACATCTATTTTAAGGTTTAAAATTAATTAAAAACATATCTATATTTATTTAATAAGAAGTTTAAACATTTGTTTTTGAAAAAGGACTACGCGACGTACGTTATGTTTACCTAAATGAATAATTATAAACGATAATAAAGATTATTATTAAATTGTTGGACGTTGTTTGTATAATTTCACCCCACATTTTTTTATCTTTATAATATGCTTTTGTAATTTGTGTGAACTACATACATACATACATAAACACTCACGCCCACAGAACACAATTACTGCTCACGCCTGTCACCCAGAGGGGTAGGCAGAGACTACGGACTTCCATTTGGTAAGATCCTGGCACACCTCTCTCGCCTCCTTTACATCCATATATCTACGCATACACGCTCGTCGGTTAAGGGTACTCCTAATCTGGCCTTTTTTCAATATAACGCCAATTTGGTCGATAAACCTTCGTCTAGGGTGTCCCTTCCCGACTCTGCCGTTCACTTCTGCAACATAAATTTGCTTTGTCACTCTTTCCTCGTTCATTCTTTCTACATGACCAAACCACCGAAGCATTCCTTTCTTAATCCTGGTCACAACGTCATCTTGCAAACCACACTTTTCTCTTATCACGCTATTTCTCACCCTGTCATTCAGATTCAGTCCTAGCATACTCCTTAATGAATGCATTTCTACAGCATTTATTCTACTCTCATGCTTTTTCTGCCAGACCCAACTTTTACTACCATACATTAAAGTAGGGACTAACACAGCATTATGAATTGCCAAACGTGCCTTTTTTGACACATTCTGACTTTTCATATTAGAGTGTAGAGCCCCATTCACGCTATTTCCTGCGTTCACTCGTCGTTCTATAACATTATCATATCTACCATCCCTGCTAAATACACATCCAAAATACACAAACTCATCCACTTGCTCAATCAACTCCCCTTCTATTCTTATTTCACATAACGTTTTACTTTCTTTTTTTTTTCAATAACTCATAATTCATCTTTCACTTTGTGTGAACTATTTAATTTTTTGACATAGTGCCTTAACACTATGTCAGATGTCACACTACTCTGCGCAATATCCTTATGGCCTCTGTACACTACTCGCGAAGTTGATCGAAGTTGGGCGAGGAGAATAGTGTAGAGGTACTGCGATTCGCTTCGTGCAACCTCGTTTCGCCTCGGACGACTTCAGATCGCTGTCGGTTTTTTGCGCCCGAGTCAAAGGACTTCGCGAAGTAAGGATGGGCAAGGGAAAAAATATATCGATACATATCGAATCGATATTTTTAAACAGTATCGATATATATCGGGCGATATATCGGCATCATTTGCATGATGTAAGGGTAAGGCCCAAAATTGAACATTACTGACGGTTAGAGGACGAAAAAAACGACAACCACATGATTCAAATGGTCTCTGGATGGTTTATATCCACAATTTGACCGGGTAGGTGGCGCTGTTGTTGAGATCCAGAAATCACCCGTGCGCAGCCGGGGCGGATCGCTAGTATACAATATTTATAATAAGAAAAAAACTAAAATTATCATACAGTTCTACTCCACGCAGTTAACGGCAGGTAGCGTTCTTGGCAATAGAAACCTGTAACATGTACTCGTAAGTCCGTGGAGCCCAAATTTGTCAACGCCTTTGATACTCCTTTTTATTTTCATCATTTTCATCATTAACATCTAACACACTTCGTGTTATACTAGGAATGTTCAGGTACTCGGCATAGTGAAAAGTTTACATTGGTACGAAGAAAAACATTACATAAATAGCGACAGGCCTCGACTTCGCCTGGGTGGTATCCATGGCAATAATGTTATTTAGATTCTCTCACACGTTCATCATGAATAGAACTATATTTATGAAATTTTAAAGTCAACTCGAACGTAAAAAAGTACCGTCATCTATTGTATGGTGCCAATGGTCAAATATCACAAATAAACACTATGCCGTGTAAGTGATAAAAAACATGAAAATCAACATTATTTTATCAAAACTATATCAACTTTAATTATGAATAAATGTAAATAACGCATTTCTGATTCCAGGACAATTTAACCTTGAACACACATCGCAAGACATGTCCGATGTAAAATGTGTTGCTAGACGTATGATATTAATGCAATTCTGATAAACTCACTTAAAACGTGTTTCTGTAACATATTATATTGCCAAATTTCAATCATTTACGTCCAATATAGACACAGATACCGAGTTGACTATACTGCCGTCATAAGAAAAAAGGGCGCATCTAACAATTTTTGAAAAAATGAGTTAAATATACCATTCGACTCAAGATAAAAAAGCGCATCTACTCAATTTTTTTAATTTTCAAAATATCAGTATTTCAGAAAATATCGTAAGAGTTTTGGCCGTAACTGTTGATCAAAGATGACATTGTTTTAGTAGAAAAGACGCATTCAAAGTCAACATAAAAGAAAAGACTTATTTAACCAGTTGCTACGTCATCTTTAACAATATTTGTATCGATAAAAGATAAAACGTAAATGAAAAAAATAGAAAAGACGTAAATTAATAGTTTTAAAATGAAAAGACGCTTTTGGTTTCTTACGTCCAATCATCTTGGTACTTACAGTGATTAAAATAATTATAGGTTAGGCGCAAATGACGTCGCGTTTTTTTAAATAGCACATATATTTCAGTAGACCGGCGCAAAGAAATTAATCTTTTTTTTAGAAATATGACGTAGTCGGAACAAAGGATTTTTATAAGACAAGGTGAAAGAAAACTGAACAGACAAAATACTATTTCTTATTTTTTAATGGATAGCGCCGGTACTAAATTTAGTCTGTAAGACATTTTTTATAGAAATTTTGGGCTTTAATAGGAAAAATGATAAAGTCAGAAATTCCAATCTCGAATCCACGGGCATATTTAAATGATATGTGCCAAATTACTTTTCGCAGTGGTAATCAATACGAGCTTTTTTAATAAAACAAATTCCGATGTTGATGAACATTCACTGGATTTTTTAAGCTTAAAGAATATTAAAAATGGAATTCCTGCTACCAAGCAAAATTTTACTTTCAGAGGTATTACATCTGAACGAAAAATTAAAATAATTAGAGAATTAGGGCCACTCATGCCGGAAAACAGAAGAGTGTTTTGGCAAATTTGCCAGTGAATGATGACGCGGTTGATCTTACAAAGAATTATGAAGACTGAACGTACAAATCTTCTTATTATTTTTATAGTTAAGGGTATTTTGATCTGACATTTTTAAAATGGCCAAGGGTAGCTTCAATCTCTGTTTTTTAGTGACAAATATCTGTGATACTTCTCTTTTATAGATTTCTTACAAGAAAGAAGCTGATAGAATGACTTTGTATGTGGTAGAGAAAAGTAAAAAGCCTTTAGCCTGGTTTTAGTTGTTAATGATAAAGTACCTTTGTGTTCTTTTAATTTTTAGATATCTACAAAAGTGATTGTTACTCAAATATTAAATACTAGCTGTTCCCCGCGACTTCGCCCGCGTCGATTTTTTGCTCGGAACCCTAAGTAGCGTAAGTTACTCCTTATAATATAAGCTATCTGCCAATGTAAGTCCCATCCAAATCGGTTCACAGATTTTTGCGTGATGTTTGTTTACACAGACGCCGTGTTAGTGTTTTATTATAGTAAAATAGATAGATAGATAGATGAGCAATGTTTTCCCTCACCTCGCCCGCAGTGCTCTTAACCGCCCTGCGCGCGCCGGACCGCACAATTTTATATCATCCTAATTTTTCAAATGTTTGACCAAATTCCGTAGTTTAAAAGACGAAGTTTAACTACTTGGAATATCAGAAGCGATAAAAGTATTTATTTTGATAAAAATAAATTTGTTTCACTATTTTGGTAATAATGGCTTACATAGTTTCATTAAAATCCATTTAGTAGTTTTTGTGTGAGAGTAACAAACATCCATACATCCTCACAAACTTTCACATTTATAATACTCGTATTAGTAAGTAAAAGGTAGCCAGTCCGCTCCCTTTATTAATTCCGGCAATTAAGAGCCAACTGAAATGTCTTCCCTCGGCTGGTTCCTAAATTCGAAACTCCCAATCACACCACGTTGGGTTCGGGCGGTCAACGAGGTGTATGTGAACCCCGTGAAGGAGTATCACAAGAGAAGCCCTTTTCTGAAAAGAAAAGGTCAGACGACAAAGATTACGGGTCCTCTTGAAGTGGTCCCGGTCCAGTCGTCCCTTGATTTGTGGACTGTATTTTAGGTGGTGGAGATAATTGCTGCTTTATTCCTAATGGAAGAATCCTTTAGGAATAAAACAGCAATTATCTTCACAATTTCTCCATAAGAGTGCAACTGATTACTTTCCCTATTCCTATCACTTCCCTATGTTTCTTGATTTAAAAGTATACTGGTAGCTGGTCCCGAACGAACTGCATATACATTGTCATCTGCATGTATGCTATTTAGCACACAGCAGGTCTCGGGCATCGGGCATATCCCCTTTACCCGGAATCTCCTCGCGGTGCATCACTATGCACCGGTCGTGTGAGCCGTTTTGGCGTTGTTGGTAAAAATTTTAAAAGTTCTTGTTCGAAAAATTTTTCTTGAATTTGCGATGGTCGTCTAGTGTGGCCTACATAGAAGCTGTGTAGGCCAATACAGGTGGTTAAATCGGCCTATTCAGGCGGTTAGATGGTTTTTAGGCTAATTTGTCCTATGGGCGTCTAAGTTGGCCTGTCTGCGGCATTGTGGGTTATTACCGACTCTAATCGCTATAGAGGAGTTCTCTTCAGAGGTCGCCCGTCCGGTGGCCGAGCATGTAGGGGTGCAAAATCTTCTAGGTGTTCATGTGGCCCTTTATCGGCGCGGTCAAACATGCCGCGTGCTAATCGGGCCACAAATTGTTCTATAGTCTCCATCTTCAAGTCGGCCGCGATGACGTCGTTCCGGACGTAGCGACCTGCACCGACGATGGTCCGTAGTGTTGTATTCTGCTGGACCTGTAGTCGCCGCTTCTGACGATCGCTCAGGAGCGCGTACCAGGCCGACGCAGCGTATGTTATTCTGGATCTTATGTATGTTTTGTATAGTCTCAGCTTGGTTTTCAGCGGTAACTTGGATGCCAGGACGGGACGGAGCGCCGCCCGCGCACATCTGGCGTTGCGGACGACGATATCGACGTGCGCGGTCATGCGCAGCATCCGATCTATCCGGCATCCAAGGTAGGTTGCGGCCTTCGTACTTGATTTCTGGCCCCTGAGCGTCAATGGTGGTGGAAGTTCCTGAAGCGGCGAGTGAGCAGAGCGGTCGTCTTGCCAACATTGACGGCCATCCTCTACTGTCCAGCCATGGTGGCAGCAGGTCCAGCAGGCGCTGCATCCTGGCAGTGGCTATGGGCTCTTCTAGACGATGTGAAGTAGGCACTATCGTCCGCGTATAGCGCCAGTTCGACATCGTCTTCCCATTCGCGCAGGTGGTCTGCCAGGGTAGGGATGTCATTAGTATAAGCCGCGTACAGGATCGGCGATAGACAGCTGCCCTGTGGCACGCCGGCTCTAATTGTCTCGCTGCGGACTCGGCGTCCTCACACAGACGTAGAACTTCCTATCTCTAAGGAATGACGCCACTAGCCGCAACATAGCAGGAGGGTACTTGTTTGTGATTCTAATTTGTAAAGTAGTCCAGAGGTTACACTTGTCGAACGCCTTCTATATCGAGAAAGACGCCCAACGATGTGCGGCCACGGTTGTACTCGGCCGCAAGGTAATGCAGCACCCTGGTCAGCTGTGTTGCTGTCGAGTGGCCCTCCTGAATCCGTGCTGTTCCGCCCGAAGTTGTACGCACGGGCGGAAGCTTTAGCAGCAATCTTCGCACAGTTTAGCTAAGTGCGGTAGTAGCGTGATCGGCCTATAGCTGGCTGCTCTACGCCTGTCCTTCCCGGGTTTCGGTAGTACGATCACTTTACCGATTTTCCAGTCCTCCGGGAAGTGGGATTTTAGCAGTATACCGTTGTAGAGTCGACCTAACTCTACAAGTATTCTGTTGGGCAGCTGTCGGAGTGCTGCGTTGGTTATCCCGTCGTGCCCCGGCGCCTTCCTAGGATGCAGGCGGGCTACTGTCCTCCGCAGTTCAGCGGGGGATATATACCACTCTCCTGCAAGCGGTGGCGCGGGCGTCGACAGGAACTCCTGTACGCGGCTCTCCTTCCGGGTATGAAGTTCCATGAACTCCGCACTTGCTGGGTTCGGCATAAATTGCTCCTCGAAGTGCTCTGCTAGGATATCCGCTCTACCTTTGGCCAACGAACTGCATAAAAATCAATTTACTGAGATACCTCAAAGCTATACTCGAAAGAGAGCCGCGCCCCTCGAGCAGTTTTACATTGCAATAACATCAATTTGTTCTATTGCGCTCTTATAGATTTCCCAATAAATTTATTTGTACAAAACATACAGTCATACAATTTATTTATAATGATAGTACAAAAAGTCTTAATATTACAACATACATTACAATATAATCGTATAAGAAATCCTTTATTTATTTAACAAAATATGCCTATTTTACAACATAATATGTACTAAGTTAGAATTCTTAACTATTTAACATATAAGGTTGAAACAACATTCTTTATTTGAAAATATAGATAACTTAACTAATACAATAGTTTAATTCACATTTTTACACATATTTTTTATCTTTAAAACACTTTCAAATTTCTTATACAAAGCTATCATTATTTCACTATATTTAGCACAAATCTAAACAATTTTAACACAAAACTATGTTATTTTATACACACAACAATCCTGAAACATTTTGACCTAGTTTTTACACAAATTACTGAAATTTTACAAATAATCAAAATCTATATTTTTACAACTTTTTGCAATCGGCTCACATCTACTATGTGAGCAACCAATTTCTACAAGACTCTAATTACATCGATAGGAGGCTAATGCTTTCCTTGTCTAAACAACATCTACTCGTATCTCTGTTCATTATGAAACACTACAGTTTACATACGATGTCCTTATCAGTTACAATGTTTCTTATCTGTTATCACAAAACAAAGTTAATCTCAAGTGCTAAATATATTTCCCTTTAAAAATAAACATTTAATTTAACATAATACTTCTATTCGTATTGCACAGCTGGTTGCCATGTAATACATGACTCTAAATTAATACAAAATAAAAACAAAAAACAAATTCGCACAACCAGGGAATCGAACTCCGGACTTTTCGTTCGACGTTTTATTGAATATATTTGCTTCTAACATGAATTAAGTGCCTGTCATAATTAACCAGCAGTCTTTCGAGTCTACAATTTTATTGTTGCTTAATCACATGAATTTGAGTAAACGATTTTTATAGTAATTTAGTTAAACCCTGATTAAAAGCAATTTGTAAATAATTTTATAATTTGAATTCACTCATTGCACATAAAAATGTACGAATATGTGACAGTTGAGTTTTATGAGTATAATTTTGGTTTTGATGCTGTGAAAGCAAATTTTAGACTATTATAGTATTTAGGTATATTTTAATCATGTAATTGTTGCTCAAAACTGATGATAAATTAGAAAAACACTGAAGGGAAACGATTTGCTTACTGGTTGCAATAACAATAAAAGTGTGCTATAAAAATAATAAGTAAATTTTAAATTTTAGAGGTATATATTTTGTTTCGATATTTTGAAAGTAATTTGTGTTCCTTTAAGTTTTTGGTTTTGTGATTATTGGTCATACCCTGATGTGAAACTATTCGTAAATATTTAGTTTCTTTACTTTTCTTAATTAATAAAATTTTAATTTATTTTGTCTTATATTTTTATTTAGCACGTCTTGAAACAGGTGTATTTTAAAGTGATTTTATGAATGTTACATAATGTAACTGAATACATTTAAATAATTTTAATACAAAACATTTAATAATAAAAAAAATTACCACACGAATGTTATCACTCTCTTAAGTTTCTTCACCTTTTTATCGTAGTAAGTCTTGTATGATACCCTTTAAAACCATTACTCAAGAGTTGCGGGTTGTTATTTTTTGTGTCTCACAACCAATGATTTTCTAATATACTTACTAAGAAGAAAAGTAGTAAATTACCATTAGCGTCCTTTCAACTTCAAATTACCTTTCCAAAATATGTAAAAATGTTAAATGAATGGCAGTTTTTTTATTTACTAGGTTGGAAAGACGCAAATGGTTATATGCGTCTTTCCTTCGAAGTTTTTGCGTTGCCGGGTGTAATTTTTAAGCTAAGATGAAAAGGAAAATCCGTTTTATGTAAATGAATAAATAAAATCATCAAAAAATAAGTTCGTCTTTAAAATCTTCATGTCTCTACCTATCAATTTCAATTGTCATATTGATATATTTTAAAATACTTTAGACACAGCAGAGTATGAAAGAAAAATTCATCTATTTTTTATTCCCATTTCACGTTTTTGTTAGTTACGTCCTTCTTTATTATGACAGCAGTATAGAAGTGATCCAATTTTGCTAGTTTTGGCACGGAGTATTATTAATGATGTTTCTAAATTGAAGCCCACGCGAGCGAAGCCAGGTAAAAGAACTAGTATTAATATAAATTATATAAAAGTCAATTTCTGTCTTTTTTTGTGTGTTGTATTTTGTGTGTTTGAGTGGGTCCCTGGACCCGGTAGGTGGCGCTGTTGTCGAGATCCAGTAATCACCCGCATAGATATTAATATAGTATATAGGGCACAACCTATATACTATATTAATATAGTTTTTTCTAATTATTATAATTTAAGCCGCGGCGGATAGCTAGTTTACAATAATTATCATACAGTCTTACTCCTTGCGGTATAGTGCCCAGAACGCTGGCTGCTCCTTGTTGAATGGTTATGCTTAGCCTTTGAACGGGAAAAGAACCAGCTCTTATTACCAGCTTTGACGAAAAGCCGCGGATACAGTTCACTTTAGTAATTTCACCGCACGTGGACCCCACATACCGATAGTCTCTACAGCAAATGGCACAAATATGTGCTCATCTCTCAGAGGCTCATACTGGAGCCACTTGCTCAGTTAAGCCGGCTCTAGTGCCGCTCCGGCTCTGTATTTTTGCATGGCATATGCATTCCTACCACGTGGAACAAAGATATGTTAATATGTTCAACTCGCACCGACTTAAGCCCTATAATATTGATTTGCTACCCTCATACCGGCATGTCCATAGAACATTTTCACGCACATTCACAAACCAATCAACCTGAGCGGGCAGCTTGGCGGCCCCTCTTCATGGCACTTGCGTTACATAAGCACCAAAAATGGGCATTGCACTTACTGTATTCGGCGTGTCAACAATATAAACAAAAAGAAAAGAAAAATATAGGTCAAAGAGTACCTGCCTATAGCCAAATGGAATGCCTCGTTTCCAGTACAACGAAGTCACCGGTTCTCTACGCTCACCATACAAAATACAGCAGCGTTGAGCCGCTATTTCACGCTGTATGCTGCAGCTATATTAGTAGTATAGTTGTAGCACGAATGGGTCGGCTCGACAGGGGAAGAACCACGCTCTCACAGAAACCAGCGTAAAATAGCAACTTAAAGCAGTTGTGTCTCACCAGCAACGAAAAGTCAGGAATTTGTATTTGGAAAAAGCCAAAATTAGGGACTTTTTAGGTGCTCATTAGGTGCCAAGTTTAAAAATTAGGTGGTCCAAAATTTTCACCGCAACGAACTGTTGAAATTTGCATTGTTGCATGCAACGCAGTGACAATAATAAATAGGTATACGAAAAATATTTATAGCAAGGAATTAAGTGCTATTAGATGTTGAGCGATTATAGTGACTCGATGCAGATTAAGATATTATTCTGGGAATTATAGGGTCCACGACCACCATTACCTTACCATAAGGTATGAACGGCATTTTTTGTTCTTTATCAGTGCCTAAAAATTAAGTGCTAATTAGGTGCTGAGAGATTATCGAGGTCGGATGTAGATGACGGTATTATTCTGGGAATTATAGGGTCTTAGACCACCATTATCTTACCGTAAGGCATGAATGTAATTTTTCTTTCTTTATTAATGCCTAAAAATTAAGTGCTAATTAAGTGCTGAAAGATTATTGAGGTCGGATGTAGATGACGTTAATATACTGAGAATTATGGGGTTTAAGACCACCATTACCTTACTTTGTGGTATGAACGGCGTTTTTTGTTCTTTATCAGATTTAATATTATCTATAATATTTTTTAATATAATTTTCAACCATCAAGTTTAATTAAAGCTGCTGTGTTCCGTATGTTGAGTGTAGAGAACCGGAGACCCTTTTTACTGGAATGGAGGCATTCTATCTTAGTCCTTACGGATGACAACGCATTTGTATTGTTTCGTAATCGAGGATAGATGAAGATATCTATGGGCCACAGCAACCACTTACCATCAGGTGGACTGTGTGCTCATTTGTTACCCTTATCCTATAAAAAAATATGTTTGTAGTTTTCTAACTCAATAAAAAATATTGTATCTACAAATTTTAAAATAAGTTTTTAATTATAATCAAACTAGCGACCCGCCCTTCATCAGCATAATTTACATAATATCGTTATAAATTATAGCCTATGTGTTATTCTGATGTAAAAGCTGTGTTATTAGAAAGTTTCATCAAAATCCGTCCAGTAGTTTATGCGTGGGAGAGTAACAAACATCCATCCATACATCCTAACATACCTTACAAACTTTCACGTTTATAACATTAGCAGGATACAAAAGGGCGCCAAAGGAATAACTCGCCCGGGGCGCTTAAATGGTTAGGGCCGGCCCTGCCCGTCATAGTTCGGTGTCTGCTCCGTGGAAGTTAGTTCCGTTGTCAGAATAGATGACCCTTCGCCACCCGTGCCTAGCCGCCATGCGCTTTTAGTGACATAATCGCCGAGTCCGTGGTTAGGCCGTGTACTAACTCTACATGTGCCGCGCGCGACGTTAGGCATGTAGGTAAATAACGCCACCCATCGCTTCTCGTGCCGTCGCCCTAGGGTTACCGACAACGGTCCGAAATAGTAGATTCCGGTGAACGTGAACGGTCGCGCGAACGCTCCTAACTTCTCGGGTGGTAAATTCCCTAAGACCGCTCGCCGTGGTGCCGCTTTCCGTACTCTGCACCGCACGCACCTTCTTTTGATTTTCCTCACCGTTGGTCATAGTCGTATGATGTGATACTTCATGCGTAGACCGTTGAACACCCTTTCTATATTGGCATAGCTTGCGTCCTGGTGTGCCTTTTCTACGAGCAGCTTCACGAACTGGCGTCGACCATCTAGGATAACTGGTCGATTCATTTGGTCGTCTACGTTGGCTGCATTTATCTTTCCTCTGGCTCGCAATATTCCATCTTCTATAATTGGGTCGAGCTTCCTCAGAGTGCTGCCGTTAACCAATTTTCAGTTCTGACAAAGCCGGGTGATGTCATCAGTGAAACTTTCGCGTTGGCTGCTATCTATCCACTGCTACTCTACCTTCTCTATGTGTTGTAGGGTTAGATGTCGAGCCCGTCGTCGCATGATGTCAACGAACTGGATTACCCTTGCCGTGGCTCGCGTATCAGCTTCTCGTGTCTGGCAGGTGTGGTGCGTCCTCTACTTCCCTGTGAGGCGCCACGATATCCTCCAGGTCTTTATTTCCTACCCTTTCCTCCGATTGCTGCAGCAATTCCTTCTCTGCTTTATACAGAAATGCCGGCCCGTTGAACCACTGATCGTTTTCTCGTTTAACTGCGAAGTTCATGCGCTTTGCCTGGTCTGCTATATTCTGTGCAGTCGGTATCCATCTCCATTGTTCGGGTGAAGTCTTCTCTGCTATCTCCCCGAGTCTATGCGCAACGTGTGGAGTGTAACGCGCTGTATCGTGCTTTATCCTGTGGAGCGCCGTTATAAAGTCCGTTCAATATATTACTCCATCTGCTCTCACTCTGTGTTCGTCTTGTACGAGTTAAGGGCACTAACCCTGTAGGTATATGCTTTGTCAGCATATACCTACAGGGTTAGCATAGCATAGCATAGCAACAAGTTGAAGGGGTTGACTCAGCATTTACCTATCACTCACGGTGCGGTTCCTTGCAAGACCCATCCCAATAACGTTCTCGCGGCGATGGGTTGCCTACGACGTCCTATTCGTAAACTACGTGTTATTTGTCCGATCTGATTAGAACTTTAGGTATCGCATTATCGTTACTAATTCCGCTCGGTAAGCCACTTAAATGTATTAACCGTAAGAATTATCTACATACGGACTGCGAACCTACTGTTAAATTATTAATTGTCCGAGCACAAACTACGTACGTATCACTTTTCGTCCTACCACGCATTCCTATTCTCACTACGCGGCTGTTAGCCTCACACTGGCTATTTGATACGCCTCGGATGTTCAATGGTTTTGGCGGTCTATATTTTCGGTGTCGGTGAACCCGTATAACCTAGTTGATTCGCTCATCGCGGCTTTGAACGCTAACCATTACATGGCCGAACCACTAAAAATAGGCAAGTCCTGCGTTTGCTTCGCTTTCTTCTGACTATTCCCTGCCAGCGTTGTTGTGCTCGTTATGATGAATATAATATGCTCTTTGTATTATGGACTACAAAAATAAAATAAAACTCAAAGTTGTAAATTTTATTGAAATAAAATATTACAATTGTATAAGAAAAAAATAATTTTAATATTTAATCGGATTGGCCCTAAAATAATTTGATTTTGAATTCGATTAAGCCATTCAGGAATTCATTGAAATACAATTAAAAACGTTTGAAACCAAAATTTAAAGCTGAGAACATGACAACGAGACCTGGTAAAAAAATAGATTTTGGACAGGTTAATCTAGCAAAACCTTTTTTACGAAATAGTGAGGCACTGGCATTCTGCAAGTCGGGCAGATCTCCTTCTCTTTAAACCAAGGCTTGATACAGGAGGCATGGAAGAAATGAGTGCAAGGAAGTGTGACCACATATTGCACATTATCTCGGCAAACGGTGCAAATTTCACAAATCTTTTCGCGATTGCGGCTGAAACAAAAAGTTAAAATAAAAACTAAATAAATTTTTCAATAAATCAACTTTTAATAAAAAGTAATAACAGGCTTCAAAGAACTAAAACGTCTGAAATAATTTCCTAGTTTATGGCTTCTAATACTCTGAAGTATAACTTATTTAATGAAAAACAATCGGTTCACATTTATTATTAATTTATTATAAATTTATTATAAATAATCCTCCCTAGGACATATGAAATCTCCGGTTCCTTTGGAGCAATATGTTTCAACCACGGTACATAAATGTCATCTATTAGTCACAAAATCTTAAAATATGTCCCTCTCCCTTCCACCATCGGACAACCAGACATTCAGCTAGTCTCCACCCTTTCGTTGTTGACTTACCACGCATTCGAACCAAACGGTTTGCTACATCGTTCATCATGATTACAGCAAAGGAGTGGAATAAGTTGCCAGCATCTGTGTTTCCATCCGATTACAATGTGGTTTCAAGGCAAGAGTGTAGGCTTTTGTTAAGTCAGTGCGCTTCACCATCTTAGGCTATTGTACATAGTTAAGCGCTGGCTTATAATGATAAAAAAAACCGGAAGTGGACCAACACCATTAAAGCAATAGACTACAGAGTAGTAAAATCATCATGAGGGAATCTATAACGAGTCTGACAGCAATATATGATAGTGATGCATTAGCATTAGCAGCATTAGGTATGTAACAATCAAAATGTTTTCAGATTAGGTATGAATACTTAATTATATTCATACCTAATCTGATATATGGTAAATAATGTATTAAAATCAAATATTTATATGCCTGCAAGGGTGACAACTGTTACTGTCAATAAATAAAACACATCAACTACTAGCATTGTTTTAAAATTCATCGAAAAAACAAAATTGCTAGCAGATGCATATATGTTACTTTAATATTATCAATATTGTTAAAACTTTATACTAAAAGTTCAATATGATAATGTGTGTTAATATTTTCAATTCTACATAGGTGATCCTAGAAGATTATTGCACAGGATAGCATACCATAACACTGGTGTATTCAATAATATTAAAACAACAGGTTTGCTGCCGCAAGTGGTAAAATTAAAAAAAATTTACAACCAACTTCAATATAAATTATTAAGGATAACTCAAAAACTACCAGTAAGACCTTGATCAACTTTATATGTGACCACCTGGGAAGTATTATACCCTTTAAAACAAAAAAAGAATTTTCCAAATCAGTTCAGGCGTCTTCAAGTAATCGGTGAACATACATAAAAAAAAGATTCCAACGAATTGAGAACTTCCTCTGTTTTGAAGTCGGTCGAAAATAGATAGTGTTTTATTAAGTGTAATAATTAAACTAACAGAATTAATCATAACTTTCAGAACTTGATTTGATAAAGAATAACAGAATATTTGATGCTTCTACACCAAAAGTTTTGGCGAGGATAAGGAAACTAATATCAAAACAATAGTGTAAGTATAAAAATAGTAACTTCATAAAACATACAATCTTAGATTATATAAAATGACATTTTATATAATCTAAGCATACAATGTTTGTACATACACCTACAGCCTGTGAAAAAAATATTTTGCATTTTCAATTATGATACTAGTATTTGGTTGGATAAGAATCTATTATTTTAAGACTTAAATATTATATGCATCTTTAGCCCCCAATTTTAACCACATATTTAATAAATTGTATGGTAAGCTTTTTTTTATACATAGTACTGAAATTAACTACTTTGTTTTTAGTAAGCTGCTTAAAAAAATGATCTTTCAAAATTGTTCCATTTCTATACTCACGTGATGGAACTGTGTAATTTCACTAATTAGGCGTTTTTGTTTCCTATTTCTCTAACAATCTAGATCAGTTTCTTTGGCTAGTTAATAGCACTTGCTTGCTATGTCGTCCCAATGCTCCAGTGGTGAACTACAGGGTCTTATAACTTTGGTTGTTCTTATAGAGATACCTCCATTCTGTTACAATTTCATCATCCGATGAACTCTCTGACATACCAAAGTACTTCATACATTTAAAGCCACAATAAAACCGAGAACACTTAAATGCATTTATTTAAAATAAAATCACATGAAATAGCCGATTGCGACTATGAGAAAACTATCTGTTATCTTGCTAAACCTGATGGAGCTATAGTTAAATATTTAAACCAATTGTTGCATAATTAATCATTTGTTATGTTAGGGATCAAAAAACAGCTTTGCAGAAATTTCCCGATTTATTGCAATTATTAACCATTGGTGGACCTTGGATGCCTTAGTAATTCTTTATTTTCTCTCCAAATTTATAGGGGACCACCCTCGATGTTTATCCTATTTAATAAATAAACTAAATAAAGGATCATGAAAATGAGTCAACAATTGACGAAGATATCGCGAAACATAAACTTTATGCTTGTCCTCTATTGGAAGTTGGCTAAAACTGCACCTGCAGGTAATGCTGCATCTCCACCAAAGAAAAGTTACCAACTTTTGTGTTGTCAACACATGTTGGTGACAAATGTTTCTGTAATTACCTAGAGTTGGCAACAAAACTTGTAAACAATGTTGGGAACCGTGTTTAGATTTTTGGCGGTAACATCAAACGAATACGCTTGTTGCAAACATTTGTTCCCTCTGTGGAGACGCTTGTTGGAAACATTTGTTGGCAACATGTCTGTCACGTGGACGAACAAGTTAATCGACACATTAATTCATTTATATCGTTCTCAAAATATATTATGGGATGTGTGTAATGAAAATTATAAAAATTAAAATTAAAAAAAAGGATGCAATTCAAAGAAATATAAAATATTTGACGGGACAGTTTTCAGGGAGAAAAAAGACATTAAAGAAGAAAAGAAAGCTGCGGCTTCTTATACTCCGAGGTGGTTTGCCTACCAACGGCTTCTTTTTTTAACCGACAAATGAACCCAGTTTATGTGTGTAAAAGGGAATAAATGAAACACGTGTAAGTAACTATACAAAAATATTTATAGTATTTATTTCTTAACCGACAATCGTAAAAAGGAGGTACTTATACCCAGTGACGTGTACAGATTAAAATTAGGAAATTGACCTTATTGTTTGATACCAACTACGCTTATCATGTTTAAATTGGGTATAATATATGATATATGGTATGAATAGAGATGCCACGAATAGTCGCTGTTATGACAGAACAAATAATAGTACAAGAACAGAAGAATCACTCTACGTAGCAAACTTGCGAGTTTAAACCTAGTTACTAATGTTCATAATACTTTGTTTAATAAAAATTATAAATACTGCGGCTGCCTGCATAATATCGTCACTTGAAGACATATTGTTGCAAACAAAACTTTGGTGGAGACAGCAAGTTATGAACTAAAATGTTTTTCAAATTGTTGGCGACATGTTTCAATACGGTGCGGAAACAAACAAACTTTTGTTGAGTTGCAAACAGTTGGAAACATAAAAGTTGTCAACATTTTTGGTGGATACGCGGCTTTATACATGCCAAAACAACATATATGTACCTACTATAATCTTTCTTCTATAAGTAATTTAAATGGTACTTACAAATTAATGTTAGATCTGGACTCAGTGGACTGGAAATTATTTCTACTTGATGCGTTACATTGTGGGTTTTCGGTTGCGGTGCTTCCGCGTGCAAAGTACATAATGCCGGCACCAACAATAGCGCCGATAGTAGTAAACGCAGCGGCGACACCAAAATAACTGCTTTCCTCTTGACTTTCGTTCTCTTCATTATCTTCTTTATGAGAACTCATTATTATGAGGAAGATGATGTAACAGGTATCGAACACAAACAACGACCACGATTTAAGTTTATCACGTACTGTTCAAAGAGAGAGTACAGAACTAAAGACTACAATATTAACCTCTCAGGCCTTGACATTTTATTGGGCCAACTTAGTCAGACCTATGGTCAAGTCAAAGTATAGTGGTCAGGAAAGACAATATTTTTTGTAAATGATGGTAAATATAACTTAGAGTCATTACTATGTTCTTATCCAAAATATCGCATTAC
Organism: Parnassius orleans; assembly: GCA_029286625.1. Taxonomy (NCBI): domain Eukaryota; kingdom Metazoa; phylum Arthropoda; class Insecta; order Lepidoptera; family Papilionidae; genus Parnassius; species Parnassius orleans. The sequence continues at coordinate 345,117 of JAGSMP010000237.1, read as the reverse complement.
TTGTATGAAGGTCAAGTGAACGCTAGAGAAACGACGATTGCAAAACGTTGTCGATAAATAAAATGTTTTGAGAAATTATCAATTACCGTGTAGTGGTTGTGTATGAATATTCATATCATACTGTGGGTGTCGTAAGAGGCGACTAGACTGAGAGGTGTTATTTTTAATAACCGTGACGGATGCTCTAGTTCCATATTTTCCGAACCTGTGGTAAATAAAAATGACTTTCAATAAGTATTATGTAATAATCAATATTGAATAAAATACCATTCTATTCTATTCATAAAAATAATAGTAAAATATCACTTTGTCACGTCCATTACTCATTAGACATGATTAATAAAATCGACATTAGACATGGACCAAAACGTTATTTTTCACCGTGACGTTATTAACCCATTCATTGCGGTGCACGCACAACGGCGTTATTTAAATTGCCATTCTTAGGCGGATGACGCCGATCGGCCTAAATTATATTTTAGCCATAACTTGGCCAATTTCTATTCTAAAGGGATATACTTTTTATATGTGCATGTTTTACATACATACATCGTTATAGTCGCAGTTTCTGTAAATAATGATTTTAGAAAAATAACAAAACTATCTCAGGCGCGGAAAACGCCGAACGGCGTCTTCAAAGGTTATCAACATTAAAACATTTTGATTAAATATTTATTTTGCTACTTTATTTTATGGAATTAAAAACAGTTATATAGGCTTTCTTTTCATGAACCAATGGTCTCACACCGTCACTCAATAAACTCTGTGACGATGGTCGAGCCTCACCTTTAAGTCATTATTAATTATTAAGTGAAACAAATTACGCTGCACTAGAAATAGTATGTAACTGAATACCCTTCTCGATGTTTTCTCTTCCCTTCAACTACTAATTCAAAACTCTACTTATTATACTTAGTACATTTAAAATAGTAGACTAAATACTATTATTAAAAGTATTTTAACTTAAAAAATCAGAGAAAAGGTTCAATCCCTGGTCATATTTCAATAATTCCGAAAATATTAATATAAAAACCAATTTCTTTATTCAGTTTAATAAGAAATCTTTCTATAATGTGGAAAATATCCCTTACTTTATACTGAATAGAAAAGAAACAAATTCACTTACTATTTCCAGCCATATTTATGGTAAATAGGAAATTGCCAGTATTTTTAATAAAACTGCACTGTTAATCACAAAATAACTTATACAAATGAAATTTCGCCACTGAGTACGCAGTCACTTGCACATGGCGTAATCTGATGAGCGTCAGTAAAATTCTGCCTAAATAAGCAAGAAATAATTTTCATGTGCGGGAAACGCCGATCGGCGTCAGTGTTTAAATATGATGCGTTAAACGCCTACCGGCGTTAGTCCTTTGAACCGCCCGCACCTACGTAATAAGAGCGATTTTTTGAGCCGCCTTGAATGGGTTAATCACTCATGATTAGAGGCGACAGAGTGAAACAAATCAGAAGATGGGCAGCGTCTTCCTAATAAAGACTAAAATAAAAACTGCGGTTGCCAACCCGCTTACCAAACGTGGCAACTATGGCAAATATCCCGGCAATATATGGGGGACGCTTATGATCTGTAGTGGACTTTAATAGACTAAAAAGGACGAACATTTTTTTTAATTTAGTCTCGGCGGAACGCGGGTGTTCCGTGCTATATTTAGAACAGCGTTGTCGTGCTGGGCGACATTTGCGGCAGTAAAATCTTGAGCCCTCTTTATTTCTATGACCCATGGCAGTAGGATTGTTACGACCTTATGATAAAGAAAGAATTGTAAGGAAACTAAAAGGAGAGGAAGGGGGGAGGTTAATTTTATTATTTGATAAAATATTTGTGTGTAAAAAAGTCATCAAACATCAACATCAAACAATTTATTAAACAAGTTGCATAAACAAGTCCAATGGATAAAACAGTAATAAATAACAAAACCAAAAGTTTCCTGAAAAGAAAAAAATTCAAATATTATATGTCACTTTCACAACTAAAGTAAGTCGAACAACACCCCATATGTTAAAAGACATCAAGCAGTTTAGGCTACAGAGCGTGTAAAAGAAAAATACATCCATACATGCGTACTCGAAAAACATTACCCGTCTTCTGAAGTAGCCAATTAAATAAAAAAGGTTATATCATAAAAACAAACCACGTAGTGACGGATTAATAATATCTTAAAAAACATACCAGTATCTAAAGAATACACATGTCAAACCAATTAATGTGACAAATAGCCATTATTAAATAGTTAGTTATTACTAAGGCAAATCGAACAACACCCCGTATGTTAAAATCCATCAAGCAGTTTAGGCTACAGAGCGTGCAAAAGAAAATACATACATACATACGTACTGAAAACATTACCCGTCTTCTGAAGTAGCCAATCAAATAAAAAGGTTATATCATAAAAACAAACCATGGATGACGGATTAATAATATAAACTACCCTAGTTTCATCTAGTATCCTGGGTGTCGTAAGAGGCGTCGGAGGCAAACTGAAACAGGAAATGGAGAGCAGCATCTTCTTAATAACGACTAAAAACACGCTATTTTAAAATAACCAGTGATAAAAACACAGAATGACTTTCAATAAGTGTTTTAAAATATTACAATTAAAGTATGAAATATTATAAAAGCCAGATGAAAATGTCGGTTAAGGTATTTTCAAACAAACGCAAGTTTTACATTCAAAATTTAAAAACATTTGTGAGTGTCGTGGAACACTCGGTTGGAACGAAGTTCCTTTCGTAGTATATTAATATTGATAAACGTATTATATTATGCCACGATGAGGAGACGGAGGCGCGAGCACCACGGGCGCGTCGACCGCCTCGTGCCCGTCGCCGGCCTGCTGTTACCCGTACGCCCCGCACGCCCCGCTCAGCACCACCACTCGAACTCGCCAACACCTCCTTGTGGAAAAGTTCGTGTTCGTCCGCGAACAAGTACTCGTCGCCTTCCAACCGCTCAACGACAACAACCACTTCTGGACTAACATTTCGCCTACAAGACATATATAAAAACAATATAATATAATTGAGTGCATACATATTTTATAAAATACTATATACAAACACAAAACAAAAATAGTTTTATTAAAATAGCGATTTACATTCTGTAAATACAAGGAACAAGCATAAATAGATAGATTTTTAGCACAATGAAGTGTTATCAGATAGATACAAAATTGCATTTTTTATTATAAACCATAAAATAGTAATAAACATGCATAAAATAAAATGGTATATAAGTACATAGATAGGATGAATACATACTTATTAATATCTTTATATATAAAATTATGTGTCACATTGTTTGTCTGCGATGAACTCAAAACAAACAAAATTGTTCTGCCCTTTCCGAAGACAAAGGGCTTCGGAAAGGGCAGAACAAAGTCTGCCTGGTCAGCTAGTATGTTTATATATATATATATATATATATATATATATATATATATATATATATATATATATATAAAAGTACAAATATATGTTTTAAAACTATTGCATATAACATAAATGTGCAATAAGTATAAACAAATACTGTAACTAGACAATAGAAGAATAATTATATACAAATGAATTAGATTGAATCAAAGATGAAAGTAGTAACAAGTTAGTTATACCAGTTACTAGACTCCAGAGTCAGTATAATTCCTTCATGGGGCAACATAGGTATATGTATTTATAAGAAAGTCCCAGAAAATATACAGACCTTATTTAATTTAATTAAACTTTATTGAACCTTACACATAAAGTAGAGGAACAAAAGGCGGACTTAATGCTAAAAGCATTCTCTGCCAGTCAACCAAAAAGTTAAGTTATAAATTTTTAGTAAGCAAAAATTGTTTAGTAAAGGTTTATTATACTACCAAAGAGTACATGGTTGATGTTATTATCAACCATGTAAACCCTGGAACCCTGGGAATGAGGAGATTGCTACCATGCTGTTTCTAAATGTTTTCATACTAATTTTATTCTATAAAAGTTATTATTGTGTGAATTAATTATATTTAATAAAAGTCCTGCTGGGTTTTTTGCTGGTCACTCCCAGGACAGAGACTTTTTCATATCTCTAATTTATGAGAGTGAAGAATTTCAATTGTATATAGACAGAATTTTAAAAACTGTGGTAGCTTCTACTTGCATACATTTTTGAAAAAGTTTTAATACAAACATAATAACAAAATTTACTTACGGAAAAGGTGGTGATGATGCCAATGGCGGATTTTCTTGTGCTGGCTCGGTGGAAGATGCAGGTCCTAAAGGGAGATTTGGACACTCCAACTGCTGGCCATGTTCATCAAACATGGCCAGTAGGATAACCTCATTGGAGTTACCTAAGTCCCCCTGATGCATATCCGTCTCCTGAAAAACATGTATGATAATAAGACATTTTAGATATGCATATGACATATTTTTATGGTTATGAATTAAATTGACCAGGATGGTGCTGCTGCCTTTTATTTAGTAAGTGAGAAAATCTGGAGACCCTTTTCATAGACGCATGTTTGCGTTATATGATAGGTGTAGATAATTTATCATTTATCACCGCCAACTTCTTGACTCAGGGGTGCTACTGAGAATTTCTTGACGGAAAAGCTTAATAAATGATTTTTTGACCCGACCCGGGATTCGAACCCGGGACCTCATGATCAGCAGTCACTTTATACATCCAGTATATGCACTCATATTTATAATTATAATATAGAAAAGAGTATAATAAATTACTTACAACATAATATGAAAACATTTCTTCCTCTCTGTCACTGAGATATTTGTCGTCCGAGTCGCGAAATAGTTCGTCAAATTCCGGCATTTTTCTGAAAATGGATGTAGTACAGTACACACATTTGAACATTTTGTATCTTCATGAGGCTCAAAAAGAGTTAATAGAAAGTTTATAAATTTACATATAACATATAAGAATAAATAATAAGAATAATAATAAGAATTATGAAATACCAAATTACTACACTCAAATAACTACTATGTAGAAAAACACTGAAATTTCATAAAGAAAAGAAATATATAACATTATTATATCGATATCGTAATAATATACACTCATTAGGAGCTCTAATAAAAAATTCAATCATAGGTATATAGTTTTTATTACGCTATCTTTGACCAACGCCATTTTTGTTGAAAACAATTTCGCCATAATATTCACGATATATCGAAATTATAACATAAAACGTAATTTTCGCACATTGGACTTTGTAAAATATGAAAATTTGTGTTTTTTACATGATTTATGGTGATAATTTATACCTTATATTTCATTTTCAGTTACTTTTATTGACTATTTTATTTCATATGTGAACGACAGTATTTGAAGTACCAATTTTATAAATTTAGTAAAAATTGTTACGAGACGAAATATATGCAAATAACTTTTTTTATAAACTGTGTAATTACTACCTTGTATAAAAACTCACAACAAACTTTCCTTTAAAGGGTACACTTATAACTTATAATTAATACAGTGGCTTCTTGCACTCGCGCGGCGAACTAGATGTACTGTAGTAAACGCGACGCATCATGGCGGAAACTAGTAATTTGACGTAAATTCTCTTAATTTATAAAAGCGTAATTTAGTAACGAAACTAATTCTAATAAAAAATTTAGAATTTGAGTTGTATAATTCTTATAAATATCATTTAAAAAAGAATTGTTTTGAGGGGTCTACAAAGGTGACATTTGAATATCTCTTGTGTACTCCAAAGAGTTCAAAGATTAATAAGATAGCAAGACCTAGACAATTAATTTATACATGCTCTTGAGTTATTGAACAAAGGCAAGCAAGCAGGGGATTCCGGAGAATAGACCACAAAGTACAAACTAATAACAGTGTTTCCACTATCAGATTTTAATTTTGCCCTAGATTTTTTGATAATTGCCCTAAATTAGTCTCCGAAAATCCTTGATTTAGAGCGTAAAATGTAAAGAGTTAGAAATAAAACAAAAACATCATTTTCATCTTAATAAAGCAATTTTCTACGACCATAAATAGCTTATTACTTAGGTAGTAAGCAATTAATCAAGAGAAGAAGTAGACGGTACCGGAAAACCGTATACCTTTAGTTCCATTTCTAAAACCTTATTAGTATGGTTTAGGTGTCTACTTAAGAACGATGACTTATTACCACATTTTGATATAATGGCCATCTGTTTAACGTATTGGGCCTTTTTGATGACTCAATAATTCAGACATACCACAAATAAGGTGACAATTGCAGAGTTTACAATAGGCTTTAGTTTCACTTTTAAAAATCAATTTTTGAAATCTGGATTCTCCAACCATGAACTATAAAATTTGTACACGTATTTTTTTCCTTTAATTGATAGTCTTTGGTCTTTGTGAGAAGATGTCGGTGATTTATCATCATTCTTTTCCATGTCTACCAGTTTTTCAATACGTTAGCTTAGCACTCGAAAATTGACAAGGAACCACGAAATCTTTATTTAATTTAATTTCTGTCTTTATAGTTCTGTCTTTCACAAAGTTCAAGCAGTTAGTAATGAGAATATAAAGTTACAAAATAAAATTCCGAGACATCCATTGACAAAAAATCAATCAACTCATTTACTTATAGTAATTTGTCGATTAATAATGTATTGGGAACTTCGGAAAGGCGAAGTCTATTTTAAAATAGTATTACCACATTTACATTCTTTTAACTATTCCATTTTACCCCAAATTACCCTAAATCCCTAAAAAATATAAAATAGCCCCAAGCCATACTTTAAATTAACGGTTTCGCCCTAAGAACGGGCGAAATCCCTAAAAGTGTAAACACTGACTAATAAGCGCAATAGACTCGCATCAATGTATAAAGGTACTCTGTGACTCACATTCACCCCCTGCGCCCCCTTTCCCTCCTGCGCCACCTTTTCCCTAAAGAGGGTCGCGTCCGATTCGGCAGTAAGGCTTCAAAAGCCAATGCAAGTCCCACAGGTGGTGTTTAATAGGTAGGCACTTCTTCAAAGTGAGTCCCACATAACCACGCAGCCGGCTGCATGGTATCCTAGGAGCATTCACCACCTCCCTCCCCCTCTTCCAGAGGGTGCCTTTGCATTGGGCGCAAAAAAAAATCACATTCACAAACTAACTTCAACTTGAAAAATAGAGGACATATAAAGCATAGACAAATAAATAATATGTAGTATTAATACCCCTAAGGCTGGCTTTTCACTATGGGATATAATATATATTATATCCCGAAATATAAATTATATCCCGCGATTGGCTTTCAAACTGTGAGATATATTTTTTAACCAGTGTGTGTTCGTCATTGGATTACCCCCTGTACCCCGTACAGGGGGCGAAATATAATATGAAAATATCGCTCGGTTGATCGAAAAAATATTTATAGTTTGAAATGTAATATATATTATAGCTCAGTGTAAACGGTTCCATTTAAAAGTATGGTGAGCGATATTAATTTATATCTCGACATGTAATATATATTATATTATATCCCATAGTGAAAAGCGGGCTTAATACACTACACGTTTGTGCTTTGTGCTCTACACTATATTATCATGGCCCTGAATGGGGGCATCCACGACTTTTTCTGCCACCAGGGCGGCGCCACTTAAAAGTGAAGTATATTATTAGACAGATTTCAAAGCGGGGAAGTTAATTTGTTCGGAAAATGTAAAGGTTAATGTTTCTTTCTGTACTATTAGCTATATTTTGTATATTAATTAGATTAAAAATAAATAAACTAAACCACAGATATTCACAAAAGTAGAAAATTTTAAAAGTTTTCTGTATTAATATAATACTCTAGAAACTAATAAACTTTTATTAAAAACTAACTTCTCAATTAAATGAGTTGTGTAACAAAAAACTTTACCTCAGTGTCAACTAGCCACATCTGGTGAGCAGAAAATTATGAGCCCTCATTAAGGGTGGGCGTAGCCCCTAATTAAGGACATCAGTTATTTACACTGAACTGATTTTACGCCCTTACTCAGTCACAGGGATGGGCAAGTATAAACTTACGTTAATTAACTATCACAATAAAAATTATCGACAATTTGACATCGAAAATGAAATAACCAATTGAAGACAATTGCACTTCTAAATTTCGAGTATATTTATTTTCGGCTGAAAGACCATTCGTCTGTTTGTTGATTCGTAATTTAAATTTTCGGGATTGAGTTATTTCTACTAAATAAACCTTCTAACTTTTAAAGTTTAGACGTTATCTAACTTCGACATTTTTTTTCGAACATTTATTATCGGTGACATAAAATTCGTGATAATCATAGTTCGCAATTTTTAACATACGCAATTTTATACTTTCGAATAGTTGGTTATTTCGGAAGCTCCTGGCTCTGAGTTTTTGACGGCATGCCAAAACATCGTCCATAAAACATCGATCATGAAGAATGATGTTTATGAACGATATATCGATGTTTGAAAAAAACGATGTATCGTTTGCATCCCTAGTCGCGCACCGAATAAGTGCCCTAACTGCCCTTAGTATTATTACACTGCAAGATGGTAAGCGCACTACGGACCGGGTCCACTCTGACGCCCTAATTAGGGACCCTTAATTTATATTTTTTATAGGAGAGGGGGCAAACGAGCGTACGGCTCACCTGATGGTAAGTGACTACCGCCGCCCATGAACAACTGCAACACCAGGGGAATTGCAGGTGCGTTTTCGGCATTTTAAAAAGGAGTAAGCTCTTTTCTTGAAGGTCTCTAAGTCGTATCGGTCCGGAAAAATCGCCGGTGGTAAACTATTCCACAGAGAGGTCGTACACGAAAGAAAACTCCTAGTGAAACGTACAGTGTTGGACCGCCCAGCATCCAGGTGGTGTGGATGGTATCGGGAATTCTGCCGCGATGTGCGTTCGTGAAATTTGGCGGCTGGGATTAATCCGTACAATTCCACAGAGCATTCCCCGTGGTAAATGCGATAAAAAATGCAAAAGGATGCAACATCTCTTCGCAGCGCCAGTGAATTACTGCCTTACTCTTATCACACCTCTCTTATTAAGGGCTTAGGGACCCTGATTCAGTGTAGTGTAATAGGGTAAAAGGCACTCTGTGGAATAGAACATAGATAAATAAATATGTAGCAAGGAATAGACTATGTGCAGAGTCTCTTAGGCCGGCCGCATATATTCGGAATTCCGTTTCGAGATTCCGAAACGGTTTTTCAAAACAGAATTCCATATGTATTTGGCCGGCCTAAGGCCTAAGGCGTCGCACGACCGAAGCGAGTAGGTGTGCTTATGTATGTTTCACATGTAATCCTATATGTGTATCTCTTTTCGTAACCTTTCATCTTATTTTGTTTAATAATTTGTCAAAAGAGTTTACAGACATCCATATCTAAAAAAATATCTCGGGATAGATAGTTCTTTTTACATAATATTGAATATATATCACAATTTTAGGGTGTTAAAAAGCAGCAGACTAAGCAGACTCTTGGCGATAGTATCTCAAGGCGCCTAAGCAGTCAGACACCTTATCTTGGGATTCACATCACCATTGGGGCACTTGTTTCACTGTTTCCACTAATAGTTCACATGCGCAGACATTTAATACACTAAACCGCACCACTTTTACATATACAAATCCATTTCAAACCATTATTTAAACAATAATACAGGCCGTCAGTCAAGTTCTCGCCAAAACTCCAAAAAATAATAGAGATAATTAAATACCTATGTAGAAAGCTATACTGTAAAAAAAGTCACCGTCTGTCAACGCTATTTTTGTCTGTCCCTGTATAGGATAGTGATTATATTCTCTTTGGTATAGGATAGTTACTATACTTTTTGGACCCTAGAGCCGTGTCTACTTTTATTATTACGCAAGTAGTTTGAAATTCTGAGCGAGTACTCTTCTTAGTCTGTGACTTTTATGTTTTAGGATTTTGGGAAAACAAGATAAAATATGATTTCTCTCTTACGTAAAAATTTATGTAGTATTTTTTATTCTTTGTATATTCTGAGACTTTTAATTTTTATTTAATTACTAATAAATCCTGCCCTAAGTAATATTTGATATAAACCAGTTTGATTAAAAATATTCATAAATGGAGCATAATCTGTTGTTGCAGGTAATTAAAAACAATTCGCCGAACCCCGATAAATAATGATGTAAGACATAGAGCAACGCAGGATAGCCATAGCGGTTTTTTCCTATAGGCACCAAACTGTCTGTCATTTTTTGTGGGGATGAAATCTGTGCTACGCACACTTTCTCAGACTTCAAAACAAAAATAATCGTCTGTCACTACGAAACTCAACATAACAATTAAAATAATACACTAACAATTTCATACAACATAGATATATTCTGTGTCATAACAGTGTAATGAAGTGATGCAACCACATTGACAAGTTGCATACAGAGGTTAGAGAGAATGTATTCACTACGTTTAAGAGGCGGGACTTCCTTAGTAATAGTAAATGTATGAAAAGGCGCCAAGCTACTCTATATAAAAAAATTGTGCATGACATTTAATTGTTGTTGTTATTTTTATTATTCGTTCGTGAGAGCAGGCAAAGAAACTAAGCCATACAGCCTTGTCTTTTTTATTTTGAATATATAGAATTTTAAGGTGTAAAGGCCGGAACCAAGTCTTATTTTTCTTCTTTCCGTCTCTTCAAAATCCATAAAAGCCGAAGCCTAGTCTTATTTTCTTTGGTTCTTCATATTTTCAAAAACCGTAAAGGCTAAAGCCAAGTCTTCTTTATTTTACAATCTTTGTAAGTTTCAATCCATGTAGATTTGTCAATCCAATTTTTTTAAAAACAGAGATACCTTATTTCATATTTCTTTTACAGTATTATGAAAAGGATTTTGAAATTCGTGATTCACAATATGTTGATGCGTCACATTGTGCAGCCCTTGGGAGATTTTGACGGCAACTTGAGCCAGCAGACAGCTGACAGTTGGCGATGGTATCTCAAGGCGCCTAAGCAGACAGACACCATATCTTGAGAATCACATCACTATCAGAGCACTTGTCTCACCGTTTCCACTAATAGTTCACATGCGCAGACACTTAATACACAAAATCGCACCACTTTTACATATCAAAATCCACTTCAAACCGTTACCTATTTAAACAATAATACAAGAGCAGCAATCCTCCACCGTTCAAGTTCCCTCCAAAATCCCGCATGACATTTAATTTCTGACAAACAGTGCTGACCACATAGGCGAATTATAATAGTGCTGTAAATGTCTATCCTCGAATAATTTTATCAATATTTGTTATAATAAAAGTTAGATCTCTATACTGAATGATTTATGAGCAATAAGTTTTTGGGGATTGTAAGGTAATTGAGTAAAAAATGCCGATGAGAATAAGTAGTCAATGTATTTTACACACAGCAATTTATAATTATATCTTTAAAATTATTAGGTACAAAAATATGTATGAAAAATATAAAATAAACAACACCTCAATCATACTAGTAATTAATTAAGTAGAAAACAAATGACGAATCTATAGCGCAGTGGCTAAGCGTTTGGCGGCACTGCAGGACCGAGGGTTCGTTAATGCACTGAACAAGTGTTTCTATGCTGTAAAATAAATAGTCTGCGTCTGGGCGCTTGCTTTTAACGTTAGGTTTTTTAAAGTTTTAATTAGCTTTTAAGTTTAGCAAATACTATGTACAAATCCCTGAGCTTGATGAAAAGCAGTTTACTTTAATATTACAAAATAGACACTTCAATTTTATTTATACAGGTGTCCCGAAACTCAAAAGTATAGAATAGGTCTTTTCCGATGGGACGAAGAGCCTGTAGGCAAAAAACATTTAAAACACTTGTTTTAGTTTTAAAGAAAAATAAATGTATTACACAATATTTCCTTTTGTTTCACTAACTTGTACAAGTATAGGTCGCAGGAATCGGGTATCATAAATTATACTTTCCAATACTTTACGAATTTTAAATGTTCGAAATGGTTGAACTAACAAGTGTTGTACCATTTTCAAATCTTACATTAAAAAAAACACTGTTAAATTGGGAAATTTGTGAGAACAGGACCAAAAGAAGGGTCTATAGGTTGTCAATTTTCAACACTAAACAATAATCCTATTATCACTTAACCTAGTGACATGATTTTTATTTTATTTTGGTATTCCATCTTAGTCCTCGGAAGTGGCAACGCATCTGTGGCCTTCTTTTTTGAAGTTGGTGTCCATTATAATTTGCAGTACTCACTTACCATCAGGTGGACTGTAAGTTCGTCACTTCAGCTTTTGAAGTTATACTTTTGGGGCGTTTGGGAAAAATTATGAGTGAATTTTTACTCAAAACGACACCATGAAGTTGTTATGGTGCGCGCGCACACTGACACCTCAAAGCGACAACTTCATTGGGTAACTGTCTCTCAAGTTTTCGTGGGAACTGATAACTATATTAGAGTTAGAGGTAGTTATTTTTAGTTATTTTGTTTTGTTACGCTAAAGAAGTATAACTTCCTACGTGCGTACATAAGTACACACACACACGTTTTTTTAAAACTAATCGTCCGCTCTCCTTGGTAAAGAATACGCCTTAATCATCACACGTTTGGCAGGAGAATATACGATCGCAGTGACAGACGTCTCGTACGTTCTAAGTATTATACGTATGGTGTAAACGAAATGGTGCCGCATCTATCGGAAGCCATAAGATTTTTAGCATTATCCTCTTACGACACTTCCGGGACGCAATGGGCAACATGTTAGTACAAGCAAATACTACCTAAATAATGCCCAGCAGTGTATGCAGACTAGGCATCCAGGCTTTTGACGTGGTAGAGCCATGCTGCAGCTATATTGTTGTTGTAGCACCAATGGGTCAGCTCGATCGGGAAGGTCCACGCTCTCACAGAATACCAGTGTAAAATAGCAGCTTAATACTGCTGTGTTTCGTATGGTGAGTGTATAGAACCGAGACCCTTTTACTGGAAAAGAGGCAGTCCATCTTATTGACAACGCCTTTGCATTTTGATTCTTAATTGAGGATAGATGTAGATGTCTATAGGCCACAGCAACCACTTACAATCAGGTGGACTGTGTGCTCGTTTGTCACCATTATTCTATAAAAAAAATCTGAGCAGGACAGGCACTACCTACCTCACTCTTATAATCAATGGGGCGACATCGAAAACTTTTATTTAATACGCAACTTTTGAATAATGATGACACTGTTTCAGGCCTCTGTCACTCTTCCTACCTGCGTGGAATAAATACTAGAGATGTTACCGAGGTTCGATTCCGATTCCGAAAGTTCGGAACTTCCAATTGATTTTGCACCTTCGATTCCGATTTCGGTTCCGTTAAATTTTAATCAGAAGTTATATATCGGAGGGCGATGCACAGTGGCGGCGGTCAGCGATCAGCGTACAAACAAGTTTATAATTGTCGCCCCGGGAACCTCCCTCCCCCCGTGCCTTCTGTCAATTACTCTTTAACTTGATGTTTTGTTTCGTATTTGGCAATTGGCATGTTGTGCGTTCGCGCTTCATTTATACTTATCCGAGTATTGGACAATGAAGTCAAAATCAAGTGCCATTTGGAATTATTTCAATGAAGTTTCTGGGAATACGGCAAAGTGTAAACTATGTGAGAAGATATATTCACGAAAGGGAGGTACGACTACTTCGTTAAAAAGTTATTTAAAGTCTGTGCATGCCACTGAATTCGAAGAATTCAAAAAATTTGAAACTGAAAAGAAAAATACAGTGCAATAGACCTGCCTTAACACATCTCTTCTGCCTCCACCTCCGATTCCGGTTCCGGTTCCGAGAAACAAAATTTAAAACTCCGCTTCCGAATTCGGTAACCACTTCCGTAACATCCTAATAAATACCTACAATCGCGCGGAACCTCAGGTTACATACGCAGTCAGGGCTAGCGCATTTTAAGCGAGCGGCGTGCTAGTGAATTTTCCAAGTTTTTTAACACTGTTTACGTAAATAGATTTTTGTAAATACTTGTATAAATATTTTGTTTATTGTTTAGTATATATTTTTATGTTTTTTTAAATGAAATAAGGGTGATAATCGAGTGTAGAGCACACAGTCAACCATCAGATGGACTGTGTGCTCGTTTGTCACCCTATCCTATATAAAAAGCCCACATGATGGTAAGTGGGTGCTGTGGCCCATAAACATCTAAATCTATCCTCATTAACAATCAAAATGCAGATGCGTTGTCACCACTGAGGACTAAGATGGAATGCCTCGTTTCTAGCAAAAGAGTCTTTCGGTTCTCTACACTCACCATACGAAACAGCAGCATTAAGCTGCTATTTTACGCTGGTATTATGTGAGCGTGGTAATTCCCCGGTCGAGCCGACCCATTCGTGTTACAACCATAATATAGCTGTAACATGGCTCTATCACGTAAAACGTAAAATTATAGAAAATGATGAATTTATCATTATTAATTTGGAAACCATAATAATGAAAAAACCAGCAAATAGTTTACTAAAATTATTAACGAATATTAATTTTATCCACTCCGTGACCATATTTTCCTCTCAGCCTCTATTTACATAAATTATACGTCAGATTTAGAGTGTTTTCCGCCTTTGAATTTAATAACCGTTATTTTAGAGACGGTAAAAACATAAGACACTATATTAAAGTAAAGTAGCTGTAAATTAAGTAAATAATTAAAAGGTACTATACATAGGTACATACTATATTTTATTAATTTTATTCATGACATTTAGACACTCGCGGGCAGTGATAAAGTTTAATTTAGCTTGCGTGCGTGATTTATATATTTAATAATAATTATGTAGGTAAAAGAGCCGTGGTAGCTCAAATGGTTAGCGCTCGCTGTAAGTTTCACAGTACGCGGGCAACCGGCACCAATAAATTGTCAATGCAATTTTAAGTGCTGATTTACCACGTGCTCGGCGGTGAACAAAACATCGTGAGGAAACGTGCATGTCTGAGAAATAAGGAAAAAATATTTCGAGGACATGTGAAGTTCGCCAACACGCATTGGGGCAGCGCGGCGGACATTTCCTTGCTCTAAAACCCTCTCAGAAATGAGATGAGGCCTGTGCCCAGCAGTGGGACGTATATAGGCTGTAACTTTCAACTTTATGTAGGCTATTAAATCGTCGGCAAGTAATCAATATCAAAGTGCAACTTCTGTACGTAGTACTATTATTTATTGTGGCTGTGTGATCATCTGCGTAACAAATAAGTTCACCTCAGTCTCAACTAACGAAATCTCGTGAGCGTAAAATTACAAGTTAAGATAAGTATAAATTTAATACAATTAATTTCATGTCAGTTTTTATTACGCATTTTGTATGTCTTCTTGATATTATTTTGCAGCGGTTATCGGCACACCAAACCTATTAGATTTATTATTTCCAGTTGATTTAGACCGTGGACGCATATGCTACCCTCATGATATCCTCCTGCATAGGAAGGTAGAATACCCTCACGTACATATTATATACGTGAGGGTATTCTGACTTCTTTTAGTATGTGAAACGACGTCTTCGTAACCAGTCGGCCATAAGTATAATCGAGATAGGCAATAAATAAATAAAAACCGACTTCAAACAACGTAAAAGGATAAAATTATTTAACATTCAGCAGGGCTAGCATGGGCAGGAGACAATTTTGTCCCCGGGGAAAGGAGAAAATGTTTATCCCCTCGCTTAATTTTATTCACCCTTCGAGCATGGGCACACCGGTGGATATAATATCCACAGTAGATAAAATGGGAGATAGACTTAGATTTTTTGTATGAATATAAACTTAAGCCCACGTCCAATCAATTAGGATAAAATTGTCCCTTTCAAATGTCAAAAAAGCATAATTTTTTATCTTTCATTTGGCTCCATGCTACGTACGGGGGATATATGTCTACTCGTTATGTCAAACGGGGATATACTTCTCCCCGTTGCCGTGGTTTGGCAAAAGGACAAGATCATTTTACTTATCTCTTGTCAGTGGATATAATCGGGGGATAAATTTTTTGTCCCCACTCCATGCTAGCCGTGTTGAAGTCTGTGCTAAGACATATTGTACTTACCTATAGAAGAATTACCTAAGCCCTGATTAATAATTTTATAGCATTTAATTTTGACTTACATTTACTTATTTTTAATACCTGACGTTTCGGGCTCTTTACAGCAGTCATGATCAAGTGATGACTAAGGTGTCTGATGCCCTGATGTCATAGTTTGAAATCCGTAAAATTATTTATTTATTTAAACTTCATACAATATTATGTATAGTCGGACTTAATGCCTGAGACATTCTCTACCAGTCAACCTTTGGGTGATGCATAGATAAAGATATGAAGTAGGTGTGTGAAACGCTAAAAGACAAGAATGTAAATTAAAGTATTAATATACAAAACAAAATAATACATATACCCATACATATAAACTTACATATCAAAAATTATTTAATGCATGCGTAGTTTATAAAATTAGTTTTATTTAATACTTGTATACCCTGACCGACCAACGTTCTTGGTTGCAACAGTTTTTAATATAATTAAAAATTTTGTACAACCGACTTCAATATAAATTATTAAGAATAACTCAAAAACTATTGGTCAGCCCTTGATCAAATTTATATGGGACCACATGAGAAACACCAGCTTTCAAATAAAAAAAGAATCGTCGAAATCGGTTCACCCAGAAAAAAGTTATGAGGTAACACACATTAATAAAAAACAGACAGTCGAATTGAGTACCGTCTCCTTTTTAAAGTCGGTAGAAAACATTAATTAATTAGGTCAATTTGTTAGTAATTTCACACCAATTAATATTAATTATAGGACATAAACAATTCTAGCAAATGTTAAAAAGATATTGCCCAGAAAATACCAAAAGCCCGAATTAACATTAGAACTAGCGTCATTATATCTACAGGGTGAGTTTAAAAGCACCAAATAGAAAGCTTACAATGCTTCGTCTCTTAGGATAGCCAACTGTTCCTCTTCAGTTCTGTAAAGCACCAATAAATATAAAAAAATGTTTCAGTAGAACTGGTAAGATAAAGGTATCTGTGATTTCAAATTAAAGTATATAATAATAACATGAAAAAAAACACTAGCGTAAACAAATAATAATAAATATATAATATAATAAATAGTGTTAGAACGGATAAACATATTAGTGTTCGATAAGATACTAGTTATATTCGGAGTATTCACGGATCAATTTCATGTTTATTAATATAGGTATTAACTGTTTAAAATTATCTGGTTACCGTTATATTGTAATATTGCTTTAAGAATAGTATATATATTCATATTTGGAACGTATCTAAAACCGTTGGTCCAGCACCTGAACTCGCTCCGGTCGTGTCGGATTACCTTTCATGGTACCATGAAAGTGAGGAAATAGAGAGTGCACCTGTGCTTGCGCATACAGCACCTGTGCTTGCGCATACACTCTGGCACTATAATCCTTTCCAGCGCAAGTGGCTAGTCTCCGTTGAGACTGGACGCCGTGACTGAAATTCGGTCTAGAGGACATATTTTTTTTTATATGCATATTAGCTAATATTGACAAATATCGATATTAACCCATCTCTAATTGGAAATGACGTGTGTAGACTAAAATCACACTCGTCGGTAACGTTAACAATTTTTTTTTTGAACGTTACCGAATTAAAAAATCACGCATGAATGACGTGATTTTTTAATCACGTCATTCATGTAAATATACTTTTACTTTACGTTATTTATTTTACTTGTTGCTCTCAAAATTTTAATTATTAAAAATATATTCATTTAATTTGATTTTTCTCCTTAGTAATTTAATTACAAAACTCTTAATATACAATTGAATAAAACTACTTTTACGGATTATATC
Source organism: Parnassius orleans (assembly GCA_029286625.1). Classification (NCBI taxonomy): domain Eukaryota; kingdom Metazoa; phylum Arthropoda; class Insecta; order Lepidoptera; family Papilionidae; genus Parnassius; species Parnassius orleans. The sequence continues at coordinate 327,272 of JAGSMP010000237.1, read as the reverse complement.
GCGTTTAATCAACTTGTTTTTATTAATTCTCAACGTTTCGGGTGCTTTACAGCACCCATGGTCACGGGGGACTGTATATATACAAATCAGGTTTTTTCCAGTAACTAAAAAAATACCAAATAGACTATACATAACACTCTGTAGCTACAAGCACTGCAATGTTTCACGAGACTTCGAGTGTAGCTACAACTGTAATGAATATAATACAGGGTTATTTTGCAATAACCGGCCAAATTTGCAGAGAAGGTTCAGAATAAGTAATATAGGCAAATGGTGAAGAAAAATTAATTCAAAAAATCTCAAACATTCTGCCCTTTTTATCTTTTAAATTCAAAATGCGTGGTAATGCATTATTTTTACTGCGCACGCACACAATCGTAAGGGTCGATCGGTAGGCAAATACGTTGTTGCCCATAAATTACATTCAATTTGGGATAATTTCAAATAAAAGTAGAAGCCTCAGTTACTCGTATTTTCAAAACTGCAATAACGGTATATCATTATTTATATATGTGAACTTAATTTTGAAATTTGGCTACTCTTTGAAAAATAACCCTGTATTGTTATTTGTAAATTGTAATACAAGGATATAACGCGATTTGCGCTATATTCGGTTTTAGTACCGTTATTTTATAAAACTAAAGTAACAAACGAACTTACACGCCATCTGATGGAAAGTGGCTACTGCCGTCCATGGAAACCTGCGGCCAACTTCAAACAAAAAAGACCGCAGATGCGTCGTCACCTCTGAGGACTAAGATGAAATGCCTGTATATAATTACGTATACTGACTCTCTATACCCTTCACACCGGAACATAGTAGTGCACGCATTGATATTTAGCGCCAGAAATAGATAAGAGGTTGATAACTATCCAGGCAGAAAAGGAACCATACCACCTAGAGTACTACCATGTATGCTGACAGTAATGACGCGAAGTACCACCGATTGTAAACCCATTCCTTATCCGTGCGGGTAGTAAAGAAATAATATATCAATTCAAGAAAGTAACTTGGACAACTTAGTAGCATCGGGCCCAAGCATGGGAAGAGTGAATAGCTCTTCACGGCAAGAGTGAATAGGCTTTTGTTAACTCAGTGCGCTTTACCATCTTAGGCTACATCACTCATCAGGTGGGATTGTAGTTAAGCGCTGGCTTAGAATGGCATAAAATAAAAATTTGGAACTCCTAAAATCGGGGCCATTAGGAAAAGAGGTTTAACCAGAAACAACCCCGATGTTCTGCGAGAGTTGCCGAATATTATAAAAACGTCTCGCAATAGACTATCGTTTAAGTATCGCCAAATTTGTAATGAGTTTTTTGATAAAATTGTTTATCCGAATGCGAATACACTACATCATTAAATTTAACAATCGAATACTAAAAACATCTATAAAATTCTACATTCTATCTCCCATTTTATCCACTGTGGATGTGCCCATGCTCGAAGGCTCGATGGGCTAGCATGGGCAGGAGACAATTTTATCCCTGGGAAAGGAGAAAATGTTTATCCCCTCGCTTAGTATTATCCAACCCTTAGAGCATGGGCACACCGGTGGATATAATATCCACAGTAGAAAAAATGGGAGATATACTTGGACTTGATAGATTTTTTAATATGAATATAAACTGAAACCCACGTCCAATCAACTAGGATAAAATTGTCCCTTTCAAATGTCAAAAAAGCATAATTTTTTATCTTTCATTTGGCTCCATGCTACGGACGGGGGATATATGTCTACTCGTTATGTCAAACGGGGATATACTTCTCCCCGTTGCCGTGCTTTGGCATAAGGACAAGATCATTTTATCTCTTGTCAGTGGATATAATCGGGGGATAAATTTATTGCCCCCAGCCCATGCTAGCCGTGCTGACATCAAAGGCGTTTCACAACTGTAAGGTCCTTAAAACTGTGGTTCTCGAGTGCGAGCCAAGGCGGGCGAGCCGCGGCTTTTAAACTTTAACTTCAAAAAAATAGACCTACTCTTTTTCCTATTTATTTAAGTGTTTATTTACGTAAGTAACACAAAATAATGTATTGTTTTGTTTAGTTTTGATAATTTTTACCCAAAAGTAATATGACTTGTATCCAATAGAGATTTCAACCTCATGCAATGATAATTATAGTTAGATTATTTTTTTAAGTGCCTAATTCTATCATTGTCAATAGTACCGTTGAAAACATCTTTATAATTATGTTAGAAAATTGAAGGAAAAATGGCCTCAACTTACATTCCTTCATTTTGGTGGCTTCTTGGACTAAGTATGCTATTAATTGTGGTGTTTACATAACAAAAAAACCCGTGTATAGGTGACCTAGATCCTCTAGTATACTCGGGAATATATTCTGATGAATTTGTTACTTCCCATTCGTCTGCCATGTCTGAATTTGAGCTAGATGAACTTGAATTCATTGTAGTTCTCAATGTCAAGTATCCTGTTTCACGAGAATTATTCGAAGTTCTTTGATTGGTGGCTTCTTCAGAAACAGGTGATTCACTAAAGTTATTATAATAAGTTATTGAGTTATCAGACTCAGAATGTTGTTCTATGCTAATATCACTGTGATTGTCCATATCACTGTCATAATCAGTCTCTGTTACATATTGCTCAGTTAATGAATCATTTGATTCAGAGCTATCAACTGTAAAAACGGTCTCGTTGAATGTAGCTCTTCTACTATACGAGTCGTTAAAATCTTCATCAGTGCTTGACACTATACTGGTATCAGAGGTGACATTTTCAGATATTGTAGTATAACCATCTGAATCCACATCCATGTCGCATTGAGTTTGGTCACAATTGGTACAATTTCTGTTATATTACAATATTAAAGTGTGAGTAATGAAATGATAATGACAAATTAAAATGGATTACAATATGTAAAAAAACCCTGTACTTTCCATGAACGTGCTATTGACCATTACGATATGAAGCTGTTCATGTAATTCTATTCAGAGAAAATTAAAATAAACACCACGAAAAAAGTAAAAAAGTTACTACTAAAATGTAAAATTTTGTGCAACCGACTTCAATATAAATTATTCAGAATAACTTAAAAACTATTGCTCAGACCTTGTTCAAATTTATATGGGACCACATGAAAAGCACCAGCTTTCAAATAAAAAAAGAATTATCGAAATCGGTTCACCCATAAAACCATACAGTCGAATTGAGTACTGTCTCCTTTTTGAAGTCGGTAGAAAATAGGGAAACTTACTTGGCAATTTATGCGGCACAAGCAGCAGTTGGATAACAATATCTAAAAGTCACGACTTTGACCTTTGTTGACCCTAGGTGTCACTTATATTGTTCGTTCATTAAAAACAATGACTGAAAAAACGCAAACATTGTTTGCTGACGAAAGTATTGTCAAATTATACTAAAAATATAGCATAGTTTTAATAACAATAATATTTTTTATTCACATTTCATTCAAATCATTTTAATTTTATTTTGGTAACATATCATTGCAGTACCTTATATGCCACAGAGTGTTTTTACATATTGTATATTATCAATATTATTAAAATGCACAATAAAACATTAAAAAAAAGTAGTAAGTTCAAAAGTAAAGTATTCATTAATTCGTTACTGCCTTTTAGCGGTTCACTGATCAACATTGGCCTCTCTCAAGGTATGCCACAAAACCTCCGGTCCTGAGCCACCTGTACCCATCGACTTCTTGCATATCTTGCCAGGTGGTCGCCCCATCTAATGGTGGGCAACCTTACACTTTGCTTAATGGTATAGAGTTGCCACTCAAAAAACTTTCTTGCTGATCAGTTGTCAGTTCTTTAAATTATATGGCAGGCCAATAGCCACTTCAGCTTACCGATTCACTAGGCTATGTCTTACCCTGGTTTAACTGCAGATAACATTATTATAGATTTTATTATCCTCATACAAAATTAGTAAAAAATGACAGTGAAAAATATATTTGCTTTAAAGAAGTACCAGTGAGTCTATAACATTGTTTTTTTTTTATTTAATTCAAATGCAGGGTTAATTTGAAATAAGAATATGAGAAAAATGTATGGTGGTCATGCCAGGGCATAGGGCTGCCAAGTTGTGCATATAAAAATATTTCCTTTTCAATCTGAGGTGCTATTTTTGGTTGGATTTAGAATCATGTCGAAGGAGTGGGAGAGAGGAGAGGGGAGGGTCTCCTACACCCCGACACCACTCCCATGAAAAGGTAATACACAATTCTTGAGAAAAATAAAAGAAAAAGACCTAACATCAAAATGATAACATTTATCTCTCTCCGGCCGGAGGGAGAAGCAAAGGTGTAACAAGGTGGAACTGTAAGGATTTCTGGGTGCTCATGTATTTTGGGACGGTAAAAAAACAACCACGTAGGTTATGTTTATAAACAATAAAGAAAAACTTTACACACAGAGTTATGTTAGAAGGCTGTGGCAAGAGCGAAGTGCAGTGCAGCTCCCACCACAGCCTTCGTGGTTATTTTTTTTACTATCCAAAAATACATGAGCACCCAGAAATCCTTACAGTTGTGATAGGGAACACCTTCGCTTTCCACTCCCCCCTCCCCTGTCCAGCTGGAGAGAGATAAATGTTATTGGAACGAAGTTCCTTATCGAACGGTACGAATTCGGCGGATGGGGGCTAGGTGAGAAAAAGTGTAATATTTTTCCGTCACAACCCCTTCTGATGTAGTGTAGACGGCCTTGGCGGCTATAAGGAAGCGAGAGGAATAATATCCATCTCACTCGCACTTTTTCTTATCCTGCCATGAAAGAAATATAATTTTACTTTAAATAACGCTTTATTTTAATAGACGCTAGTAATGCATTTATTTCTATTTAAAAAAAATATAAAACATTTATCACTAATAATAAACTACGAAAGGAACTTCGTTCCAACAGAGTTTTCCACGACACTCACGCATGCTTTATTATTTTGAGTTTAGGTATATGGGATTTTCCTTTAAATTTTTCTCAAGAAAGGTTTTTCATGGGAGTGGTGTCGGGGTGTAACGGACAGTCCCCTCTCCATTCTCCCCTACTCTCCACCTGTAACACGATTCTAAATTTTTCCCACTATTTTACGCCTCTTGTTGTTTAACTTTTCAAATTGCATATGAGTGGATTTTGTAACCAATTTATCCAGAAAATATGATAAAAGTCAAACAATCTATGTTAGTTCAAATAATGTGATGAATAGCTGTGGAATTTTGCTTTGGATTTTTTATTTCCTATTACCATTACAGCCTATCATCAAAAGTCCACTTGCTAAACAAAAGCCTCGCCCCTAGTAGCCATAGTAGCCACACGTGGCGAGCAGGTTGGCAGTGGCAGGTTTTTATTTTTATTCTCTGTTGTATGTGGAAGGTGTTGCTGCCCATCTCCTGATTTACCTTTACTCTGTCACCTCTTATGACACTCACGCGATGATATAGGTTAGTAAATTGTAATTTCATACTGTGCAAATGCTTATACCATCCTCAGCGCTCTTAGCCGAAGCTTAGTATGGAGCAGCAAATATAATAGTATAATTTTACAAAAAGGGTTATTATAATATCAAGGAATACACAAATAAAAATAACCCCTGGAAATGAGGTGATCGCCACCATACTAGTTCTTTGTAAATTCATTTAAAAATTGTATAAAGAAAATTATTGTAAAGTGAAATATGTTTAAAAAAAATACCCGCTGGTTCTTCCCAGGACAGAGGTATTTTCCAAACCAGTGGTAAATAAAAAAAATTCTTTCTATAAGTATTATGTAATAATCAATATTGAATAAAAACTCATTCTATTCTATTCTATATCAGTAGTAATACAAATTAATTAATACAAAAATACTGAGTATATAGCAAATTGAACTTAAGTGTCTCCCTTGGCATTAAGCTCACATTAAAATCACAAGAGCAGTGATAGGTCAAGGGCCAAGCTCCTGTAAATTACACAATACACCAGCAGCTCATATTCGGTCCCCAATTGCATATATAATTTTGTTATTTGATATTAAAATGCAGTCTTGTCATATACTTGGCGGTGAGGAAACCTGCATGTATGAGAAATATAAAATATTTCAAATATGAAGTCTACCACGTCCCAAAATTCTCTCAGAAATGAGAAGAGAACTGTGGCCATCAGTGCAATATATATAGGCTATAACTTTAAAAGTAATTATATACAATCATTACTATAAAAGTAATTTTAAAGAAATAAACAATCAATATTTATTTTGCAATGTTCCATTTTCAGTATTGGTAATTACTTCATATTTGTATGTATTATAAAAGCATTAAAATATGAAGGTAGATAGCAACTTCTACAATCACAACAAAAATAAAATAATGTTGCAAAAACTGAAAATGTAGTTATTCAAGTGGTCAGAGCAGGTTTCTTACGGATAACCTTTAAATCTTTTAAAAAGGAAAATAATAGGTATAATTAAATCGTGGATAAAAAAATGTCTCAAGGATACTGTCCTTTGTACAGGAATTTATTTGGAAGTTAGAAATTATGAAAATTATTAATATTTTCGCTAAAGAAAAATGATGTAGTCTTACAAGGTCTCAGTTTGCCATCCAGAAGCCGTGGACCCTTCGCTGTGCGGGTTTTCGGGACTCTTGCTAAAGAAGTAGTACAAAGCTGCTCCAACGCCGACGCCAATTGCAGCTGCTGCCAAGCCGAGCCCGCGACTAGAACAGCCGTTTTTCTGCCTTTCTTCTTCACGAAAACTCATTTTCTACCTCTACAATTTTAATGCTAAATGCTTTGTTTCAGTTTACCTTCACAAACGCAAATAATTTTTTTTTTCAATACGTCAAAATCAGACCAGATTTATTTTTGTTACGTTTTTTTTTTCTAATGCTGGCAAAGGTCTTAGGCCATACAGCTACGTCTGATATGTACCATAGATAAATAAATATGTAGCAAGCGAAATTTATGTAAATATATTTATGCGTAAAATTATTCTCAGTATTTTATATTTTTTTTATAGAACATGCTCGTTTGCCCCCTTTTGGTAAGTGACTACCGCCGCCCATGACCAACTGCAACACCAGAGGAAAATGCAGATGCTTTGCCGGCGTTTTAAAAAGGAGTAAGCTCTTTACTTGGAGGTCCCTCAGTCGTATTGGTCTGGAAAAATCGCCGGTAGTAAAAGATTCCATAAAGAGGTCGTATGATGAAGAAAACACCTAGTAAAACGCACAGTTAAGGACCGCAAGCATCCAGTGGTGAGGATGACTTTAGTCGCGATGTCCGTTGGTGTTTGGCGGCTGAAATTAATCCAAACAATTCCTCAGAGCACTCCCTGTGGTAAATGCGATAGCAAATGCAAATGGATGCAACATCCTTCGTAGCGCCAGTGAATCGAACCAATCAGAAAGAACTCGTTCGTCGACGATTCGAGCCGCTTTACACTGGATGCTGTCAATCAAGTGGAAGGAGCTAGTATTGGGGTGTCCCGGCCCAGAGATGACATTAGTATTCCATGTGAGGCCGAACTTGGGCCTTGTAAAGTTGCAAGCGGTGTGCCGCCACGAAATACTGTCCCGCTCGGCTCAGCATGCCAAGCTCTTTAGAGACCAATTTAGTCTTCCCTTCCAAATGACCACAAAACTGCACGTCATTTGATATGTCGACGCCGAGGATCCGATGCAAGCTGAGGCAGTAAGGGGAGTGCCCTGAAATTGAAGAGATACGACAAAGGGGTTCTCTTATATCTTTTTATGGTTCTTTCAGAATGCTGATGCATCACATTGCGTATTTTTTGGGAGATTAAGACGACAGCTTAACCGAACGGACAGTAGTCAGTAGCTGAATGTACGTATTTACTCTAAGGTTGATGACAATAGTATCTATCTCGAACCACGAGTGGATAAAATATTTGGGATTTATATAGATATAATACACTATTGAATGCCTCGTTGGTCAAGTGGTCGCAAACGCGATTGCTGTCCCGGGTTCGATTCTCCGATTATGAAATAGCGAGGGAGAAACAACTGCAACCACTCATATAGCAACGCCCATGTAATTATGCAATTCCTACGCAGCTTAGAGTATAAGCAAACTAGAGCGCGCGTAGCGCTCATTGCCTACTACGCCAAGTGTGAACAGGTGTTCTATAGATATGATACATAGATGAAGCGGTTATATATTGATGCGCCATGATTGAATCGCCGCTTATGTGTTAATTTTATTAAATTTATAATTTTAATTATTTAAAGCAATAGGTAAGTAGTTATTAAATATTAGGTAGGTAAGTAAATAGTAAGTAGTGGCCGTGTAGTGGCAGTTACGAATATCCACTACCCCATATCTTCCCGTGGGTGTCGCAAGACGCGACAGTGGGAAACAGGCATGGCATGGGAAATGGGCAACAGCATCTTCCTGATAACAGCAATAGTACAAAAAAAGCTGCGGTTGCCAACCCGTTCGCCAAGCGTGGCAAGTAAGGCGAACCCCTCGCCCCCCCATAATGAAAGTTACGAAGACACGGTCCCCGGTGGCCCCACTATTCCTGGCTACAGTGGCGACCATGGTAATGGCGGGGCAGGTTGTACTAAGAATCTCCGGTGGAGGTTCGGTTGCCACCTAAGAGGACTCGACTTGGCAACATACAACGCACGCACCCTGAGGACTGACGAGAAGATCCTGGAGCTGGAAGAAGAGATAGACAAGTTGCGCTGGGATATTATAGGATCATCTGAGGTCCGAAGAGAGAGGGAGGATACGATAATCCTCGAAACCGGCAACTTGTTTTGTCACCGGGAGGGCGACCATCTATCCCAATGAGGTGTCGGAATATCGTCCAGAAGTCTCTCGTTAACTACATAGTAAAGATTGTAAGTGTGTCGAATAGGGTTGCCTACTTTATACTCAGAATAACCAAACGGTATTCGTTGAAGGTCATACAGGTTTACGCACCAACCTGAGCACATCCCAATGAGGTGGTGGAGGAAAGTATGAGGATATCTCTAAAGCCATGCATTCCCCCAAAACGCACTATACGGTGTTAATGGGAGACTTCAACGCAAAACTAGGCACAAGAGGGAACGGTGAGCTGAAGGTAGGGAAATTTGGAATAGGGCAACAGAACCCTAGGGACCAGCAGCTGGCTGACTTCATGGGGAAAGAGGTACTCTTTATGATGAACTCTTTCTTCCAGAAGCGGCCCCACAGGAAGTGAACCTGGTCGAGCCCCGACGGTTCGACAAAAAATGAGATTGACTTCATTATGATGACTAGACGGCAACTGATCAGTGATGTCTCAGTGATCGCAATTGTGCAAACTGGTAGCGAACACCGAATGATTAGAGGCACACTGAACCTAAACGTTAAGTTGGAGAGGTCTCGTCTAATGAAGTCAACGCTCCGTCCCCCTCGTGCTCTAATCCAAAGTCCCGAAACCTTTCAGCTCGAACTACGAAACCGTTTTCAGTGCCTAGAAGATTGCAATGCAGTGGACGATATGAATGACAAGCTCGTGGAAACTGTCCATGCGGTCGGAGCTAAGTTTTGCAAGACCCGCCGCAAAATAACACAAAAACTCACCGATCACACTCTTATCCTCATGGCTGTAAGATGGGAAATGAAGCTGCAGTCTTCAACAGATTTGACAGCATACAGGCAACTGAACAGACAGATCTCCAAAGGCATGCGGTGGGACTTACGCAATTTCAATACAGCTCGTATTGAAGAAACGATCAAGCGGAACCAAAGCTCCAAAGTCTTTAGATATGTCTGCCAGAAAGAGCCAACTGTCAAAGCTGAAGACCAAGTGTGGCAGCATCGTTTCTGGGACACGTGAGATTTTGAGTGAGATTGAAAGGTTCTATGGGCAGCTTTACACATCATCGTTGGAGCCACACGCAAGTGTGAGTAATGATCCAAGAGCAAGTCTTATCCGACACAATTCGGATGATATCACGGACGTCAGTCTGAGCGAGATTAGAATGGCTCTCCAGCACCTTAAAAACGGCAAGGCCCCAGGCGAGGATGGAATTACAGCGGAGCTTCTGAAAGCGGGTGGAAAACCGGTACTTGAAGTCCTTCAGAAGCTCTTTAATTCCGTCCTGCGTGGTGGGACTACTCCGGATTCGTGGAGCAGAAATGCGGTTCTCTTGTTCTTCAAGAAAGGCAACGCTTTCTTGGAGAACTACAAACCGATTTGCCTTCTGAGCCGCGTCTACGTGCTGTTTTCGAGAGTCATTACGAATCATCTTGCACTCAGACTCAACGACTTCTAGCCTCCCGAAAAAGCCGGTTTCCGAAACGACTTTAGTACCATAGACCACATACATACCCTTCGACAAATTGTACAGAAGACCGAAGAGTACAATCTGCCACTTTGCCTTGCGTATGTGGACTATGAGAAAGCCTTTGATTCCGTCGAAATACTAATAATATTATAAAAAGCAGTTCAGGCGGTGCTATAGCCTATTCAGCGGTGCCAAGTTGACTGTCGGTATATCGAAATGCTGAAGTGTTTGTACAGTAGGGCTACGATGGCTACACCTCTCTGCAGATGGATAAACCTATCCAACTGCAGAGAGGTGTAAGACAGGGTGACGTTATATCCCCGAAACTCTTCACCGCTGCATTGGAAGACGTTTTCAAGCTACTGGACTGGAAAGCATACGGTATTAACATCATTGGCGAGTACATCACTCACCTTCGATTTGCCGACGATATAGTCCTTATGGCAAAATCGCTGGAGGTCCTAAACACTATGCTTAATGACCTCAATAGTGTCTCCTAATAGATAGGTCTTAAGATGAACATGGACAAAACAAAGATCATGTATAATGTCAATGTCACACCTATGCCGGTGGTTGTTGGAAGCACTAAGCTCGAAGTTGTTGACGAGTATGTTTACCAGGGACAAATAGTTCGACTAGGCAAGTCCAACTTCGACCGAGAGGTCAATCAACGGATTCAACTCGGCTGGGCAGCGTTCGGGAAATTACGATACATCTTCTCGTCAGGTATACCTAAAAACCTGAAAACGAGATTGTGCAACCAGTGCGTGTTGCCAGTGATGACTTATGGATCTGAGACGTGGTCCTTCACTGCTGGTCATATGAGGACGCTCAAGGTCGCACAGCGAGCTATGGAGACGGCTATGCTCGGAGTTTCTTTGCGTTATAAGCTTAGAAATGAGGATATCCGCAGTAGAACCCTTTTTAATTGTATTTAATTTTTTAAATGAAAATTTACACATATTTAATCAAAATTGCGGTCTCGGGAAATTCATTTTGTTGATAATTTTATTACATTTCTATATAAGTGCTATCGTTATAAATAAATGTTCAGATATAATGTCACCAAAAATTTTTTTCAATGTTTTTAAACGTAGTTCTGATTTACTTCTTATGATTTTTATATTTTTGTTTACCAAATTTATATTGTTAATTTCAGACACAAGTAAACATAGAAAATCAACCATCAGATTAACCTGATATGGTTGAGGGTGATGAAGAGTCGAATATTTTAATAAAAGTATGTATATTTTTAAAGTGACAATGAGAAGACACTGTCGCAGGTTTAATTTAATACTTACTTAATTATATTTGCAGTCAAATGAAGAGTATGCAACTAACGCAGCTTCTAAACGAACCTGGGAAACTATGTAAGGCATGCCATCTTGCAGTCATCTAAGTGCTCTTTTAATTTACCCAATTAGCCATTAACGTGTTTTTAAAGTTTTATAATAAATATGTATGTTAGTCAATAAGGTATTTATCCATAGGCCTCTATTTACATTAATCAACATCATGTAATGTAAATATTGCCTGAAATAAATTATTATTATTAAATTGCTACCTTAATGTGTAATAAATATATTGTTATTCAGTGTTGGAAAATCAGATATTCGTGTCTTTTCAGGAATCTTGCCGCTGCGTGATGCTACAAAAGAAAATGTAAATGTTCCTGCAAATTGCATTTTCCATCTGCAGAAGTGTACAAAATTGTCCTTTTTGCGGATAAAATATTTAAAAGGGCATCAAATATGAATAGTCTGTGTCAACCTAATATTAAAAATGTATTAATAAATATTATTATTCAACACTTCACACCACAGTTGCGACAAAATAAATGTTTTATCATCCTATGGATGACAGTATAAATTGCTCTAAATTTCATGAATCCAGAATTTTAAAATTAGTTTCAAACTCTTTTTTGACCATGCGTCTCCAGAACGCATCTAAAAAATTGTATGGATCAAAAGTTGAGTGCTGTTCGTACCAAGCGCCAAAAACTTCACAAACCTATTTTATTCAGTCATGTATAAAAAATTGTGTTGTAAAAACCTCCGCTTCTAATTATTATTATTGTATCTTTCAAATTTGTGGACTATATTGCTATTGTAATAATAAATGTAAATAAAAGCGATTAATATTTTATTTTTATTATTTCCTAATGTTACTTTATAAGGGATGTAAAGACAGCCTCCCGAAAACTTTAACCATGAACTCTTCATGACCATCATCCTGAGCAAGATACTGAAGGAATTTCTTTGCAGAAATAAAAAAATTTTTTGACTTCCCATACAAAATTGGTCACGTGACCGATACATTTTGTATGGGAAGTCAAATTTTTTTTCATTTTCAGACAAAAATTATTTTATATTTTTGCTCAGGATGATGGTCCGAGTTCATGGTTAAAGTTTTGTATATAACTTCCGCCCTCAGCTTCGTCCTTGTGAATCTTTCTAATATCATGGTTTTCAATGAAACCCTACTATTTTCAATTAAATTAAAAATTTATAAATGAATATAAGGTGCTTTGTGGTAAATCCGACATATTTTCTGATTAGTTGATACGATGTATATTTAATAATTATTTTAAAAAAATCTATCCAAGTTTACAACCAACTCATGTCACTTTTATTTATTGAAATACATATCCTAATTATTTTGTTATTCATCTTAATAAAATGTCTTTGCATTGCGTAAATACGAACATTTAAAATTTGACATATTTTTCTTGTGGATAAGGTATAATTCCGATATAACGCGGGGTAAAACCGAAAATTCGGTAAAGTGGTCCTTTTTGACTTTCGACAGAAGGTTTGGATTTACTTTTCGTTCGTCTATACCCCTCTACAAAAAGCATTGCTACATACTTCATGTTTCTAATTGAACTATATTTTGCTCAATTGAATTTTCGGAATTACCCCACTTAAAGTCCAGTGGTTCTAAACATTTAAGGCACCACCACGGCAGCGTACCTTGCGTTTCCGTAGTTGGAGTGTTATTAGGCTAGTTAAAGATGTTTCTTCAATCTTTTATAACAGGTAAGCGAAAATAAAAAAAATATTTTTTTATACATTTCTTTACATATTTTTAATGAGTCATAGTATCCGAATTCGGGATTTTTCAAACCTTTAAAAACTCATAACTTTGAAAATATTAACTTTATCGTAAAACGTCGTAGGACATTTTTTATTTATATTTTGCCATGAAATATAAAAAAATATTGTTTATATTTTATTATTTTTCTTTATGCATTTTTAATGGGTCAAAATTATCCGAAATTGAGATTATCGTATGAAGTCACGGGACTTTTTTTATTCGTAATTTATCAAAGAATATAAAAAAAATTGTCCCGTTTGAAAATAACAATTCCTTTCAATTAAAAAAAAATTGCTTAAAACAATACCTATGGCACCGAGTTGCCCCATGGCAACATGCATTTATATCATCAGTAGGACAATTTTAAGGAAATCGCACAAAAAAAATTATGTGGAATAGTTTTCGGTACTCTTGCGCCTATTCCTCCTGGACTATGTCTATATATTTGGCATAGCGGTAGGTACGCCTTGCCCACTACCGTTGGTTAAATTCGCGAACGTGTTAAAGACATTTTGACAGCCACTGGAAACTACAATGGAAAAGTAATTCGAAAGTCCATTAATTCGTAATTAACCCTATGGGGTATTTCCGAAAAAAACATAAAAACAATAGCTGGCTAATCCTAACCTATAAAATAAAGCTTTAAAAACGATTATCTATCATAAAATCAAACAATCACTAAGATTACTTAGCAAGTTCCTAAGATAATGAATGCGGGGTAATTCCGAAAAACCGAAAAGAGTTGAAAAAAGCTGTTTCCACCGAAAAGTTAAATTTGCACGCGCACTATTGAGACTAGATACCTGAAACGACTGCAGCGAGGGAGACAAATAAAATGTCGTCTAGAATAATGTTACCAGACCAAAAAATATTGCCTAGTTAAGTCGTAATTTGTAAATATCGGAATTCCCCCATTTTCGTAATAACCCCAAAGCACCTTAATAAAAATAAACTGATTATTTTTCCATAATATCCCAAGTTCTTATATTTTGTGTTCATCCTAATGAGAAAGAGACGTAGGGGTACAAAAAAATTTCATGGTCATTTTCTTGTATTTTTTATGTCATTAGAGAGGGCGGGTTCCAGTTTGTACGAAGTATAGGTCCCGTCACGTAAAAAGAACGCTGGCCTTGTACCTGCGCACTGAGCGATTTATCGACCAAATTGGTGGTATGAAGGGGGCGTGACGGTCGAATGCTCGCCACTATTACTATGCGCGTACGCCATTGGTTCGTCAGTTGACCCATGCTTCCCGCGCTTTGTTTGCTCCCAAAAGTACAGACACACACACAACTTTCTTTGCACGACGCGCGACGAATTTTTTAAAAAGGAAGCAAAGAAAAATGATTTATATTTATTGTTTTATGACTGAACTAGTGAACAAAAAGCTAAATATGATGGGAGAAGGTGCATGGGGAAAATTGTGCAGTAAAGTTAAAAGTATTGAGAAAGAATACCGAAAAAATTACCATGTGGTCGACCTGATGACGGAAACATTTATCATTCGCGTTGATGATGATGGAAGCTCAAGCGAAGATGAAAGTGATGATGAAGTAACATCCTGTAACACCAACACACCATCGAAATCTGGCTTCCATGTGACCCGAAACGATATAACGGACGGCGTGTCACCCTTAGCTTAAGTTTTCTTGTTACAATCTACTTTATATTTTACGACAGAAATAAAAAATAATGCTCAAGTAAACATTATCTATTTTTAATTCCAACCTCTTCCAAAGTTCTAAGTAACAGATAAAGTACCTATTATGATTCTACAATAAAACAATTAATTACTCATATATTATAAAACAATATCCTAGTACCATCTAGTACTTTAGAACGCGACTGTACCCATGCGCAGACACACCCCCTCCACTGTCGCTCAGCGTTCTTTTTATCTGACGGGTTATATATGTATTTCCATGCGGCAATCGTTCTTTCTGGCCTTAGTCTATGGTTGGGGAATCCCAGACGCTGTCGTTTTATAGTTATTGATGTTAATTAGAGATGAATTGTACTAGGAAAATTTTGTACTAGGTGCACTTAGTCCATCTCCGTACAAATACTCGATCCAAATACCTGTTAAAGTTTGGTATTGTTGGAATAGCTTACACTTTAAAATATGCTTAGTCTTTACGTACTTACGTACTTAGTCTATACGTGAAGGTACTGAATATTAATCATCCATTCATACTTCACACAGGCTTAGGACTGTCAACGTCAAGATTTATCTACATTCTAGATTGTTGACGTATTTAATAGGTTTTAATTAATTAGTTTTTTCAGAGTAATCCGATTTTTGTCTTATTTTCGTTTATTTCTTTTAAATTATTTTTGTTTCGTTTTTTTAATTACCTATCTACAATTATTATTTTTTATTTACGTGCAAAAAATCAGTCTTAAGAATTTTTAAAACTAAATTGTATTTTACAAATGTTACACTGAGCCATTTGTTGGCCTTTGTCCGTAAAATGATCCCAAGCGACACTACTTCCTTTGGAAGTCATTTTTTTAAACAATAAACACTTTAATGTCTAAATTATAAATAAATTCAAAGTTTTTTAACGACATAACAAAACTTCGTTACGAAAACCTATTGCTAAATAAGTTGAGTAGGTATCAATACGGTGCCGAGATCATATTCACACGAGTCAGTACTAGACACTCGACTGCATCATATGGTCTCCATTCGCATCGAGTATTTACAAGTACCTAATGTATAAAATCTGCCTAGTATTTGGTTGAAGTTCCGGGACTAGTCCCGACTAGTCTCGAGTATTGACAGACAAAGATAGAAATACTGCTAAATAGTGTAGTTAAAAAAGGACAGAATATATTCTTGCACAACACGAGTGCGCGTCGCGTTACTTTTATATACATTGAAATATAGTTCAAATTCAAATGACTGACACACGAATGATTTAGGTAAACACGAGTGAGCGACAAAGCAGACTAGTAACTACGGCAACAAAATGAACAAAATGCTATCTCGCTTCGCCGCGGCGGTACTTGTTCGATTCGAGCGGGCTGCGGGTGCCGTGCGACGCGTCGTTTAATACCTAGTGCTTGAATCTGTTCTAGTATATACGCTTCATCTCTAATGTTAATCCTTTGTCATTTTTTAAGGTTTCATCGTAGTCGATTAAAGTGGGTAGGAAATTGCACGTGCTCAGTGAAAGAACAGTACGAGGGGTGATCCAAAAGTAATGATAATCGGTTACTTCAGGTCCGCATAAAATCCAAAAAAATATTTTTGCTTGCTTATATACTCACTACGTCAGCCTAAAAATCATATAAATAGATCACGATTTCCGGAGATACATTCATTTGAATACGAACTGTCAAAGAGATAACATCAACATGGAGAAAACGAAATTAGAGCTGTCATCAAGTACCTCTGTTTGAAAAAAATGTCTTCAAAGACATACACAGTGACTTAGTGGAAACATTGGGGGACTCTGCTCCTCCATATTCTACAGTTGCACGCTGGGCCAAGGAGTTTAAACTGGGCAGAACATCCACTGAAGATGAACATCGCGAAGGACGCCCATCCACGTCCCTCACTGAAGACAACGTGAAAAACGTCGAAGATGTTGTGTTGGCAGATCGAAGAGTGACCATCAGGCATGTAGCTGAGGTCACAGGGATCTCATATGGCAGCGTTCAAAGAATCCTTGCGAACGAGTTGCATATGAAAAAGGTCTCTGCGCGTTGGGTACCCAGAATGTTAACCGACGAGCAAAAGAAAAATCGAGTTGACATTTCGAGGGTCAATCTCGAAAAGTTCCAAGCAGATTAAGAAAATTATTTGTTCCGTTTTGTGACTATGGACGAGACCTGGATCCACCATTTTGATCCTGAAACGAAACAACAATCGATGACTTGGAAGCGAGCCTCTTCACCGACGCCAAAGAAATTCAAAGTTTCAAGTTCGGCGGGAAAGGTTATGGCATCTGTTTTTTGAGACGCTCAAGGCATAATTATGGTGGAATATTTGGAAAAGGGAGAGCCACTATTACGGGCTCTTACTACGCAGACCAAATAAGAAGATTACGGGAGGCCATTAAGGAAAAAAAGACGCGGCAAACTGCGAGCTGGAGTGCTGTTTCACCAAGACAACGCACCGGTTCACAAAGCCGCAGTTGCGATGGCTGCCATTCAAGAAACGGGATTCGAACTGCTCGAACCCTCCCTATTCACCAGATCTAGCTCCTAGTGATTTCTACCTCTTTCCTTGGCTCAAGGAACGCCTCCGAGGCAAGAAATTCGAAGACGATAGCGAAGTAATGGCCGCTGTTGAAGCGTTTTGGGAGGATCAAGACAAAGAATTTTTTTCAAAGGGAATCCTGGGTTTAGAAAAAAGATGGACTAAATGTATTGATTTGTTAGGAGACTATGTAGAAAAATAAATTATTATTTTAACTTTAATTACCGTGTTTTATTTTCATTATCATTACTTTTGGACCACCCCTCGTAAATAAGTAAGTTAAAGAGTCTGTCGATCGTATCGTATCATCGCATAGTGGTCCTGTTTTGGCGTTTCATACAAGTAGGATTTTCGAAAAATCAAAGTGTCTGTTTTCCTAGTTTTATTTTAGATTCTTATTTGGAAGCCTCTTTTAACATCACATATTTATCGGTGTGCCGATGGAATGATAAAACGTACAAAAATTAATGACTTATTTTTTCAATGTATGGAAAAAAATATTCAAACCCGATTTGCTCCATTATATGAAAAATCGTGTCGGTTAAAAATCCTACTTGTATGAAACGCCAAAACGGGACCACTGTGTGTTGTGTGAGTAAGAATAGTAAAGTTAAGAATATTAAAGAAACTGGAAGAAGAAGAGAAAAGAATGGAACTGTCGGCCAAGAAAAAAAATTATACGCCAAAATATAGAAAAGTCTGTGGATAATGAAGATTTTATGGAAGATATAATATTTCTATATCTTGAATTTTAATCATGTCAATTTTTTTAACTATTGACTGTTACTATTTTTAAATTATTGACTGTTACTAAATAACCTCTTTTTTAATTTTATACATGTAAAGTTATTAATTTTAATTAAAAAAATAGCGAGAATTGGTGGTTTTTTTTTAATCCGAATTTCCAAAATATGGCGACATTTTACTCTGGATCTAGTGATAAGATAATTTTTGAGGTGGCACCTCTGGTGAAAAAAAATATCATTGTTCTTATTATTTTGCTTCCGTGAATCGTTTTTGCAGCTTGGCACTGCACATTTCACCATGATAACTAAAAATTCTATTAAATATCGTCGAAAGAAATAATTAACGCGCGTGACCTTTAGTGACTATTAATGTCGTCCTGGCCATTTCGAGACCGTTCTAACGCGTGTTTACAGTTCTGACTTGCTTACACGCGCTCTATAGTTTGCTTATAAATACTCTAAGCTACGAACACTCTTCGAAATGTTAAAATTAGTAATTTTGCAATAAGAGTTTTGTTTTTGTTCTTTGGACGATTAATAAAAATTTTATAGAGTTTCATACATGTTTCATTTCGTCTTCGGGAGTATCGCGAAAGCGAATAAATATATTAAGCAAAATTAAAGTTGCTAAGAGGGCAACACTCAAGTTGATAGAGAGGGGACGTCACATAATGAAGTTGCCAGAATTTGCTGTACAAGAGAAATACTGAGATACAAAATTAAATATCTAAAAATCTAAGGGATATACTATTCTTTAATCTTTATAGAGTGTTAGAGTTACAGTTGCGTCTTGACTTGGAGATATATATTGGTAAGTGATAAATCTTTTAGTATCTCCTATTGACGAAATGTTACCTAGATGTACGACAAAGAGACTTGCTCACAGATATTCGCTAATACATAATGTAAAAATGCTTGTCTTTCATCTAGTTTCATTCGCATAAATAAAAGTGAAACCCGATCCGAACCTAGATTCATATATTGTAATAAAATCGCGATTGAATGATAGGTTCTTGAATATCTTCTTACGTTCTCAATGATAACGAGTAACGACAATCGACATCGCCAAACTTAATTTTTTATTGTGTCTAAAAATAAAAAGAATGCAGGAATAAAATTATTAATCATGCAATCAAGTGAGTTGCTTCCAAAAAGTGTATTACTGATCCACATTCGTAGATTACATTGTAAATACTTTCTGTTGCCTTTGTTTAGACCTAGCTAATTAAAGGATTAGAGACAGTTCTATTTGCGAATGTGGGCTCTATGAAAGAACATCTGACTCTTTATTTTTTGCCTTTACCAAAGTTAAATTCTCTTATATGATTTCCTGGTATTTCTTTAGTCATCTGCGGCATGAATATATGGTCGCCGAGTGGGCGGGGGAGGGGTGGGAACCTCCCTAAAAGGGGTAAGTGCCGGAAACCCCCTTTAACCTTTTAGTTTTGTTACATATTAAGGCAAAATCGCTTTCGCTTATTAAAGAAAAAGTCGTCCGGCAAAATAGTCACATTCGGGTCCCGGTGGGAATGTGGGAGTTTTCAGGGTGGAAAAAAACCGTGGGAATTAACACTATTTTGATTCTGCTTCTGCTCCAGCGCTGCGGCAAGTGCAGCCCCTTCGCGCTTGCGTAACGAAGCACAGGCACCTAGCTCACCTGCGCAGCTTCGACTGTGACCAGCCTCAGCCGCTACGACTTGTACGCTGCCTGCGCTTAGTTACAGCGGGCGAGGGCTGCTTTCCCTCTGTATTTCAGGGTTTTCACATACACTCTAGGGGTAAGAGCGGAAAGACCACGTGGAAGTCGGGGTTGACAGATTCGGTTTTGTGATTTATACCTTCTGGTACTAGGGTTTGATCAAAAGAAACGACCAAATATAATATTATAAAAACATTTATTTATAAACATGTATATTGTTGTTGCATGTTATTTTTTAAAACATACAGGCCATGCTCTATTGCTATCTCTTTCTAATAATTATATTGTTATTTCGTTTTTGTATCATTTTTAAATGGATATAACCTCAAAACTATAATTATCGATATCTCGAAAACTAAAGATTTCCGGCATAAAAAGCAGCTAGATGGTAATCAATAGCATCATTGCCTGTCAACTAAAGCTAAAATGATCACTTAAATCGTGCTGCAGATTACTAAAGTCAACCCCATTTCCTCTCCCACATATTTTCCTTTGTCCTATTAATATAGTATTCCTGGTAAGTTAAAAAAAATTAATAATATAAAACATGGATTTTATATTATGTCTAACAAAAGATTTGGGATTCTTATTTAAAAAGTGATACCATTTACTTAATAATTGTTGTCACTTCCATAACTGACATGATATTGGCATAATTCTTTTTAAAGTAGCCAAATAATAAAAGAAAAAGACTGTAACTATATTAGTACCTATATTACTGTGTGACAGTAATAGTATACCAATATAGTTACGAGTGCCTTAAATGGGGATATTTACCATAGCTGCCACACTTGGCAGGTGAGTTTTCAACCACTGTTTTGCATACCTTGAATGCAAAGCAAGAGTTTAGGCTTTACTGTAGACTTAATAAGGTCACACTACCAACTCTCCTTATTTGGTTGTTTAGTTGTTATTAGGGAAACACTGCTTCTCATCTCCTGGCTTGTTACCCTCTGTCGTCTCTTACAACACCCACTGGATAATATGGGGTAGTGGATATTCTTACACCGCCACTACAGGGTTAACTAATAACATGTAGTATGGAGTAACAGTGTTCTGAGCAAAGTGCTAACTATTGAGAAGAATCTAGCGCTGACAATAAGGTAAGGTAGTTATCCTTTATCTCAATTTATCTATGAGTATGATCTCAATCCAAAACCTTGTAGTTATATTATTCTACTCTTTGCTATCCATGATCCATCCACTAATCCACTTAAACTTCCCAAATTACCTTAAATTATCATTAGATGGACTGTGCTTGTTTGTTACCCTCGTAAGGCAAATAAATAAGACGTGTATCAATTTGGTCATAGGGAAGAGAACGGTAGGATTGTATCTTAGGATTTTATGTTATGAAATTTAAATTTCTGTTTTTGTCCACATTAGGCTTGCATGTAATTTGATGTACAGAAGAAGGAATAATAAAATGCGCAATAATGTGACAAAGTAAAAACTTAATATACATCCTAGAATGTACAGTATTAATGTATCTAATTTTTCTTCCTATTATCTAAGTAGATATTTGCAAAGTATTTAATTAAATATCAGTTCTTTTGCTTATATCAAAGAATTTATAATCACTATGTTGTAGCATGTGTCATAATATCCTCCAGATCAAGTTTCGGTCACTGAGCCATCTGTGCAGGACAGGATTATAGCACAAAACATTAAAAACAGGTACTACCTATTGTTTAATTGTAGTGGATTATAGTGCCAAAGTGTATGCGCAAATACATGTGCACTTTCTATTCCCTCACTTTCATACTTCGATAGGATGGTCAACTGACATGACCTGAGAGAGATCAGGCGCAAAACCCACTGCTTCCTGACTGGGCTGCTACTGAGAATTTCAACCCTAAAACTAATTTTGGCCCAACCCAGAATTTGAACCCAGTACCGCGTTTACGATCACTAGACCGACGAGGCAGTCATCATATCCATAATGTAATTAAAGGTTCAAATAAAAGTGTAAAAACATTTCTTTGAACTATACATAATTTTTTTAAATGAAATATGAATAAGGTTTATCACACTCCTGCCTATTTATGCTATAATATACCTACTTCATATTATCTACACCATCACCGTTACAGCCTGGTAAAGTCCACTGCTGATCATAGGCCTCTCCCATAGATTGCCTCCTATGGGGATACTTGCCATAGTTGCCACGCCTGCCAAGCGGGTATGCAACTGCAGTTTTTTATTTTTAGTCATTATTAGGAAGACGCTGCTGCCCATCTCCTGATTTGTTTCCCTCTGCCGCCTCTTACGACACCCACGTGATGATATGGAGTAGTGGAATTTCTTACACTACCACTACACGAGATTTATCAACATCTACTGTAAAATTTGGGTTTTAAATGTAAAGAGGGCTTGTATAGCTATAGATTGAAATATTCCAATTTTGTTGTCAGGATAACTACACACCTGTATTCAAAATAATGTACACAAACAATAGAGAACTTGTTGTTACTCATTATATCTGGGGGCACGGTGGTGTCCCCGCCAAGACGAGCCATCCAAACCAAAACGAAACACTACCTACCTTTTCTCTAAGCGGTTAGTCGTTTTTTTGAACTCTCATATCTTGGGTTTGGATTACACCAGATAAACAAAATTCTCCTGATATGGTCAATAGTGAACTTATTAAACATATAAAGTTTCAATTGCATAGCTCTTATACTTTAGATTTTATTGATATCTAAAAAAAAACAGATTTCGTCACTGACCCTCATCACTGATGATCATCAAAATTCTTAGGCTACTTCCTAAAGTCCTAGAAAGACTTCCGCAAATTTTTATGCTGGATGTCTGAAAATTGATATAGGGACTCCTTGTTATAAGTAATAATAATAAAACACATATTTTAGGATTTTTATTAAATTACCCCCCAGCCTTTAAATTAGGGGATGAAAGTTTGTATATGGGTTTTCCCATACAAAGTTAATTTCTTTCTTCTTCGTCAATTTAAAATACGTGTTTCAAGTTTTTTTTTAAAACCCTTTAAATTAGGGGATAAAATTGTATATGGGGCTTATGTCAGGTTTCAGAATATTACTATATTATTATATTTGTATTATATGAATAATACTACTACACTTATGTTCTTCGTGAAAAATTAAAATGTGGTGACAAGTATTTACAAAAGAAAATTTCTATGGAGATGGAAAATCACAATGATGTATAGTGGGTTCGCCCACCGTGAACAGTTTCCAATCTGTGTCGCGTATGCTATCACCATACGAGGGCGACACTGAAAGGTTTTAGAAGTAATAAGTTCCAATTTTGAAAATGAAACTCTTTGCCAATATTATTGTGTATGTATTTTATTAATTTGTCATTTGTTTACGATTTGGCGGCAAATTGAAAATTGTCTGTGTCACGTCAGTGAGAAAATTTTCGTACAATGATTTTTTATTACTTTCGATGTCATTTAAGTCAATAAGAAAGTTATGATAGACTAAGGCCCGTATTAATAAACGTTACTCAACGACGAACTCAAGTGCGTAATCATTTGATACGCCCTCATTACGAAATCAGCATCTCAAGATCGTTGCTAATTAATAAACACATAAAAACAGTATCTCAAAACGCTGTACTTAGGAATACTGTTTTGTGACTTGCACTCAAGTATATACAGTTGAGAGTCGAGTTTCGTTTATTAATCAGTGTGGCACTCAGCTGATATCGTAAACCTAAACCGCATCTTGAGATATGTTTATTAATAAGATCATAACCTCAAGATTGTACTCAAGTGCGTGTACTTGAGCTGAGTAACGTTTATTAATACGGGCTTAAGATTGGCCTTTCACGATGAAGCCCCATCTCGTGCCACTGTTTACAAGTGGTTTAATGAGTTTAAACGTGGTCGCACTAAATTTCACCGATGATCTGCGTGAGGGACGGCCTTCTACGGCGACGACTGAAGATAACATCAGTGTTGTGCGGCGTATGATAGAGACGATCGAGACAAAAGAGTGACTTATCAGCAGATTCGGACAAGTTTAGGCATCGGTATGAGTCAAGTGCACAAAATCCTCCATGAACATTTAGCGGTCAGGAAGCTTTGTGCCCGGTGGATACCTCATAATTTGACAGAGGCCCAAAAACTCCGTCGTGTTGATTGGTGTCGTGAAATGGTTCAAAGATTTAACGGAGGTGACTCAAATGCTGTGTTCGACATACTTACGGGTGGCGAAAGCTGGATTTATTGTTATGATCCTGAAACTAAAAGACAGTCTGCTGTCTGGGTGTTTCCTTCCGAGGAGTTGCCAACCAAAGTGAAGAGAGGTCGAAGCGTGGGAAAAAAGATGGTGGCCTCGTTCTTCGGAAGGACAGGTCATTACGCAACAATTGTTTTAGAGGATCGAAAAACAGTTACTGCAAAGTGGTACACTAACAATTGTTTTCCACTTGTTTTGAAAAAAGTTCGGGAGAAACGACCTCGCAGTAGGAACCTCCTTCACCACGACAACGCCTCGTCGCACACCGCCAAGCAAACAATCGACTACTTGGCGACGTCAGACGTGGAATTACTGGGTCGCCCGCCCTATAGCCCCGAGCACCTTGCGATTTTTATTTATTTCCGAAAATAAAAGAAAAACTTCGAGAAAACCGTTTTATGGACGCCGAGGAAGCAGTGGCTGCGTGTCAAAATGCCGTCGAAGAGACCTCTAAGGACGAATGGGCAAAGAGCTTTTCTCAGTGGTTCCATCGGATGCAGCGATGTATTGATGTAAATGGACACTATTTTGAAAAGATATAATAAAACTAATAACTTGCTAGTTTGTTCAGTTTTTAATTTGCTAAGAACTTTCTGTGTCACCCTCGTACCTACATAAAATACAAGTGCTAAGTTTGAATAATGCTCTCATTGATATTGAGTCATCCACATTCTCTTGTGGGCAGGCTTATGTAGCACCCCCTAGAGTGACTAATTTGCAAGGTGTTCACCTTATAAATCATGAACGTATAACGTTCATGTTATAAATATTGACTTTAGTTGTATTAAAGCACAACAGTCAGCTATAGTCTAATATAATCGCCTAAGAGCTGAGTATCGCCCTTATCTATCGCTTATTATAAACAGCAAACCAACAAAGAAAAAAGGCAAAGATAGAGAGTGGGCTATGAAAAAAGGCACCTCTGATGTGCAAGAAATACACCCCAAAAAATAAAGAAAAAATAAACAAAATGAAAAAATATTGTCATAAGCAACTAACTTACAGAAAGAAGTGAAATCCCACCAAAACATTTTCATGTAAAATGTTAAAGACGAGACCATATGGCCTGCACTGTAAAAAGTTATCAGATCTCAGGTATCAATTATTATTCTTAATATAATGAACAGTGAATAAATTTTTCACCTTACGTACGCCCACGTGACGGTACGGTGGTTGGCTCTACATGAGATCTTATAACTTTTTACAGTGCGAGCCAATGGTCTCGTTTTGACAACATTTTACATGAAAATGTTTTTGGTGGGATACATATGAAAACTAAAGTTACATGTAACATCTTTGTCTTAAATCATCAGAACATAGGTACATACTAATTAAGTACCTAATAACATTGTTTTCTACTTTTTATTTTCTTTGGTCATGGACTCATACGCTTATACTTTTGCCAGTGTCAAGTAATAAGAAATTATCCTTTAAAATAATTTTTTTCAAAATCTTCTTTACAATATGTTTATGCGTTACATTGAGAAGTACTTGGGAGATTTTAACGACAGCTTGAATCAACGGATAGTCGATGACGACAGTATCTTAACTCTTAAGGCGCCTAAGCGAACAAAATAACTAGAGGTTCATAATATCAACATCGGAGCACTTGTTTCGTCGTTTCCACTAAAACTTCATATGCGCAAACATTTAATACACAAAATCGCATCACCTCTACCTAAGAGTCCATCTGGGTAGGTACCACCCTCTTGCTATTTCTGTCGCCTACTCAATTTACATTGCGGCGGAATGGAATGGAAGCGAATTTTTGTAACGAAATTGTACATAGTAAAATGAATTTTATGTTAATTGCGTAACGTATTTTTTTTTAACAGTGGTAGAGCCACACGGCAGCCTTTGCTGTTGCACGGATTGTCCGGCTCGAACCGGGGTGGTAACACGACTCACAGAATACCAGCGTGAAGTAGAAGTTTACTTCTGCATTTCGCCTGGTGAGTGCAGGTGGCCGGAGGCCCAATCCCCCCACCCCCCTTAACATGGTAGCGGAGTTAAATCGAACACTACCCCAGGAGGTTACCAGCACCCCTGGTGACAGAGAATCCCTCGCTGAGCATCCACGCCCAAGCTACCCTACTTTTTCTGAGCGTGGGTGCTCAGGCTGCCCCGCGTATTCTGGGAGGGGGCGAAATACCGCTCAAGACGAAACCTGCTCGGGGCAAGCGGAGCAATAAGACAAAGGCAACCCCTGCCACGCTTTCCGTGAACTCTCCTACCCGGGATACAAATTAGAACAGTCCTTTGTGCTCCGGGCTGAAGTTTGCGTGTACATCAGAGTGGACATCTGTTTTCGACGCCTCGGCAGTCTTGAAGGTACGGACCTGTCCATCTTATGGCTCCGCGTAGACAGCGACGATCATCCCCGCGTCTACGGGTGCCACTATAGGTTCCATAGCGGTAATGCCGACACAGACCCACTCATCGACCACGTCCAAATGGCTGCAGACTCCGTGCCACAACAGGTCCCATCCATAGAGATCGTGATGCTCGGTGATTTTAACGCCCACCACGCTGAATAGCTTGGTTCCCGTTTAACCTATCATGCGGGTAGATCTGTTTATGACTTTGCCTTGGCATATGGTCTGACAAAATTGGTTAATATATAAATTGTTGGACCTTCTGCTGACCTCTCATCCGGACGGATATCAGGTCTCCGTCGATGCCCCTCTTGGCTCTTCGGACCATTGTCTGATCCGGAGTACGGTGCCACTCACGCTCCCATCGCAGTTGCGATCTGCAGCTTGCCGCGGTTTTTGGCACTATAGGTCGGCCGATTGGGACGGGATGCGGTCTTTTTTTGCATCCTACCCTTGGGGGTGGATTTGCTTCTCGCCGGATGATCCTAACGTTGTTGCTGATTCTGTCGATGATGTGGTACTTCAGGGAATGGAATTATTTATTCCATCATCTGTGGTGCCTATCGGAGGCAGAGCTCAGCCATGGTTTGGTCACTCTTGTAAAATTGCATCACGCTATAAGCAGGAGTGCTACCGGACCTGGGCTGACTTATCAACGTCCCGGCATGTAAATACCAGCGCTCTTGAAAAGAAGAGTATAATTCCGCCTCCAGGTCCTTCAAAAGTGTCATTGCCAAGGCAAAGTCAGAGCACATCGGCAGAATTGGCGAGAAACTAGTTCGCCTCCCTTCGGGAACACGTGCATTCTGGTCTCTCGCCAAGGTTGTCCAAGGGAACTTCTGTCAGCCATTTCTGCACAGCGTGGACGACTCACTGGCCCATGACGCAAAGGAGAAAGCCGATCTGCTAGGCTCTCTTTTTGCTTCCAACTCGACTCTCGATGACGGGGGGAACTCACCGCCGACCAACCAGCCCGCGGTGTGAGTGCGCAAAGCACTCCTCTCCCTGGACCTCAACATGTCGAGTGGGCCTGATGGAGTCCCACCTATTGTGCTGAAGACGTGTGCTCCGGAGTTGGCACCGGTTTTAACGCGTCTTTTCCGGTACTCCTACTCCCTAGGCGTAGTCCCGAACTCATGGAAGACAGCTTTGGTGCACCGATCCTAAAAAGGCGACCGCTCAGATCCGTCCAACTACAGGCCTATCGCTATCACCTCCTTGTTCTCCAAAGTAATGGAAACTATTATTAACTGCCAGCTCATGCTGTAGCATTGGAACTTTGGGAGATGAGACAAGTCCCGTCATCCTACAGTACTCATGGACAGCGGAGGCGAAGGAACGAGTGATGGGTAAGCTTTGAAACCTTGTCAAACTAACTTTATTTTCTATAGGGCCATTTACAAAATTAAGGGAATGCTAGTGGAATACTAAAATAGCAATACAAAAAAGAAAAACAAAGAATAAATAGAATCTTTATGTGTTTTAGAATAAAGGTGAACAAAGTAGTGCGCAATTTTAAAAGCGTGTAGCGGAAGTTAACCATGTAGTGGTGGGGTAAGAATATCCACTACCCTATAAGACGACTGATAGACATGAAACTGCGGTTTCCAAGCCTCCTACCAAGCGCGCACTATCATAGTCCGATGGGTCGGCAATCCGACATGATCGGAGAGAGATCAGGCGCAGGAACAACGGCCTATTTGTTTTTGAGGCACGGGGTTTGAACCACCGTAAACTTCTTGATTCTAAACTGCTATTGCAATCAGTCCTTAGTCTACAAAGTTTTGGATTGTTCTAGAAGTAGCTGAAAAAGTATGAGTATATATATATAATTTGGCCAAACTCGTCGGAATATTTTTTTAACGTGGTAGAGCCATGCTGCAGCTATATTAGTAGTATAGTTGTAGCACGAATGGGTCGGCTCGACCGGGGAAGAGCCACGCTCTCACAGAATACCAACTTAAAATAGCAGCTTAATGCTGCTGTGTCTCGTTTGGTGAGTGTAGAGAACCGGATACCCTTTTTACTGGAAACGAGGCATTCCATCTTAGTCCTCAAGGGTGACAATATATCTACATTTTGATTCGTAATCGAGGATATGTAGATGTCTATGGGCCACAGCAACTGCTTACCATCAGGTGGACTGTGTGCTCGTTGGTCACCCTTATCCTATAAAAGAAAATCGAACCCAGGACATCGCGCTTACGACCACTAGACCAATGAGCCAAATTATAAGTCATGGTTTTTAATATTTATAAGACAGATTAGCTGTTCCCCGCGACTTCATCTGCATGAAATTGATTGTATTTGTATATATATAAAAGTTATAATAAAGTATTGTTTTTATTTAAATTTTCAGATTTATTTGCACCAACAAGCACATGAAGAGCAATAAAATTGATATTATTCTTTGTTCGATATATTATTATGTAAAGTATATTTTTGAAATCATATTTTTGTTAATTGAGCACAAAATATTTATAATAATTATTATGTATAAAATTAATTAAAATATATATAAGCATGTAGGTAAATCATTATTTGGTTTTTATTTTTTACTACAAACAACTTTTGTTGAACGAATGTAGCTTTTTAAAAACAACTAAATATGTCTCGATGACATTTATTACTATTACATTACAATAATGTATTATAACTAATTCTTGCAATTATCATGTTTACTAGTAATCTAATATCGAAAGCTTAGTCAGGACAATTTGGGATCAACAGATATTAAGGCTATTTCCAGACTGCATAACTAGGTACTTTTAAACATAACAAAGAAACTCAACTTTTTGTAGTCATATTAAATTATTGTTATATTAAAGAAGTAAAATGGTTAAAACAGTAATTTAAGAAACCCGACTGCGTAAAAAATACCTTTCCTTCCTTTTTTTGTATTTGCAGATGCAATATATAAATATTATGTAGACGATATACCGGGTGTTTGTGAAACGCTCCCGAAAACGAAGACAGATGATAGTACTAAGGATACCTATGATGATGGGTCACAAAGAAATTCGATCCCGAGGAAAAAAAAATCATCTTTTCACGTTTTATTAACTTTATTCACGCTCCATCATGTTAGTACAGTTAAATGAAACATTTTATTAAAAAAAAAATCATGAAAATACTTAAACATAAAACCAGCAGTGGAATTACTGAATTACACGCTACGCTTTAGTAGTAGTAGTTATTACGCTTAGTACGCGCTAACGCCGAATTCGCGCGGCCCGCACTAACATGATGGAGCGTGAATAAAGTTAATAAAACGTTGTGAAAAGATGATTTTTTTTTTCCTCGGGATCGAATTTCTTTGTGACCCATCATCATAGGTATCCTTAGTACTATCATCTGTCTTCGTTTTCGGGAGCGTTTCAAAAATACCCTGTATACACACCCCATATGTTAAAATCATCAAGTTAGGCTACAGACCGTGCTAAGAAATAGACATGATTACATATGTACATAGGTACTCATGAAAAATATCACCTTTCTCGGCATTAATCTTAACTGTAACATGTTTAATGTACTTTTGTTACAGTGAGGCTTATAAAAGAACATTTTTTAACTTCTGTCTAATGTTGAGCTAATATAAATAGAGTATACATATTTTAATTGTTTTCGATTCAAGAGAATTTGATAATACATTCAGCTCGAAAATTTTCTTCTTTATTTTATTTTTATCGATATCTGGGATTGGTGATGACAAAGAATCCATAAAGAGATAGTTTTGCTTAACGGAGTAGCAACTGGTGTCCTTTCTGTTTGCACATTATTGGTATATCCTTCATCATAAGTTGAAAACGGTTCGCTCAATACTTGCATATCCTTTGAATCTGTTTGATCATTAACTAATTTGTTTAATTGTTCATTCTTTTTCTTACAACGGTATAATTTCTTTTGAAGAGCAATAATTTTTCGATTAAGTTCTTTGACATTTTTACGAAGTTCTTCATTCTCTATTTTTAATTTACTTCTGTATAAAGCGGCTCGAATTTCTCTCCTTTTTTCGTTTTCCTCATTCTGTTTTGTAAAATTCCTGTTTCTTATCTTTTCTTTTTTTATTTGCCTCACGCCATTTTTTTCTTTGAATACTTTTTTCTTCCTCTGATAAATTAGCAATTTTCTTTTGTCGCTGTTTTACTTTATCAAGATGTTTCTTTCGCTTTTCTTCATACTTCTCCGGTTGCTCTATTTTTAACCGTTCTAAATACCGTTTTTGGCGTTCTGCGCCAGTTAACGGCATCTAAAATTACAAAAAATCAGTATAACAAAATAAAAATAAACAAAATAAATCAGTATAATAAATAAAGTAGTACGTTAATTATTTTTTATTTTTGATATGAAATAAAGAAATATTATGTTTTATTTCTGTGGCGTTTTTAGGTATATTCACAAAATAAATGAATAAACGTTTTTGCTAAACATTTGAAAATGATGCAACACAGATGCAATGATAGAAAAATATATTGAGACAAAATAGTAGAAAAATACCATAATTATTTTCATTTTTGCCATGTGAACTCGGCCTAACCATGTTTTACAATTTACTGACGTCAGGAAGTCATGAAATTGTGTCAAGAAATTGAGGTGCCATAACCTAACTTTTCTTATAATTTTATAGATTGTTAAATTATTAACTTCGGCAGGATATTATCTCATGAATTAGTTTTTTTCGTATGTAATGCAAATTGTAACATGTTCCTTACTCACTTTTTTCCCACTTGAAGAGCGTCAGTAAATAAGTAACACTTTTTTTCCACACACGCCGAACCCATATGAAAACATGAATGTCACGAAAACAAAAATGGCGTCAGTATGGCAACTTGTCTATGATACATGCCAATGTTGCTACATTTAATATCATAAAACTACCACGGCTCTGTTGAAAAGCAAAGTGGAAATTCGCGTCATTAAATGAGTGTCAGTAAATGGTTCAATTGAATAGGACACATAGTTTTACACGCTTTTTAATAGTTATTCAAGTCATTTATCAGTTAAAAGCATGAAATCAATAGTTTCATTCATTTTCAATTGGTGTAGCTTGTTTAGGTCAGCAGAATAAAAGCACATCATTGGTAAAACGATTTTAAAAGTTGCAATAAATTTAGGACACCTATTTTTTCGTAAATTATGCGATTTTGATGAAATGAAATTGTATTTTGGCTAGTATTGTTAAAAATTGCTCAGTTTACAAATGAATTGTTAAGTTTAGTATATTGTTAGACAATTTGGACAATATTCAATATTATTTTGCAAAATAAAATCGAAAAATTTACTAGGACACATAAAGGAGAGTACCATATGAAAATATGTACAACTTTTTGGATATGAGTCATAACTATTATATCGGAAGAAACTGATTTTTTTAATTTATGCTATATTTTTCTTTTATTTGCACCTTACAGTAATTATATACATATTACTTTGAGGTTTGCACAATTAATTGACCTACTAATTGATTAAAATTAAATTATTAAATATTAGCAGAATTCTATCAAGAGAAGCCATGAACTAAAAGAAGAAGAAAAAATGACATTTGTTTGTCAACGTCTTTCATATTGAAAATATTTTCTGAAATTGATTCAAATTTGTTTAAAATGATTTAGATTTTAATATTTGTTATTGCGTTTTGCTTTAATTCAGTTATTATCGGTTCAGAATACTTCATTTTCGTTTATAGGCAATTCTTCGCGATTATGTGTGTGAAGATTTTGTGAGATACTGACTCTGTATGAAATATTGACTATTAATTAATTTATTATTTAAAAATTATGCAAACAAAAGCACAAAATCATCCGATCACTTTCTGCAGGTTTCTACAATAAAAATAGAAAACTTTTGATAATATTGTGGTAAGTCTTTAAGCATTTTGAATTTATTCATCGTTATTTGTAGGGATTATTACTATATTAACTCGAATTTTATCTATTTCAGATCATGTATTTGGGCTGAGTTAAGTTTTCAACATGAGAATTTTGCTGATTTAAATTTACGTTAATGTTCTGTGAAGAATAGCTCTCACGATAACATATGTTATAAATCAATATTACGTGGAAATATTATCTGCAAAAGCAATAGAAAACATAAATAATAATATATAGTGTCTAAAACAATATCTTCCAAAAATAAAATTACATGACTATACTTATTTTTAGTTTTATTTTATCCCACATACTCCTCTAAAGTAAACTGAGTAATTTTGGTGCAACCTCTCAAATGTATGGAATTTACCCTATAGGTTTGTGAGGCTTGAGCCAAAATTACTCGAATATGCCTTAAATAAAAGTTCAAAGTTACACAATACAAAGGTTTGAAATTCCCGCTAAAAAGTTTTATATGGGCGCAAACCGAGGCGCTGTGTACATTCATAAACACGTGTTTCCTTTTTAGTATGAAGTTGGCGTTCTTCTCTTGGTAGAGAGTAATTGTGTTCTGTGTGCCGACCTGTCATTCAAAATCGGTTACAGAGTCATAAGATTTGGTATCCTTTTCTATCTTGCATTTTTGCCATAAATTTTTTCCCTTGCACACTATGTTGGTCTATACGCTAGTATATCCTAAGTCTATGGTTCACAACATAAAATTATAAATTTATCAAATACACTTTTAGTTTGACATTTGCACATTACACTATGCACTTGGAAGTTCTTTTTATTTATGGCAATTTCCTAACAAATTTTGTCACTGTCAAGTCCAGGGTGATGCAACTTTGTATGAAAGCTGAAAAATCTGCACACAATTATGGTTTTGTCAATGTAAAGAATAACTCTCTGACAATAACATGTGTTATATATCAGTAACAAGCGTGGAAATATTATGTGCAAAATCAATAAAAACATCAATAATAATGTATAGTTTATAAAACAATCTGTCTTCCAGAAAATAAAATTACATAACTATATCTATTTATAGTTTTATTTTATCCCACATACTAATCTAAAGCATATTCGAGTAATTTTGGTGCAACCTCTCAAATGTATGGGAATTTACCCCATAGGTTTGTGAGACTTGAGCCAAAATTACTTGAATATGCCTTAAATAAAAAGTTTAAAGTTACAGAATATAAAGGTTTGAAAATCCCGCTAAAAAATTTTATACGGGCGCCCACCGTAGCGCTTTTAGTGTACACTCATACAGACGTGTTTCCGTTTTTTAGTATGAAGTTGGCGTTCTTCTCTTGGTAGACAGTAATTGTGTTCTGTGGTCAAGTCAGTCATGAAAGCAGGGGCGGATCTATATAAGGGCTTTTTGGGCTGCAGCCCAGGGCCCCGTGGACATAAAGGGCCCCCAGCCCCCATTGAAGACAATAGCTGTTAAAGCTTCAAAAATTTTTATTATGATATTATGAAAATTTTATGAGTTTTAGTGGAAATGAGGATGAGAAAGTTCTCAAAAAGAGGCACGAAATTTATTTAATAACTACTACTATTTATTTCATAATACTAAAAAACTCGATACTATTTTTGGGGAGAAATTTTAGAGAGGACATTTATAAAGTTCAATTTAAAGTTACAGCCTATGTATGTATATAGAGGGTTTAGGGCAAGGAAACGTCCGCAGCGCTGCCCCAATGCGTGTTAGCGAACTTCACATGTCTTCAAAATATATCTTTTTCTTATTTATCAGACATGTAGGTTTCCCTAAGATGTTTTCCTTCACCGCCCAGCACGTGGTAAATCAGCACTTAAAATTGTAAGTAAGTAATAATTAAGTTTGTGCCTGCGGTGATCGAACTCGGGTTACTCGCGTACTATAAAATTTACAGCGAGCGCTTAGCCCCTAAGTTACCATGGCTCTGTGAAGGCAACAAGTTAATTATGTCATTAAAAGAGTTCGTGAGCAACAAACGACACCAATCGGATCAGAAATTAAGGAAAAAGGAAAAAATATTAAATACTAGCGGGAGCAGAACACAGTGACTTAAACAAGAGATGGATTACTTCAAAATTTTCGGATAGTCTCAGTTTAAGGCGCAGAAAAATTTAAAAGAGTTTTGTGTTGAAATAGAAGAAGCCAAGTCTATACAGTGCATACAGTAATAAATTCAATTTTTTAATGGATTTGCAAGACAATAATGATAAATGTTGATGTTTTCTCAAACTGCTTTACTATCTTATAGATTTTTTAACGTTGTCAAGCACTAACTGTGAGGCGAAGCGCTCTTTCTCCAGGATGTCGTATATAGAACAACAATGTTGAACAATCGAAAAAATATTAAAAAAATAGTTTATGAATTCTTTCCGTAAATTGTGATTTACAAAGGACTTACAATGTGATGAGCAAATAAAGGAATTTGCAGCGCAAAAATCTAGAAAAGTCTATAATTTATTTACACATAACGTGTTAATTACTTTCGCAATGTCTCACAGTTGCTGTTTGTGTATTTAAGTCATACTTAAATAAAATATTTCATTGTCCTATTTTTTTCCAGACCTTTAGTGGCCATTAGTTTGATTAATTTGGTAGGCCCCCAAGTAGTGTTAGCCCAGGGCCCACAAATTCATGGTCCGCCCCTGCATGGAAGCGATACTGAGGTAAATGGTAGTTCTTAAAATGTATCCTATCAGACTGTTTGTTGAGATGCCTGTTAAAATAAACAGCCCCCGGAGTATGATTTGTCTATTGTATCGAAGTCGTATCAGAACAGAAACAGATTTTTTTTTATTCAACGTAGATTATAAATAATACTTATTGAAAGTCACTCTTTTGTTTAATTACCACTGGTTCGAAAAAAAACCTCTGTCCTGGGAAGAACCAGCAAGAAACCCAGCGGGACTTTTTTAAATAACAGCTTACAATCATGTATACTGTAAGCTGTTATTTAAAAAAATCAATCAATTAACGTAAGTTACGTATCAATTAACCACACAAAACAAATTAGAAACAGCTTGGTAGCGAATACCTCATTCCCAGGGTTATTATCATCCATAAATTCCTTAATATTATAATAACCCTTTTATACAAACTATGTTTAATAAAGTTTTTGAATTTTGAGCAGGTCGAATTTTGTATATTTTCTGGGATTTTGTTGTAAAAGCGTATACATCGCCCCAAGAATGAATTACTGACTCGGTGGAGTCACGATCGAGTATTTGTATGACATAACAGAGGACTTTTTATTAGAAGACCTAGTTCCATTAACATCCGCCAGGGGTGCTTTTCATATTTACATACAATTTTAATCGAGAGCGATACGAAAACGTTAGTGCAAAAACATGTGTTAACCCTTTATAAGGCTCTGTCCATATTTTGGACACCATAACTTTAAATTTTCGCGGCTGAATGAAACGTCAGGCAAATTAAATTTTGTACTCTGTGATTTGACAGTTTGTTAGCAATAACAAAACAAAAAAATAAACAAAATCTATGGACGTCATTTCTCGGTGTTTGGGTTATCTTGCAAAATTCGGTGATTTTGAGTGCTGTGTGTTTATCCAACTTCATCTTCGTGAAAAATGAATAGAAAGGTAAGTTTTATTTTAGAAGATGTTCTAAATATTGTAAATATGGTATAAATTTCTTGATTGTAGTCATTACTTTCATTTTCAACGAAAATTTCGAAAATTATGACGTCCATATATTGGACAGAGCCTGTTGGCCTGTCCGGCAAGTGCACTTTGAATAAACTGCTTTATGTTTTTTCCTGTTTCAGATAATACAATTAGATAAACTTGAGGCAACTCTAGAGGAACTTTTGGCTTATCGGATGGTGAGCATTCGGAAGATGGTTATGAAAGCGATGAACGGGAAAATGAGGCAATTTTCACGGAAACAAGTCAAGAAGAACTCGAAAATATTTTGGATTCTCCGTCGTCTTCTAGAAGCCAAGTTGCTGTCAATTCACCTATACCTTCTGTAAGTGGAGTTTCTGTAATTCAAGATATCAACGAATCGGCACCAGATGATGCCAATAATAGCATTGTTCTGAGAAGCAATAGTTCGGAGCCTGAAACTATTTCAGACACTGAAGAGGAAGACGACGACGACGATGATGATTGGAAGAAAGTGTTTTTCCCTCATATGGCACCTATTGAAAAGTTTGATGATATTCCAGTAAAACCAAAACAGAATTTTCCAAACAGAAGTGGTCCTCATACATATTTTAGATTATTTTTCTCTGAGGAAATCTTGTCTGTAATAGTTGAGCAAACCAATCTTTATGCAGCACAAAACAAGCAGAAGAATTGGGTTGATGTTTCTGTTGTAGAAATCCAGGCGTTTCTTGGAATATTGGTACTAATGGGTGTACATCCTCTTCCAAATTTAGATCTATACTGGGCAACAGATCCACTGTTTTGTGTCCGGGAAATTGCGGATGTTATGACCTCCAAAAGATTTAAAATGATCCTAAGGAACTTGCATCTAAATGATAATACGAAAATGCCTCAAAGGGGTGAACCAGAATTCGATAAACTGTATAAGATTAGGCCTTTAGTCGATTTCATGAATACGGCTTTTCAAAATGCGGCAAGAAACTCTTCATCACAAAGCATAGATGAATGTATGGTGAAATTCAAAGGGCGCAGTACTTTGAAGCAATATATGCCCAATAAGCCCGTAAAGAGGGGCTTCAAAATATGGGCGCGGTGTGATAGCAACACAGGCTATCTTTATGAATATGAAATATATACTGGCAAAAAGGACAACGAAACAGAGTTTGGATTGGGAGCTAGTGTAGTAAAAAGTCTCTGCAAAGCACTAGTGGAAGAAAAGATGGATACTGTTCACGTTGCATTCGACAATTTTTTCTTCAACTGAGCTTATGCAGAATTTATTTGAACAGAACATATATTCAACAGCGACAGTCCGGTCTAGCAGAACCAATTTACCCAAGAGATTGAAAAAGCAGGCTGCCAAAAAAAGTGAACCAAAACTAAAACTTAGTAAAGGGCAATATAAGTGGAGGTCAACAAAATGTTAGTTTTTTTGTTGGATGGATACTAAGATAGTCAATATTCTTAGTACTGCCTACCATCCAAAACAAAAAGTGTTATGTAAGAGGACACAAAAGATGGCAGTAAAAGGAGGTGCCATGTCCACTGGGAGTGGTTGAATATACGAAGAGGATGGGGGTGTGGACCGCCCGACCAAAAGCGTGGCACATATCAAGTGGCTAGGCGAAGTCGAAGATGGTGGATGAGGATATTTTATTTTATAATAGATGCTGCCATCACTAACGCATATATTTTATATGCTCAAAAATGCGATACCCTATGACTAGTTTGCAGTTCCGCACAATGCTGGGAAGGAATTTGATTGGTTTTTCAGCAGCAGGAAGAAAAGGGTGTCTAACTTACCATCATTTGTTTGTAAAAACCAAAACTTGATAGCCGACAGAAAGCTAAGTATGGTCTACCAGACGATCTGCGGCTAACAGATGTGGATCTCATCTCCTGGTCCACTGGAAAGTTACAGAAGATGCAGAGCTTGCAGCAGCAAGGAAAACAGCAAAAATCAAAAATACAGTGCATCCGCTGTGAAGTTGCCTTGTGTGTGGTCCCATGCTTTGCGAATTCCATAGACCCTAGTAAGGCTCTGGCCAAATAATGGACACCATGTTTAAAAAAATTAAAAAAGATAAAACTCATATTCTTAATAAAGAGGTTCTAGTTATCATATTTATCAATTTTTAATTCCATACCCTTAGCAGTTTTCTGTGCCTTATAAAGGTTAAGGCAGAGATACCTAGTTATATAATGTGCAATATGTAGCTAAATGTCAGTTTGAGACTTCTATTCCTTCTTCATTTGTGCCGGTTTCGTAAATTTCGCCCAAACATTGAAAATGAAAAGTGCTTTCTAAACAATTTATGCTTACAACTGTTGTCACTTGGGGAAACTTATCTTCACACACTATTATTACATATTATTTTAGTGGTAAAACTTATCGCCGCCATAAGTCGAAACCGTTCAGTTTCTTTAGTGAATAAGCAAACATTATAGGTGAGACAAGTAAATGTGAACACTATATTTAAGTTTTCTTCTCCCTAAAATTTTGGCAAATCTATTTTATTATAATAGTGCGCGCAAAGTATCAGCATCATATAGATATATACAGTTAAATACATAAATTGCAGAAGAACAAACACCGGACCCGGAATTATTTGCAGGCCATTTAAATATTCGTTTCGAGGGTTTCGAACCCGCGGCCCTTAGCGCTGTAACTCAACGCTAAACCACTGTAGCCTAATGGTAGGATGCGGACTGCAAACTGTTGTGGGTTCGAATCCGCCGCCGACTACTGTCGTGACCCATTTAAAACACAAGCATTTTTAGGTTCATTTAAGAGAAATTAATAAATGTAATTAGAGGAGTAAAAGTAACGAAAAAAGCGTACCCGTATGTATTCGTTACTATAACAATTAGTGCTCGTTACTATCGTATCGTTACGTTACTCGTTACTTCTGATACCTCATAACATGCTATGTTATGTAACGTAACAAACATCGCTCTTTGTAACGTACGTTTTTAAAATCATTGAATAAGCGTGCGCATGCGTAAAACATACGATCAGCAAATGTTTACACGCATCAACGGTACTTGCGTGAACTGAAACAGTGTAGGTACCCATACTACGAAAAATGCGAGTAACGAAATGCATTCGTGTGTAACGTTTCGTTACTCGGTACTAGATGGCGCACCCGTTACTCAGTACCGAATGCATACGGTTTGCTACAGCTTTAAATGTAATACTCCCGCGTATTAATAATGTTAAGCGTTACTAATATTCGTTTGAAAAAAAAAGCCACTACGCTAAAGAGCCGTCATACTTACAATACAATATACAATATTTCTTGTATTCATTAAAAAAAATCTCGGAAAAAATTATGACTTCAGCGCCATCTCGCGGGAAAATAGCCGAGAACAGACCGTATGTTTCACCTTAAAAAATATTTTCAATCAATTGGAAAGGCATTTTCTTAAAATCAAAACCTCGCACATGCAAACCTCACATTGAATTGTCTTCGCCAATCGTACATCACAAGTTAACACCAAAAACGAGTCTATTCAACCGACTTCAAAAAAAAGGAGGGGGTTATCAATTAGATTGTATTTTTTTTATGTGTTACCACAGAACTTTTTTGTAGGTGAACCGATTCTGATGATTTTATTCGAAAGCTGGTGCTTTTCATGTGGTCCAATATAAATGTGATCAAGATCTGACCAGTAGTTTTTGAGTTATCCTTAATAATGCGTATTTAATTGACTTTGACTACATTGATGATGTTCTTATTTTACTTATATTGAAATCGGTTGTACAATTTTTTTTAATTTTACCACTTGTATGAGGCACAAACATTCTACGTGGAAAAAATTCCGTGCCGACTGTAACTTAAACAGGGATCGAAATGGTTCAGACAATCGCAGAAATGAATCGGAATTAAAAAGAAACCTTTATAAGAATTACCGGTTCTAATACAAAAACCAGAAGTGGATAACTGTTAGCCGATACGCGAGCGAAACAAGTTCTAACTTGTGAAAATTCACTGTCACACTAACCGTGTCAAGGCGTCATGGGGTGCTCGTTATGCCATCCTGTTACAATCAAAGTATACTGATATAAAATTGAAGCTCTACCTCAACGTCAATACGGCTGCGTTTCTTTATTATTTCTTAGCTAAACTTTACCCCCCATACTAGTTAGTGGTCAAGAGGTCTGTGCCCAGCAGTGGAATGTATATAAGCTGTAATTTTATACAAATACTTGTCCCGGTAGGATTCGAACCGGCGAACCTAAGCACCGCGCACTCAAAACTAAAACTAGCCACTGCGCCACGTAGCCGTCGTCGTCCTGACTTAGAAGTTTAAAAAACTGGAATCAGTATTATGAAAACCGGTATCCTAAAACCGAAACTGTGCCTTGCATCTTGTAACCGATTTTAAATCCTTTAACGTAAAACAATACGCTTATTGGTTATTACAAAAAAAAAAAGAATTCTATACAACAAAAATTAAAAACCTTATAATACCCTATTCTGTAATGTTATAAAATATAATAAAAAATGGGTTTTTTCCAATAAGAGATCTCAAACCAACCAATAGACGTAGCGCTGCGTACAATTTTAAGTGATGTCGAAATTAAGCCAAAACCATGCTCATAAAGAAACGCAATAAAGCACACATCTGCATCTAAAATCATTTCAACAGTATTATGATTTTTGATGCATGTGTGCATTCAGCAGTTATTTACCGACTGTTAAAAAAAGAAAAAAGGAAGGATAGCGGTGTATAGAATCATACTCTGCCACCGTCTTGCTTCTTTCCTCTTCTTCTTGTCTTCTTATTTCTATAAAAAGAATCCTTTAGAAGAATTATCGAATATTATACCCCTTTTTTTTAAATTAAAAATGTTACCTCCACACTAGGATTATCTCCTGTATCGTGGAGGCAGTTTACAGACATAAATTGCACGAGGACAAACATCCAGAACCGGGACAATTATTTGTGGGCCATACAAATACTTGTTCCGTGCGGGATTCGAACCCGCGGCCCCCAGCGCAACAACTCGCCACGGAACCGCCAATATTATACCTTTATATGCCTCATATTGCATGTTTTATCCCTTCAAAACATGAACATAATTTTATTTCTAATTCTTCTGCCCTAGGCATACAAGGAAAATGATACTCTCCTTATTTATACCTAGAGAGATAGAGGAACCAATCGTCACGCGTCAATATGATGATATTGTTGTACAAATTACCTTCACTCCCCATGCTTTGATAAAATTAAAAAAATCTAAAACATAAAAAATACATTCGTAAAAGTATTTATTATAAAATTTGTAAATAAAAAGCAATAGACAGTGCTCCGTTGCTATTGTCATCCATAAATGCATGTTTTTTTATTAACACTCGACTGACTGCCAAAATTAAAATGTGTTATATTTATTTGATTTCTAATCGAAAATAAAATAAGTGAAAAGGGCACATTACAGTTTCCCGATACCTTTTACCGAACCTGCTGCCCGCAACCAAAACGCTTAGCCGCTGTGTTACTGAGACAACCTTTCATGTAATTTTATTAAACCTTAGTTTAAAACATATCTCTTACGGAATAATATATGCATTTATCGAAACCGCTATTGGGTTTTAACAGATTGTGATTATCTTTAAGAGATTTCGAAATAAAAAAGTGGCCGTGCACATCGTCGTCATAGTTTAAGTGCCGCAAGCTGACACCTGTAGAGTAAGTTTTGTCGAATGATTTCAAAACAGATGTACGGTGAGCACAGCGTAAAATTAGCGACAAAAGTAGAGACAGTTCACGCATATACTTTATACAAGAATTCGAATATTTATATGCTCATTAAGTGTTCACAATAGTCTTTATAATACTTCTAACTTAATAGCTTGAAAAAAAAACAACAAAGTTATATGTCCTGCTGGGTACAGATCTACCATTTCTGAGATCGTTTTAGAAACTGGGATGTGAAAAGACATGGAGAAATTATATATATATATACAAATTTGATTAAATAGTACCTATTATTGAAAGAAATCATATTTGTATATATGACAAACACAATACAAATTAAAAAACAACGTCTTACTTCTCTTAAATTTACCACTAGATGTCGCTCTAATCGGTTTCCAATTCTGTCCAAAATAAAAACTATTGTAATTCTTTTTACATTTGAAATGTAACGTAAAACACAGGTGACACTTTCAATTCCTCACACACAGATGTCGCTAATTAAAAACAAAATAACATCAAATGCGATCCTACCATAACCTACCGAATCCGATTTGTAATTTCTATCTTTAAAATCAACAACTTAAAACCATCTTATATTAATTTATTCCCAAGAAAACTGTCGTTGTTTCTCGACAAACTTAGTCATTTGCCATATAAGTGAAATCTCTACCACCAAAAGTTGGGAAAAAAGTTATAAAATAGTGATGTTAATAATTATTGATTATTAATAATTTATTCAAATCCTTAACTACTATAGAGTATATTCATGGTTGCACCATAAGATAGTAAATTGGTACATATGAAGTAATCTATTTTACTATGGTATGACTACTTTCCTGCTTGTAGCAGTGCGTGCAATACAATGGGCTGCAGTTTCCACTAACCATCGGGTGGACTGCAAGTTTGTTTATAATAATAATAATTAACATTCCTTATGACGAGAACCTCGTGAAAGCCGAAACAGATAAGCTGACAAAATATCTGGACCCGGCTCACGAGGTGACCGACATGTGGGGTGGTCTGCCGACCGAAATTATTCCTGTGGTCGTTTCTGCGAACGGGATAATCCCAGTCAGCCTCTCAGGTCATCTGAGGCGACTGGGATTCCGTGACGGACCGCTCCGGAATCAGATGCAGAAGGCGGTGCTCCTCAATACCGCCCGCATCGTTCGCCGGTTTTTTTCCCTTTCTTCTAACCCTCGCCCGTTTGATCTCTCTGCCGAGGGCTTCCATCTGGTTTAATTTTTATTTATTTATGTATTTATTTTATTTTATTGATATTTATATCTTTCGTTTACAATTATATATTTATACAGCCCAACCAGATGAGAAAATATATAGATACCACATAATAATAATAATGCCTCATAA
The DNA here is from genome assembly GCA_029286625.1 of Parnassius orleans. Taxonomy (NCBI): domain Eukaryota; kingdom Metazoa; phylum Arthropoda; class Insecta; order Lepidoptera; family Papilionidae; genus Parnassius; species Parnassius orleans. Next base: position 284,112 of record JAGSMP010000237.1, on the reverse strand, counting down.
TGTATTATTTTACTATATCAATGTATATCATTTTTTTTATATATTTATTAAGCCCAACCAGATGTGAATACCGTATAAATACACATTAATGCCTTCTGAGAAGGCGGTGCTCCTCGATACCGACATCATTGTCCGTCGGTTTCTTTCCCTTTCCCCCTAACCTTCGGCAGTTTGGTCTTCCATGTCGAGGGCTTCCATCTGGTTAGGTTTTTATTTATTTATGTATTATTTGTTTATTTATGTTACTGTATATTTAATGTATATTTACCATTTTGTTTTATATATTTATTTAGTCCATCCAGATGAGAATACTCTATAAATAGCCAATAATAATAATATTTCTTTTCACTCTAAATATTAGTTTAAAACATCATTACATGTAAATACTACGTGATTTACGAATGCTAGTTGTAGAGACTGGTGACAATACTAGGATTCCCTGTGCTTACAGCCACCAGAATATAATTTAATTTATCACTACAATTTAATTTAAAAAAGAATTTGAATATAATTTCTAAGGATTAATCGATTATTAACGTCCCTATTATAAAAACCTGCCTACTCCGAATATACTTCGGATTCCAGCCGGAGTCAACATTAGTCCAAAACATCATGAAGTTTATGAGTCGGATTGAACAGAGGTGAGTGAGGTGAGTTGATGGAAAAACAAAATATCGAACTTAGTTTAATTCAGCCTTATCATTAAGCCAAAATAGTCGAGAAAATGTAAACAGTTAATTATACAGCAAGATCGTCCTATATTCATAACAGAGCCACTATTTAGCTCGCTTTTATGCACAACATTTAACACACCTTAATTTAATCTATGTTACATCGAAACTGTAGTCTGTATCGAACTAAACTTTCCCTTAATAAATCAATGTTCAGATACAACAGCTAATAATTCAATATGTAAAGCGTTGGAGAGTGGCTTGTTCTTGTCCAGGAATTAATGTGCCTTTAAAACAAATTTTAAAGTACATTATAATTCTATATTATTCAAAGACAAATTGGAATCCGAACTCAAAACGTCTGACTCTAAAGTTCAAGTTCGAATGGCAATATTTATTGCTGATCATTTCAGTTAAATATTATGGAGCTTGCCGCTACATCGTCCAGTCCGTCACAGTGCGATTATTCGCGCAGTTTGAACACGTGGTCCTTGATGGCGCCACCGTCGCCCTCCGATACGAAGCGCTTGCGGCCCCTGAAAATCATAATTATTGGTATAATTTATTATTGAGTCTACAGGATTCTACAAGTTCTGTCAGTTTAAGTAGTTCAAAAAAATCTCCAATATTTCACTTCATAACGTGCAGTGGCCATTGAGTTCTATGTACTACCTACTAGAGAAGCTATTCCAAACAAACAATGTGCACTACTCTGTTTTCGCGCATGCGCGGGAGATAGTAGATTTTAGTCTATGATTGTAGATAGCGTGGCAAATAAATGAAGAAATTTATTTTTTCTATTGTAATATTATTACCTATTTATTCACTTGAACAACAAATAATTTTACTTATTTGACTACTGAATTATTAATTACGTTCAGGTTTAAACTTTAATTTGAAATCTCGTATTATTAGCGCAGCTCCACACTCTATGAATATTGAAGCCACACTAAATGACACTAAAGGTGTACGGATTGCAGTACAGTTCATTTGAACATAGTGAATGTTCGGAATGCCAAATCTAGTACGTAGTACATATATATCGATGGCAGTGGCGGTGTGAGAACATCCACTATCCCACACTACTTCGTGGGTGTCGTGAGAGGCGACAGAGGGAAACTGAAAGAGGAAATGGAAAGCAGCATCTTCCTGATAATGACTCAAAATAATAATTTAAAAAAAACTGCAGTTACCAACCTACCATCCACGCGTGGCAACTATGGCAGAATACTCCATACGAGACAATCTATGTGCAGCAATGAATTTTTATAGGTAGTAGACATATCTATCCTCGATTGCGAATCAAAATGCAGATCGTTGTCATCCCTGAGGACTAAGATGGAATGCCTCTTTTCCAGTAACAGAAACAGAAACTTTTTATTCAATATAGATTATAAATAATACTTATTGAAAGTCACTCTTTTGTTTAATTACCACTGGTTCGGAAAAACCTCTGTCCTGGGAAGAACCGGCAAGAAATCCAGCGGGACTTTATTAAAAAAAAAACAGCTTACAATCATGTATGTTACACAATTAACAACACAAAACAAATTAGAAATAGCTTGGTAGCGAACACCTCATTCCAGGGTCATTATCATCCATAAATTCCTTAATATTATAATAAGAATAACCCTTTTATACAAACTATGTTTAATAAAGTTTTGAATTTTGAGCAGGTCGAATTTTGTATATTTTCTGGGATTTTGTTGTAAAGCGTATACATCGCCCCAATAATGAATTACTGACTCGGTGGAGTCGAGTAACTGGTACTACTAGCTTGTGTTTGTTCCTAGTATTTACAGAATGAATATCACTTATTTTTGTATAATTACTTTTATTTTTGTGTACGTACATTACATTTTCATAAATGTATTGAGAGGCCAAAGTTAATATATTAATTTCCTTAAAATTTTGTCGGAGCGACTCTTTGGGTTTTAAATCATAGATTGCTCTTATGGCCCTCTTCTGTAAAACAAATATAATTTCAGTGTCAGTCGCGTGTCCCCATAGCAAAATACCATACGACATTATGCTATGGAAATAGCTAAAGTAAACAAGTCTAGCTGTTTTCACACTGGTAAGATTTCTAATCTTTTTTACAGCATATGCTGCAGAACTAAGTCTGCTTGCTAACTTTGATATATGGGGGCTCCATTGAAGCTTCGCGTCTAGTGTTATTCCAAGAAAAATGGTGGTATCGACAAGACTCAGTTCCTACCCATTTAAAATTACATTAGTATTTAATTGTCTGACATTTGGAGTCATGAACTTCATACATTTCGTTTTAGTGCTATTTAAATGCAAGTTATTAACATTAAACCAATTTACTAATTTAGATATAGCATTATTTACTTCGTCATATTTTAATAATTGTCGTTTTAATTTGAAAATTAATGAAGTGTCATCAGCAAATAATACTATATTATGGTTATCCCATAATACAGTATTATTTGCTGATGATATGAGCAGAAAATTATTAGCCATCATTCACTCAAAGTATATACATAAAAGTCAAAATATACACATACATGCACGTAGGTGACGGACGCGTCTACATATTGCGAAGAAGTGCACTATAAAGGAAAGTTTCTTATTACATGATAAAGATAAAGATAAAGATAAAGATATTTTATTTTGCAAATATGGGTACAGTACATGGAAATATAGGTAGTGAGTTCAGCCATATTTTACCAGTAGGCATGCAAAATATACAGAAATATAAACTAATCACCTAAACAGCTATAAGAAATAAAATAATAACACAAAACAAACATAATTCAAATTTTTAACATTATACAGTCTTAATCTCAAAATAAAAAATTTTTTCAGTCAAGAATTCTGTTACGCTATAGTATGCTTTGACTGTCAAGAAGCTACGAAGCCTTTTTAAATATCGATAGCGGCAATTCTTTCCAACTTTTGGTATTTTATCATATATGACTGGAGCCATGCAGTATATACTTTTGCGCATTAGTGCTGTCTTAGCGGAATGATGGCACAAAAGGGTATTGTCGCGTCTATTACGTGGAACTGCTTGGTCAAGGCGTTTAAAACGTTTTGGATGCAATTTAACAAACACTGCTACTTCTAGTATGTATAAACAAGGTAATGTCAGTATTTTATACTGTTTAAAATATGGCATGCAACTATCGGTAGTTTTAAGCTTAAACATCGCCCTTATGCATCTTTTTGAGCCTTGAACACTGATTCTTTTCGGTTGAGTTACCCCAAAATATTATTCCATATCGGAGGTGGATTCTGCTAAGCCATAGTAAGCAGTGAGGAGTGCATCCGTATATACTAATGAAGACAAATTATGTAAAGCATATGCGGTTTTACTAATTTTTACATAAAGTATTAATGTGTGCTTTCCAGTTAAGATGTTTATCTATTTCGAGACCTAGAACTTTGCAGTTTCAACTTCTTTTACAACATCATTATTGTAGTGTACATTTAGGCTCATGCTAGGAATCCGTTGACTGAAATGGATAACTTTTGTTTTATTTAAGTTTATTTTAAATTGTTTTCATCCAACCAGTTTACAACTAATTTTAAGGAGTTATTAATGTCATTTTCATAGGTCTCTACACTTTTACATGGTATTGTCACTGTGGTATCGTCCGCAAACAGTGTTACTGGTTGCTCAATGCATTTAGGTAAGTCATTGATGTACAATATAAATATGAAAGGTCCCAGCACACTTCCTGTGGTACTCCATATTTAACTTCGCGCTTTGACGATCGAAATATCTCTTCTTTCTTATTTGCTATATTAATTTGATTAATTTCAGTTATTTGTATTCTATTCTTTAAGTAAGATTCAATTAGATTAAGAACATTGCCTCTAATGCCATAGGCTTCAAGTTTTTCTAAAAGAGTAGCGTAATTTACATAATCAAATGCCTTTGTCATGTCGCAAAATATGCCACAGACATGTCTACGTTTATCGATATTGTTAATAATATTGTATATAAAGTCATAAGTCAAATATGATACTTGCAGAAGTATAATCGTACGAGTCCATTATCAAAAAAAGAAAGAAGTCATTTAATAACTAATTGACTACAGCGCCACCTATCGAATCCTAGCATAGTTATGAACTATTGCCTCAATATAACAAGTAAGTATATTGTGTAAATATGATTTGACTAACAGACGCATCAACAACACGCTCTCAAAGAATAGCAGCATAAAATAGCAGCTTAATGCTGCTGTGTTTAGTATGGTGAGTGTAGAGAACTGGAGACCCCTTTTACTGCAATCGAGGCATTCTATCTTAGTGTGACAACGCATCTGCATTTTGATTCCTTATTGAGAATAGATGTTGATGTCTATCTGTCTATATGAGAATAGATGTAGGTGGACTGTGTGCTCGTTTGTCACTTATATATTATAAAGATAAAGATATAACTCACCTAGTAGGCATTCGCTTGAGGACCTCTTCCCCGAGTCTGAACTTCTGCTGGCAGCGCTCTACGAAGCGGTCCAGCATTATGTATGCAAGGGGTACGTCCAGGACTATATCGGTCATATCCTCTAGGACGCGAAGGAAACCCTAGAATGATACCATGCTAACATTTAACAAGATTCAAAGAAAATAGATATCGGTTTATGTTATTATTATAAACTAGCGACCCGCCCCAGCTTTGCCTGGATTTGAATATATTAATGTATCATTATTTAGATTAAAGGTAATCATCAAAGACTATTTATTTTATCAATTTTTCGATTTATCAAAAAGAATCTCCAAGTTTTTAGGATCAAATAGACTCCTGGCATTGCTCTCTATTGCTCTTTTCAACCGATTTCAAAAAAGGAGCAGGTTCTCAATTCGTCCGAATCTTTTTTTTAATGTATGTTCACCGATTTCTCGAAGACGCCTGAACAGATTTGGAAAATTCTTTTTTTGTTTCAAAGGGTATACTTCCCAGGTGGTCCCATTAAAATTTTATCGAAATCGGTTTAGCGGTTTTAAAAAAACATTTATATTAAAGTTCAGAACCCATTCTAAAAAAACAAAAACATATGTGAGTGTCGTGGAAGACTCGTTTGGAACGAAGTTCCTTTCGTAGTATATTATTATTGATAAACGTATTATATTATTGATTAACAAATACAAATAATTGAATTACTAGCGTCTATTAAAATGAAGCGTCATTTAAAATAAAATAATATTTCTTTCATGGCAAGATAAGAAAAAATGCGAGGGAGATGGATATTATTCCATCTCGCTTCCTTATAGCCGCCAAGGCCGTCTACACTACGTCAGAAGGGGTCGTGACGGAAAAATCATACACTTTTTTCTCGCTTAGCCCCCATCCGCCAAATTCGTACCGTCCGATAAGGAACTTCGTTCCAAAAAAAAGTTTAAAATATATAAAAAATTAAAGGATACAGCACTGAGGCAATGTTATGTGTGTGTATATATATATTGTATATACTCTAGAAACCGAAAAACTTAATTAAAACTCAACTTATTTCAATGATGATGACACTGTGTGACCATCTACACTGACACTGTGTAACAAATAAGTTCACCTTAGTCCCAACTAACACATCAGTCTGGTGAGCATAACGGCAAGAAGCGACTTTGTTTCATATTATGTGAGAAGATAAGAGATGCCCTCATTTGGCATAACTATGTTAGTATTAGATGTATGGAGGGTAAAAGTAAAGGTTGTGGTAGTATGGTGTACCTGATGGTAAGTCCGTTGCCAGAATAAACAAATAAATCACGGTCAGACAGTTATTTATTTCACGGTACAACACATAGAAAACAGTCTCACATGAAGAAGCAGAAGGCGATAAATACGATTACAAATAGATAAGAGATGATAGCAGAAAGTACAGTTTACAAGTCACTAACATAAAATAGGAAATGAACACTAGAACAATACTTGTTATACGTAAGGGCAAAGTATTCGCGTCAGATGGCTAGATCGTGACTGGCTGGTCGTTGAATATATCGCGACGTAGGCACAGTAGTCAGGTACACGGTGTTGATAATAAAACTTAAATTGAATGTTTGTTTCCAATGTCCTTCGACCGGCCGGCGCCGAGAATTATACTATAATAATACAATACTCAAATAAAATGTACTATAATAAATAGAATTAGTATAATATATATGTGTGTGATTGTAATTGTATTGTAAATATATAAACAAAATAAATATTATAATAATAATATTAAATTTTATACATACATATCTGTGAAATAATTATTATTTCTTTAAATAAAATAAATAAATGTGTGAGTCGCCACAGATGCTCTTGAGTGTTGAATCGCGTGTATCACTGTTGTAAATTCACCTTTATATCTACTAATGAGGACCTTTAATTGGCTTACTGTAGTCATTAGTATTATATATCCTAATTATGAAAGCTGTGGTCTTCCAAATAAAATAAAATAAAAGTAGGCTTCATTTTTAATAGGGGATAGATGAGGGTGTTTATTTATGGGCCACAGTATCCACTTACCTTCAGGTGAACTGTGTGCTCTTTTGACACGATTACATCTACAAAAACTTTAAATAAATTATTTTAAACTAACCCGGTCCATCTGGTCTGGCGTAACGATGACGCAACGTCGCAACTCGGCGAGGAACGTGCAAAGTTGCTCTTCCACGCCCGAATTGATCGCTTCCACCGCCAAAAGTACAGTCTAAAAAAAAAATATATCTTTACATGGTAAAACCACGCTGTAGCTATAATATGGTTGTAGCACGAATGGGTCGGCACGACCGGGGAACGAACACGCCCTCACAGAATACCAACGTGAAATATAATCAGTGTAGAGAACCGGAGATCCTTTTTACTGAAAACAAGGCATTCCATCGTAGTCCTCAAGGGTGGCATCTGCATTTTAATTCTTGATTGAGGTTAACTGTAGATATCTATGGGCCACAGCATCCAACCACCATCAGGTAGAGTGTGCTCGTTTGTCACTATAACTCTATAACAAAAAAAAAAAATCACAAAGCAATATTTTTTTGGACTTTATAAACTATTTATAAATAACTTAGTAGGAACTAGCGTGCGACTGGCATCATTATCCACAATCATCATAATCATTACAAACCCTCACAAGTACATTGCTGAACAAGGCTACCAAGGATTCTAAGGAATACCACAAAAGATGTCTGAGTCATCTGCATCCATCATTGCTCTGCATGTCTTACCAGGTCATCACTCCATCTAGTAGGCTAGTAAAAGCGACATTAGCTAATGGTAGGGTGCAGACCGCGAACTCATGGTCGTGGGTTCGAATCCGCCATTCGATTACTGTAGTGAACAACTCCTCATACCATATAGTATTCACCTCATATACCAGCTCGTGGTGGAAATGCGGCACCTCTAGTTCTCTCACGCAACGCATGGCTTCAGCTAAGTCGCCCGATGACAGGTACTCTTTCAGGAGAAGCTGGATCTGGCGGATCAGCCACTTCACTGGCCTGAAAATGTACATTGGATATATTTTCAATTTTCCCACATTTCCAACCTTCATAAACATTTTGTGTGATTTTATTATATATATATTTTTTTACAAATAACATCTAATATATAAAAATTATGTTCGTTCGTATTTTATGCGCTGCCACACCGTTCTTCAGATTGCGGTGAAACTTTGTCAACTTATTGCTTGCACTTGCGCGATGGTTATAGGCATAGTACAATAATTAAATTACAGTAGATGGCGTGCGTATCGTACCGGCAAATTTATTTGGAAGTTGTATATCAGTCAACTTCAATGAATGTATTATCATTCCTAATTAAACGATATTTAGACAATTATTTCTTCTGCGGCATCAACGCGCCGAGTACCAGCTAGTTCTTTATAAATATTACAATTATTGTTGGTATGTCTGTTAGTGATCGTGTAAGTTCTGAACAACTTCACCAATTGAGGTCATATTCACACGATATATTTGTTTTGTTGAGGCGATGGTTCATAGCTATGCTAGGATCTTATCCGAGGTGTTGCTGTATTCAAATTACAGGGTTATTTTTCAAAGAGTAGCCAAATATTAAACTTAAGTTCAAATATATAAATAATGATTTACCGTTATTGCAGTTTTGAAAATACGAGTTAATAAAGCTTCCACTTTTATTTTAAAGTATCCCAAATTGAATGTGATTTGTGGGCAACAACGTTTATTGCTTACCGATCGACCCTTACGAATGTGTGCGTGCGCAGTAAAATCAGTTAAAATAATGCATTACCCACGCATTTTGAATTTAAAAGATAAAAAGGACAGAATGTTTGAGATTTTTTAAATTAATTTTTCTTCACTATTTGCCTATATTACTCATTCTGAACCTTCTCTACAAATTTGGCCGGTTATTGCAAAATAACCCTGTATATAATTCTTCTGTACGTGTGTTTGTCACTAAACTCCTCCTAAACGGCTGGACCGATTTTGATGAATTTTTTTGTGTGTTTGTGTGGATCCCCGGTAGGTGGCGCTGTTGTCGAGATCCAGAAATCACCCGTGCGAAGCCGGGGCGGATCGCTAGGTATTTATAAATTTCATATTTATCTTCCTCGTTGGTTAAGAGGTCGTAAATGCGGTTTCTAAACATGAGGTCTCGGATCCGAATCCTAGGTCTGGCTAAAATCAGTTATTGGATTTTTCTGTCAAGAAATTCTCAGTAGCAGGCCGTAGTCCAGGAGCTGGCGATGTTTCACCCCGGTGCCTCAGAAAGCACGTAAAGCCGTTGGTCCTGCGCCTGATCTCTCTCCAGTCGTGTCGGATTGCCATCCCATCAGACTATGGGAGTGAGGGAATAGAGAGTGCACCTGTGTTAGTGCACACACAAGTGCACTATAATCCTGTCCTGCTCAAATAGCCAGTCTCCGTAGAGACTGGCCGCCGGATGACATAATAATTATTATTATTATATCTTGATTGAGTGCCAAAAAACAAAATCACACAATGGACCTAATAGGTAGCGCTGTGGTCGAGTTATTAAACTTTATATTTACACTGAAAAGTTCGGACTGAATACTGAGTGAAACTCATGGCGCCACCTACCGGAATGGGCTTTATAACGTCTGCCGGGCCAGCTAGTTACGTATATAACTTGAATTCACCTGATGCCGCCACCAATTCCCCAAATATTGTCGAGCCTCACGAGGCCCTGTTTCATGGACAGGAGTGTCTCCGCTCTCTGGATCGCCTGCCTGTAACAAGGTAAAAATAAGTTGATACGTTTTGATATTTTTTAAAATCTATTTTTCACTACACTTTTTGTCTTGTGCAATGTATATACAATATTATATGAAAAAATTGCATAAGTGGGTACAACTCGTACTGTGATATTTTTGTATAAATAACTATAAAATATTTTTGAATGAAAACTTTATTTAACTAAAACTTTGAACTAAATTTATTTTGAAAACGCGAAATTACAAGGTTTCCTCGTTGAAATTGTATGTTTCTCGTTCGTTGCTTGAAATAACAATTACTTTGTAAAAATAGTTCGTTTTCTCTACCACAATAAGCTCAAAGCAAATTTTAGATAACTTATTTATTTATTTAGTAATAATCATTCTCCCGATGCATGTTTAGGCAAAAACTCTCGGAGACATGATTTGGAAGCTCTAATTTGTAGATTCTATTGAATATCGAACATAAAAAAAATTATCTCGCAAATATCCTATACTTTAATAATCATAGAATACATTTTCGTTATATTATGTGCTTCACGTAAGGAAAAAAAATCGACATAATTCAATTAACGACCGAAAAAGCTTCGATACAAGCCCCAATATCTCGGAAGTTCTACATCATTTTGACGTAAAATTTATACCAAAATAATCATCAACATTTGCTTTAACTATACTATTATTTTTATTTTTTAATTCGTTACTATTATTTTTTAATTAATTAAATAAAAGTACCATATATTTCACTGCGCCGCCCATCTGCGATCACTATCGCGCGAGCGCTTGTCGAGGTTGGACCTGCGTTGGAGTTTCGATACCATCGTAGTGTACGTCGATTGCCGTATAGGCGCTGCTATTGTGTGCGTACTAGAGCATCGTCAACTACGACCGTAGTTTTTAATCGTTGTACGTATTTACTTTCGTACAGTATATTTCAATTACTATAAAGTTCGCACATTATTATTATACCAGATAGTTAACTCATTATAGTTATTTTGATTGTAGCTGAGCTTTCTTACCAGTCGGAATGGGAAAAATAAATACAAGTATCAATGCGTCACTAAACGTAAAAAAGAAATATCCTATTTATAGAAAGCAGTACTAAAAATCTACAAAGACGACCAATTTTGGATTTTGAATATGTTACCCAAGTTACAAGCTTTTTATGAAAAGTGAGTACTGCCTGAAATTATCGACTCGAGAAAAGCTCGGTCAATGCCGTTGCGGCAAATATTTTTCTAATAAAAATATGGTAATTGACTGTAAGTACCGATTAAAAAAATATTTGTTATATTTGGTTGTTATTTATTAAAACAGGTTGCAACCGTACTATTTATTTATTTATACCACTATGCTACCGGTAGTAGATATAATCGATTATTAACCGACATCGGTTAACAATCTATTACTGCGTAACAATTAAAATATTTATGTGTACTTATTTCAACACTAAGGTTCATAAATAATGAAAACTATATCAAAATAGATTATAATAAATTAATTAGATAACATTAAAATGACACACCAAAACTTTTCCATCCACTGAACTCCATTCTAAGAAAACTTGTATTACTGAAGATCAAGATCGTTTAGTCACCACAATAACAGTATCATAGTGCGAGCGAGTGAATAGATATGAAAGAAAGTATCGCTCGCGTAGCTCGCCGCCCGCTCGGTGCGTAAAATACCTAAATTTGCGTAACGCCGAAATGTAGGGACATAAAATACATTAAAAACTTTTTAAAAACAAAATACTAGAATTGCTAGTACCATGTAATAGCAGTGTAAGAATATCCAGTACGTCATATGGTCACAGCCTAAGAACATACGGTCTGTCATCGCGTTTGATGTTGTCGGAAAAGCCGACATGTATACAAATAAATAAAAATGAAGTGTCTGTTTGTAATGTCAAAATAACAGATTTTGGTTTAACTAATAGTGCCTGAACTCCTCCTACGCTGACGTCGGTTGCTTACGGTCGGTCGCGTACGTCAGCGAAATAAAATACCATACTGCGAATACCGAGCTTTATACGGTACAGTCGTCTGCTAAGTGGATTTCGGAAGGAGATCGGTAAGTAAAATACAATCTTAATAATTATGATTATTAACATTGTCTTTACTTACCGATCTCCTTTACTATCGTCCTCATTATTGTAATCCGGAAATAAAGCCTCGAAAACTTCTACCCAGTATTTTGGTCTCTCATCTTTGTACAAATCATTAGATAAATAAGACGTTCTGTATCGATATTCATTGCAACTGTACGTGCAAGCGTGGATCGTCGGTAATAGAATGAGGGCGCTCGTACTATTCCACGCTCGTCAGTCGACCGACGTACGCGCGAGACCGACGCGCGGTACGCGGCGCGTAGCAACCTACCTACGCGCCGCTGTCGTCAGCGTCGTAGTGTGGGGCTATATAGAACACAATGTACATTAGTACGCGCGACCGACGTCAGCGTAGGAGGAATTCAGGCCATAGACATCCGGTACTCGCATACGGATGTGGGAGTGGATGGGGGAGGAAGAGGGTTCAGGGGAAGCCCCCCCTACCCTTCCCCGTTGCGGAAATGTATAGTTTATGGGTAATATTCTTTTTTGTAAAATTATTACCTTACTTTTTTATACAGGAATATTGACTCAAAGTTACTTCTGCAACGGCTTCGGAGCTGCGAGAAGTGCAGCCCCTTCGCCCTTGCGTAGCAAATCACAGGCATCCATGCTCACCTCCGCAGCTACGGCTCACACAGGTGCCTGCGATTTGCTACAGCGGGCGGGGGCTGCTCTCCCTCCGCGCCTACGGCTTTACAAAAACACTCTAGGGGTAGGGCAGACAAGACTACGTGGAGTCGGGGCGTTCTGATTCGGTTTTAGTACAGATTCGACCTATCTTATCTATAAAGTCAGGTTGCCCTAAACTCTGCTATGATAGTGGTAAATGAAACAATGTAATGTGAATTGTTATAATTTTGTTTTCTGAAAAATCTCTTTAAATGCTCTCCTGCGACTCGATTTGTTGTGTTGAGTCTAATCTTCAGCCACAAATGGATTGTCTGGGTCCAAGTAATTAACCTTTTGTGGGTGACCCGTTTCGTTATATGCAATTTTATTTAGTGAAATTTATTTTTATCGTAATTAATTCAAAACGCATTTCCGACATCCAAAACAGTGTAAAAGGTTTAAGCTTAACCCTAACAAGCCTCCTATACTGAAAACATAATTAAAATCAAGTACCAGACGTCTACTTCATAATACTAAACCTAATTGACATATTTGCGTTTTGTTACACGCAATTTTAGTGAAATTTATTTTTATCGTAATTAATTCAAAACGCATTTCCGACATCCAAAACAGTGTAAAAGGTTTAAGCTTAACCTGACAAGCCTACTAAAGTGAAAACATAATTAAAATAAATTACTGGACGTCTACTTCATAATACTAGACTAAATTGACATATTTACGTTTCGTTATACGCAATTTTAGTGAAATTTATTTTTATCGTAATTACACAAACAACACAACAAACAATACAAAACAGTGTAAACGGTTCAAGCTTAACCCTGACAAGCCCTTAAACTGAAAACATAATTAAAATCAAGTACCGGACGTCTATAGCCAACCCCAGATTTTTACTACATGCATATGAAAGTATACACTGTACTTATAATAAATAAACAAATTTTTAAACTTTTGTCTGTCTGTCTGTTTGTTACGGCTAATCTCCAAAATGGCTGACTGATTTTGACGGGACTTTCACTGGCAGATAGCTGATGTTATAAGGAGTAACTTAGGCTACTTTTATTTTAGAAAATAATTAAGATTCCGTGCAAAAAAATTAAACCCTAAATTACACGCGGGCGAAGTCGTGGAAAACTTCTTTGACTTTGGATTTCAGAACAAGAAGTAATAAAAATAAAAACTGATTTTATTTTATTTCACGTTTAAACTAATTCCTGTGCATATTAAAACTGATTACATTTTAATTTTACCATGTATGTAGTGAGAACCATTTTATTTGCGTGACAGGACAACCCTAGCGGCCAGTTGCTCAGCCCGCGTCTGCCCCGCACCGCACCGCACCGCGTCTAGACGCCTTCGATGACCAATAACTGTTAGTAGTAGCAGGCCTGTTTCACCCGCGCTTTAGGCATGAAAATATACCTACGCTCCGCGACCCCATACAAGGGCTAATTGCGTGAGGTTGTCAGGCGCGCACTCGAGCTGACGCGCGCTTTGAGTAAGTGAAAGACTCGTGACGACGGTTGAAACAAGACTACCAGACGAGACTAGACTCAGACTGTGACTGTTGGGCTGACTAGTCTGTACTGTATTAAAAATATTACAGTTCTTATATACTCAATTATAACAAAGAAAAGTGGAGGAGTTCACGTTGGCACGTAGGTCGGTTTCAAGTGATTGAAGTTTCCAATGAATTATCTTCAAGTTACATTATATGATCTTATTACAATCCTTATATCAGTAGTCACCAAATGGCGGACCGCGGTCCGATGCGGACCGCCGACCCAGAAGAATCTAAAAATATGAATGTAAAAATTTGTGTTAATTACATTTAGCCCGCGCTTTGTCGCTATGTTAGGTACTTAATTTATAATTTTTAATTAGATGTATCCTTAATATAAATATGTTCTGATTTCATTTCGTTTAATTTGTTAATTGACATTTTAAATCTTAGTTGCCAGTTATCATCTACCAAACTGACCGCGACAGATTTATATATTTTTAAATGGACCCGCAATGAAACTAGTTGGTGAACCCTGCCTTATATGGATAAAACTTAGTTACATCGAATAAAGTATCAAATATAGTTCTCAGTGGAAATGGTATTTGATTACAGTATTCTTAGAATTTATCAATTTGATTCTCTTACCTACCTAGGGGCCATTCATTAATTACGTAAGGGTCTTGAGGGGAGGGGAGTTAAAAAATCTGTACATGCCCTTAACTTGGGGAGGTAAATCCCATTGTTACGTAAATATTTTGTAAGTCGAAAATTAATATTAGAAATCTAGTTCCATTTCGGATGCCGAATGGTTTTTCATTCTATAACGTACACTTCGATTTACATCTTACTTAAAAAAAAAATTGTATTAAAATTTTAAAATCTTAAATGTGTTCATTTTATCAATTTTAAATGTTATAAATAATAATTATAGTACATTCTTCCCGCGTATTAATCTAATGTAAATAAAAATTATAGAATCTTACATAAGAAGAGGGGGGAAGTCGAGAAGTCGAGAAATCTTATGTACCCTTACATGGGGTCAAAAATTGCCAAAATCATCCTTACGTAATTAATGAATGGCCCCCTACCTAAACGGGAATCGAAGCGGCGGCCAGCGTGCCGGCCGGTATCGTATGTGTTTGGTACCTGGCGTGCGCGTTGAGGTCGGCCTCGGCCATGGACTGCACGAAGCGCGGCGGCAGGCAGTCGTCGGCCACGCAGCGCGCGATGAAGTTGGACAGCAGCACCGCCGCGTCCGGCGTGTCCAGCACCAGGTCCGGCAGCTTCTCCAGCAGACGCTCGAACGCTGCGCGACACGCGATAAGTCACGATAAAATGCGACAAGTTACGATAAGTTGCTGCTACAAGTTTCAAAACACCAACACCATTTTTTATATAGGTCACCGAAAGGTGTACAATTAACATTAAATGTTATATTTCAATAGTTATACGTGGTAGAGCCATGCTGCGGCTATATCAGTAGTATAGTTGTAGCACGAATGGTCGCACGAACCGCACTCTCACAGAATACCAGCGTAAAATTAGCAGCTTAACGCTGCTGTGTTTCGTATGGTGAATGTAGAGAACCGGACTCTTTTTACTGGAAACGAGGCATTCTATCTTAGTCCTCAGGGTGACAACGCATCTGCATTTTGATTCGTAGTTGAGGATGTATGTAGATGTCTATGAGCCACAGCAACCACTTACCATCAGGTGGACTGTGTGCTCGTTTGTCACCCTTAACCTATAAAAAAAAGTTATACAATCTATCGCAGTCATGTCAAGCACTGCTGCGGCTCACGAATTATTAAAGCCGATCTATGGCCCAATTTACACTGCCGCGGAACGGAATGGAAGCGAATTTTTGTAACGAAATTATACATAGAAAAATGAGTTTTATGTTAAATGTGTAAAGTTCAAACTAGATATGAGCCAAAAAAAAGTCGCGCGTCTTCCGTGGAATTCTCGAGAATTCCGCGGAAGATGCACGACTTCTTTTATCATACCTAGTTTGCACGTTACCAATAAACATAAAATTCATTTTACTATGTACAATTTCGTTATAAAAATTCGCTTCCATTCCATTCCGCCGCAATGTAAATTGAGCCTAAAGATTTCAATTATCTAATCATACGACTGATTTCCTATATTTGTTAGTGCCGTCGCTATACGCGTTTTAAATTGCCCGCCTTTTCGCTCACTGGCCAGCGTGAGCAACCTTTAATGTATACATAATATATAAAAATCAATTGCTGTGCGTTATTCTCGCAAAAACTCGAAAATGGCCCGACCGATTTTGATTTTATTTTTTGTGTAACCATCCGGGGACCCGCTCACATAGAGTGGATATCCATAGAGTGGCGCTATTGGCGGGATCCAGAAATCACCCGTGCGGAGCCGGGGCGGATCGCCAGTTACTAAATAAAGATAGATAGAAAAAAAAAAACAAAAATGAACAAAAAATGAGAGACAAAAATTTGGAACAATGGGCGGTCTTATCGCTAAAAGCGATCTCTTCCAGACAAGATTATTTTTATCATGTTTTTAAAAATTTTGTACAATCGACTTCAATATAAATACGCTAAGGATAACTCAAAAACTGCTGGTCAGATCTTGATCAAATTTATGTATATCGGACCACATGAGAAGCACCAGCTTTCAAACAAAAAAAAAAGAATCATCAATATCGGTTCACCTAGAAGAAAGTTCTGAGGTAACACACATAAAAAAATACAGTCGAATTGAGAACCTCCTCCTTTTTTGAAGTCGGTTAAAATTGAGTTTTACATTCTTATCTATTCGAAGACATAAATAAGATCATTTTTGCATATCCTATAGTCACCTCTCATGACTCTTATGGGACGAAATGAGGTGATGCATTCTCTTGACACAACCACAATGTTAGGTATAAAATATCCGGACAAGCAACAGGAAACCTCCTCAATATAATTGGAGTGTCTCATGTTTAACTGTGGATTTTACAAGCTGATAAGAGTTACGCTGCAATACAAATGGGTTGATTCGGCCATGGAAAGACCTCTCATAATGCTACTGTGTTTCTTATGGAATAGAAAACCAGAGAGGCCTCTTTTACTGGTAACAAAGTATTTCATTATAAAATGATTTCTTATATTTACGCGAACACTATACATTCTGTGTACTAAATATCGGGAATTTGTCAATAAAACAAAAATACAAATTATTCATCTAAAGTTATTTTATCGCCTTCAAAGTAGGCCCCATCGCTTGCAATACAACATCTCCAACGCTTCACCCAGTCTTCCATACATTTTCATAGGCTATTTGCGGTATGGCTTTAGCTCATTCAGCGAATTTTTGTTATGGCTTCTATCGACTCAAAACGTTTTCCTCGAAGTGGTAATTTTAACTTGGGAAATAAAAAGTCAGACGGAGCCATATCAGGTGAATACGGTGCTTGGTCGAGAACTTTGTTGAATGTTTCGCTAAAAACTCTTTCACTATAATGGCTGTGTGATGGTGCATTATCATGGTGCAGCATCCATGAGTTGTGTTGCCACAAATCTGACGTTTTCGGCGGATACTCACGCAAACGCTTCATGACGCCTAAATAATATTCTTTATTCACTGTTTCTCCCTTTGAAGGAATTCGGAGTGAACCACACCACGGTAGTCAAAAAACTGTCAGCATCACCTTGATTTTGGAGCGACTTTGCCGCGGTTTTTGGTTTCGGCTGTTTTCGAGACGCCATTCTGAAGACTGTTGGCTTGTTTGCATGTCGTACTCATAAACCCATGTCTCGTCGCCAGTTATTATACGTTTCATAAAGGTCGGATCCGTAGAAGCTCGGGAAACCATGTCTTCAGCGACATGCTTTCGCTGCGCTCTTTGAACAAAATTGAGCTCTTTTGGAACTAGTCGAGCGGCGACGCGTTTCATGCCTAAAATGTCAATGAGAATGTTGTGACGGACTTAAAAGATATGTTCACCTCACTAGCCAACTCTCTCAGACTCATACGTCGATTTTCGAGCACTAGCTTCTTGATTTTGTCGATGTTTTCTTTGGTCGTAGCGGTTGAAGGTCTACCAGAACGAGGCAAGTCTACTACTACTTCTCGACCTTCTTTAAAGCCTTATACCATTCATAAGCCCTTGTTTTCGATATACACGATTCGCCGTAGGTATTTCGCAACATTTTAGTGATTCACCACATGAAATATCATTCGAAACACAAAATTTAAGGCACACTCTTTGTTCAACAATATTTTCCATTGTAAAAATCGCCGATAACTCAAAACTATGACCAACAAAAGTGTAGTTTAAAACAAATTAAATGACAGATCCCGCTCAAACTTTGCGCTAAATCAGTACAGTGCTACCAACATGCAGTAAAAAATTAGAACGACCTCTTTTACGCGGGTCTTTTATTGACATATTCTGATACTTTTACACAGAGTTGTACATCTAAATAAAACTAGTTTTTACGCATCCTATCGCTTATATTAACTTATTTTATATTATGACCTCTTATATTCACTCGAACACTACACATTGAATAAAACTACTTTTAATCTACGCGTAAATCGGAACAAAAATTATTAATTTTAATCTGGAGGTAGCCGTGGTTAACTGTGACATTGCGACGTCGAACACCTCAGTCCCATTTGTGACCGTGGGTGCTGTGTAAAGTACTCGAAAAGTCGGGAATATGAGTTAATATACGCGATAGAATCTTTAAATATTTCATTTTAATCCTCAAGGATAACAATGCATCTGCATATTGATTCTTAATCCAGGATAGATGTGGGTGTCTTTGTGCAACATCAACTGCTTACCATAAGGTGGACTTGCACTTGCTTAAGAAAAGTAATATATATGCCTCGTTACCACTAAAAGGGTCTCCAGTTCTATACACTTATCATTCTAAACACTTGCTGCTATTTCACATTGATATTCTGTGCAAGAGTGGTTCCTTCCTCGTTGAGCTAACCCGTTCGTGCGGCAGCCATTAAGCTGCGGCGGTGACTATCATATAATATTACCTTTTCTTTTCCAAGTGAAATTAGATTTTTAATAATTATAGGCCCATAGATTGATTCATTCCATGCGTATATTTGCCGTAGTTGGCACGCTTGGCAAACGTGTTGGCAACCGCAGTTTTTTTATTATTTTAATTTGTTATCAGGAAGATGCTGCTGCCCATCTCTTGTTTCTTTTCCCTCTGCCGCCTCTTAGGACACCCACGGGGTGATAGTGGATATTCTTAAACCACTAATATGAATGAATTCATTTACTGTTATTCTCTTAAAATTTATATATAAAAAAGTATAATTTCGATAGCTCATAAAAATATATCAAGGTTTCAACAACTTCTTCTGCCACCAGGGCGGTGCCACTTTGTTAAAATATTTGACAGATCTCATGGTGGGGAAGTTAAATAATAGGAAAAGTGTAAAGATTAAAGTTTATTTTTGGAATATTAGTTATATATTGTAATATTGTATTAATTAGATTAAAAATGGATATATGAAACTGTAGATATTCCTAAATGTAGAAGAATTAAAAATAGAGTTCAAAAAATTAAAAAGCACACCGCTGAGGCATGAATCAGCATCTTTTTATTTTACTCTACTTTTCAATGATGATGACACTATTTCACAAATAACTTCACCTCAGTCCTAACTAGCGACATCTGGTGAGCGGACGATTATTAGCCCTCATTGACATATGGTGTCCACTAACCTATTGTTGCAGTAATTATATTAAACTAGCGATCCGGGTGATTTCTGGATCTCGACAACAGCGCCACCTACCGGGTCCAAATGTGAATCTAACCCATTCAAACACAAAAAAAATCATCAAAATCGGTCGAGCCATTTTTGAGTTTAACAGATAGTTAAGTGAGACTAACGGACAGCAATTGATTTTTACATATAGAGATATGCGAGTTTTTAGGATAGTTCTCTCTGCAAATTACGAAAACGTGTTACGGTAATTCAAATGAATGTAACAAACAAAATAAACAGTACCCACCATAGCCAATGTCCTTGGCAGAGAAGATCCTGCCATACAGATCGGAGATGAGTACTGATGCCATCTCACAGTGCGAGTGTTTGTGGTCCAGGGCTATTTCTACAATTGTCTCACAAACCTGGAACAGAAAAAAATATCTTAGGTATTTGTAACATTGTACCAGTGTTTGGGAATAATGCGGGAAGATCTGTTTATGACTTTGCCTTGGCATATGGTCTGACACAACTGGTTACTTCGCCTACGCGGATTCCAGATGTGGAGGATCATACACCTTCCCTGTTGGACCTTCTGCTGACCTCTCATCCGGATGGATATCAGGTTTCCGTCGATGCCCCTCTCGGCTCTTCGGACCATTGTCTGATCCGGAGTGTGATGCCACTCACGCTCCCCTCGCGGTTGCGTTCTGCAGGTTGCCGCCGTGTTTGGCATTACAGGTCGGCGGATTGGGACGGAATGCGGTCTTTCTTTGCATCCTACCCATGGGGGCGGGTTTGCTTCTCGCCGGATGATCCCAGCGCTGTTGCTGACTCTGTCACTGATGTGGTGCTACAGGGAATGGAACTATTTATTCCATCATCTGTGGTACCCATCGGAGGCAGATCTCAGCCTTGGTTTGGTCGCTCCTGTAAGACTGCATTACGCAGTAAGCAGGAGTGCTATCAGGCCTGGGCTGTGGCTTCGGCGGCTCGGGATGTAAACACCAGCATGCTTAAAAAGAAGTATAACTTCGCCTCCAGGTCCTTCAAAAGAGTTATTGCCAAGGCAAAGTCAGAGCACATAGGCAGAATTGGCGAGAAACTAGTTCGCCTTCCTTCGGGAACCCGTGCATTCTGGTCTCTCGCCAAGGCTGTCCAAGGGAATTTCTGTAAGTCATCACTACCATCTCTGCACAGGGAGGACGACTCACTGGCCCACGCCGCAAAAGAGAAAGCCGACCTTTTAGGCTCCCTTTGCGTCTAACTCGACTCTTGATGACGGGGAACACACCGCCGACCATCCCGCGGTGTGAGTGCTCCATGCCGGATGTGCGGTTCTCAGCGCTCAGTTCGCAAAGCACTCCTCTCCCTGGACATCCACAAGTCGAGTGGGCCTGACGGAATCCCCCCAATTGTGCTGAGGACGTGTGCTACGGAGTTGGCACCGGTTCTAACGCGTCTTTTCCGGTACTCCTACTCCCTAGGCGTAGTCCCGAAATCATGGAAGACAGCTTTTGTCCAACCGATCCCTAAAAAAGGCGACCGCTCAGACCCGTCCAACTACAGGCCTATCGCCATCACCCCCTTGTTCTCCAAAATAATGGAGTCCGTTATAAACTGCCAGCTCATGCGGTACCTTGAGGATCACCAGCTGATTAGTGACCGCCAATACGGTTTTCGTCGGGGTCGATCAGCTGGTGATCTTCTGGTCTACCTGACTCATAGATGGGCGGAGGCAGTAGAGTCCAAGGGGGAGGCATTGGCCGTTAGTTTGGACATTGCGAAGGCTTTCGATCGGGTTTGGCACAAAGCGCTTCTTTCGAAGCTCCCTTCCTATGGGCTTCCCGAGAAATTGTGCAATTGGATCACCAGCTTTCTTGCAGATAGGAGCATCAAGGTCGTTGTTGACGGTGCATGCTCCGACTACAAGCCTATTAACGCTGGTGTTCCACAAGGCTGCGTGCTATCACCAACGCTGTTTCTTCTGCATATCAATGATATGTTGCAAACCGGTAGCATTCATTGCTATGCGGATGACAGCACTGGTGATGCTCTATACACCGGCCGTGCCAATATTTCTCGGGAAAACGTCGCCGAGTACCGGAACAAACTTGTGTCTGAAGTCGAGTCTTTGCTGAACAAAGTCTCGGATTGGGGGCGACTAAATCTAGTCCAGTTTAATCCTCAGAAGACACAAGTTTGCGCGTTTACCGCTAAAAGAACCCTTTGTCGTGTCTCCTCAGTTTCAAGGCACTCCCTTGTTGCCTCAGCCAGTATCGGAATCCTCGGCGTCGACATATCGAGTGACGTGCAGTTTCGTGGTCACTTGGAAGAAGGCCAAATTGGCCTCTAAAAGCTTGGCGTGCTCAGCAGAGCGGGACAGTATTTCATGCCGGCACAACGCCTGCAACTTTACAAGGCGCAGGTCCGGCCTCACATGGAATACTGTTCCCATCTCTGGGCTGGGGCTCCCCAGTGCCAGCTCCTTCCACTTGACCGCATCCAGCGCAGAGCGGCTCGAATCGTCGACGACCGAGTCCTTTCCGATCGGCTCGATTCATTGGCGCTGCGAAGAGATGTTGCATCTCTTTGCATTTTCTTTCGCATTTACCACGGGGAGTGCTCTAAGGAATTGTTCGGATTAATCCCAGCCGCCACATTTCACGAACGCACATCACGGCAGAACTCCCGATACCATCCACACCATCTGGATGTTTGGCGGTCCACCACTGTGCGATTTAGAAGATGTTTTCTTCCTCGCACAACTTCCTTGTGGAATAGTTTACCACCAGCGATTTTTCCGGACCGATACGACTTAGGGACCTTCAAGAAAAGAGCCTACTCCTTTTTAAAAGGCCGGCAACGCATCTGCAATTCCTCTGGTTCCCCTGGTGTTGCAGTTGTTCATGGGCGGCGGTAGTCACTTACCATCAGGTGAGCCGCATGCTCGTTTGCCCCCCCTCTCCTATAAAAAAAAAAAAGTGGATTGACAATCACAGTATCAAATGTCTCTCATTTTTAGACATAGTTTCCCATTGACAATGAAACTGAAAGTCAAATATATTTTAAACATTCAATGAAACTAGTTTGACGGATTTTATCGCGTTTTATTAAGTTATTTTATATTTACGACGTTTCGAGTACTTCATAGCGCCCATGGTCACGGGGTAACTGTGGTGTTTCACGTCCCAATGTCATAGTTAACCATGGCTACCTTCAAGTTTAAATTTATTAATTTTTGGTTCGTTCTATGCAAAAATAACTTATAGTATCTTGAAGTACTTATAGGCTTGGGTTGGGATTTAATTTTATTAATTATACGATACCAAGCAGATGGTACCCAGCTATCTTCTCTATTTTGGAATTAGGATGTTTTATGATTTTAATAATCTCGCGAATTATCATTTGTATGAATCAGTGTTTTTTCAGGACTTTTGCGAGGATTTATGCACTATCAAATCTGATGTAGTTGACGGGGGCGATCCTGTACACGTTCGCTGTCTGCAAACTTAGCAAAGCGTCTATTCTTCACATCAGCTATATTTTAAGTTTGCCTTATGTACATCCATTCAATGTGTAGTGTTCGCGTAAACAAGAAAATATTATAATATGTTTAGGCTCACTCAAAGGTCTGTTAAAGGTCAAAATCTATCACCGGTTTGAAAAGTACGACTATTACTAAGAGGAACCTACATTAAACTCCGGGGTCGTGTTGTTTTCTTCTGTATCTTTTATCAATATATATATATAATCTCATCACTCCACGGGTTGACTGGCAGAGAATGCCGTTAGGCATTAAGTCCGCCCTTTGTTACCCTTGTTATTAAGGTGTCAACAAACAAGATTAAATAAATAAATAAATAAATAGTAATAATTCCATTTTATACATTATAATAAATGAATGGTTTATTATTAAGTTAGTATTACTATTTATTACATAGTGCCCGTCGCTAATTACTGAAGGAAGATTTTCATAATCTACATACTTATCCTCAAAATGGGGATTGAACAGGTGCAAGATCAACGGCTTTATGTGCTTTTTTGAGACATGGAGATGAAACACACCCAACATATCGACTCCGGGCTGCCATTGAGAATTTCTTTATAGAAAACCCCAAGAACTAATTTAGGCCCGAACCTTATAAAATAATGCTTTTATTATAATATATTCTTGAGGCAGGCCTCAATATCCACATATGCACATCGCTGGGTACCTACAACACAATCTTTCAGGCGGAAAGTATGGGTATCATTCAAGCGGCCATAGCAATAGATGGTAGGAAGGTTAATGACTTCTCCATCAGAATATTGACCGACAGTAGGGCGGTACTACAAGCTCTGAGTTGCAATGTGGTGAAATCGGGACTAATATATGAATGCCATCAACAATTAAATGAGATATGTAAAAACAACACTGTGACTCTGCAATGGATAAAGGGACACAGTGGATCCAGAGGCAACGATGCAGCAAACGAACTAGCCAGAAGAGGATTGGCTCTGGCCACTATAGGACGGGAACCAATCATACCAATCCCTTTTGGTAACGTCGTTCACTGGTACGTAGACACTTCACTAATCAACACGCTCCGCTTTGGAAAAATCAAGTAGACTGTAGACAAGCTACAGAAGCCCTGCCTGAAATAAACAGTCGCTTAACCAAAGTTCTATTGTGACTGAACAAGCCTCAGATCAGGATAGTAACAAGTGCTATCACAGGACACGGCACCTTTAACAAACATTTATTTACCATAGGTGTTACAGATAGTCCCCTGTGCAGGGCATGTATGGGGGAGGAATAAACGGCGGCCCATGTGTTGCTGAAATGTCCGGAGGTCGCTACATACAGGTCTAAACATCTCGGCACGCCGGGATCACTCCCCGAAGTTGCACGCAACATCAAAGGACTGTTGAACTTCTTCGGGGAGATCTCATGGCTCGAATAATTACATTATGCCTGCCCACACGCAAAATACGCGCTTAGACGTGGAGTTGCGGAAAACAGTCCGTCGTAAACTAAACTAATAATATATTCTTGATGTTTATACAGATAAAGTCGCAAAAGCTGGTAGCCCAAAGGCTCAGAACTCGCCTAAAATTTCCCAGTACCTACACAAACAAACCAAGCTCATATTAGTCTATGCCGAGCTCTAACCCTGCCGGCAGCAATCAGCTTTAAATGCAATTTTAAGTGCTGATTTACCACACGCTCGGTGTGAGGAAACATTGTGGTGAAACTTGCATGTTCGATGAATAAAATATTTCGAACACACCACCGTGTAGTGGCGGTGTTAGAATATCCACTACATCGTTCTGTGGGTATCGTGGGAGGCGACAGAGGGAAACAGGTGATGAGCAGCAGGGTCTTCCTGGTAACAACTCAAATTAATGTTTTTACGAGGTAGAGCCACACTGCACCTAGAAGATGGTTGCAGCACGAATGGGTCGGCTCGACCGGGGTAAGACCACGCTCTCAAAGAATACCAGCGTTATTTTACGCTTAATGCTGCTGTGTTTCGTATTGCGAATGTAAAGAACCGGAAGGTCTTTTTACTGGCAACGAGGCATTCCATCTCTGTTCTCAGGGGAGACAACGCATCTTCATTTTGATTATTAATTGAGGATAAGTGTAGATGTCACAATGTCACGACGATGACAGTTACCATCAGGTGGACTGTGTGCTCGTTTGTCACCCTTATTCTATAAAGAAAAAAGTTCAGCAGTCACACAAACTGGCGCAGTGGGGAACTAATTCCTACATAACCCTCCTAGGAATGAGGGTAGACCAGTAACTGTATTGATATATATGGAGGTTTACTCACCAAGTGACTCCTCTTAGCAGTAACAAACTCCAAGAAGTCTTCGGCAGCGGCATTCGTATCTCCGTGCTCGAAGTACTCCAGTATCACAGGCTCCGACTTCCTCTGTGGACAAACATACCAACAAATGTATTTGATGTGTGTATTCCTTCACTAAGCGCTCGCCGTAGATATTATGACGAATAATTTTTTTTTTATAGAATAAAGGTGACAAGCGAGTACTAGACGTGGTAGAGCACCGCTGCAACGATATCATGGTTGTAACATGAATTGGTCGGCTCGACCGGGGTAACACCACGCTCTCACAGAAAACCAGCTTAATTCTGCTGTGTTTCGTATGGTTATGGTGATTGTAGAGAACCGGAGACCCTTTTTACTCGAAACGAGGCATTCCATCTCAGGCCTCAGTAGATGTCTATGGGCCACAGCATCGACTTAGGTGAACTTTTCTACTAAGAAAAGCACAGTTCACCTGACGGTAAGTAGATGCTGTGGCCTATAGACATCTATATCTATCCTTGATTCTGAATCTAAATGCAGAAGCGTTGTCACCCTTGAGGACTAAGGTGAAATACTTTGTTGTCAGAAAATGGGTCTCCGGTTCTCTACACTGATATTCTGTGAAAGTGTGGTACTACCCAGGTCGAGCCACGCATTCACAGAATACCAGCGTAGAATGTCAGCTTAGTGCTGCTGTGTTTCGTATGGTGAGTGTAGAGGCCCTTTTTACTGGGAACGTGGCATTCCATCTTAATCCTCATGGGTGACCACGCATCTGCATTTTGATTCTTAACCGAGGATAAATTTAGATGTCTATGGGCCACAACATCCACTCACTTCAGGTGGACTATGTTGTTGTCACCCTTATTCTATAAAAAAACAACCTAAAAACAAAAACTGTAGTAGCCAATCCTCCTGTCAAATATGGCAACTTGGCAAATATCAAATACCACATGTAGTGCAGTGTGTTTGCGTTTGTGTTTGTTTTCCCAAAATATTGTTTGTCAAACTTTTCACGTCCACAATTGTGTTTGTGCATTAATCTCCGCTTTGTATCAATGTGATTTGCATTCGATGGAGTGTTGGACGTACGCGACCTCCGTAATATAAGCTCAGGGATAGTCGTTGACCTGTGTTAACCCGCCTCGTTTGGATGCATCGGACAATCTATACTTGAATAAATCTCTACAAAGGTTCTGTCACATTGGCGCGAAACAAACTTACGTAATGTATTGTTTATTAAAATGAATGAATCTATCGGATAATGCTACTATGTAAACGTGACCTTTGACCCGACCACCGTATGGCCTAGTGGAAAGATGAGGCTACTACACCGCGATTTGTGTAGTAACTATCTATGTATCACTGACATGTACATCTTCTTTCATCCTTTATGGCGATTATGATGAATAGTAAAGAAAGATTGATGATACAAGAAAGTTGGACAAAGAATACTTTAAATAAATTATTTACTAAAAAAAAAAGACAAACACATTTAAGTTTAATGTTGTTGAAGTTAATAAAATTACATAAAAGAGTTATACGTGTAGGTTAGAAGTGAGTTAAAGGTCTATATTTATTTAATTATTTACACTGGCCTCCAAAAAAATCGACCCACCCGTTAATTTTGAGTAACAAAGTTGTTATCTTCAGTATGCTTTGACATATTTGTATGTTTTTGCTTATGCGTTATAAATTAACATCTGAGTACCCACTTGACATTGTTTTAGAGGAAAACAAGTGCTATTGTGGGTATTTGTAACATTTTAAGTGCACTGATAAAAATTGTCGACTTGTGCATAGAGTGCAAGGTTAGTTTATTTCGGACTTTTGACGCGTAATATTCTTGGTTCTGTGCATCGTAGCGACTTAATCTTTTAATTCTTTGTTGGAGCAGATATATCGTTACTTTTAACCATAAAATATGGATACCACTGAAGCAAAAGCCGCTCAAGTGGTAGCTCTCGTTCGTGAAGGGCTAAGTCAGCGAAATGTGTCAAGGAGATTAAATTTGAGTCGATCAGCAGTGCGTAGAGTTTATAAACGATACTTAGAGACGGGAGAGTACCGCCGGACACCAGAGTCTGGAAGAGGACGTCTCACAAACCCGACGGATGACCGTTTTATTGCCTTGACTTGTTTGTGAAATCGGCATCTTTCTGCTGTTGATGTTCAGGGTAGGTTGAGGGAAACTCATGGGTGTCTGAAGTGAGAATACGGTGAGAAGACTTCGGGAGCAAAACCTGACACCACACAAGCCAGCGACGGGACCAAAACTCACTGCATCTCATCGGCAAGCAAGGTTAGAATTTGCTAGGCAACACGTGCAATGGAATCCTGGTCAATGGGAAACAGTTCTCTTCAGCGATGATATCCGAATGACCCTTGTAGGCTCTGATGGACGTCGCAACGTTGCGCGAAGACCAGGAGAACGTTATGCTCAGTGTTGCATAAGAGAAACAGTCCGGTTTGGTGGAGGCTCTACAATGTTTTGGGGTGGCATATCTTTAACCGGATGTACTGAGTGGTTTTCTTTCGCAATCGTGTGGTTAATGCTGAAAATTACATTACGGACATTTTGCAACCTCATGTGATGCCTTACGCTGGGTATATTGGGGACAATTTTCAACTCATGCATGATAACGCAAGACCGCACGTCGCTAGAATTGGAACTGGATATCTTCAGGAGGTCGGAATTCCAGTTATACAGTGGCCAGCTCATAGTCCGGACTTAAATCCCATCGAGCATCTCTGGGACCTGATAAAAAGAAAGGTTAGAGCCCGAAATCCAGTTCCCGAGACGTTGGATCAACTGGAAGCCGCCTTAACAGAAGAATGGGAACAGACACCCCAAGAAGACATAAAAAAGCTGATCCGTTCCCTTAATATGCGTATGCAGGCGGTGATAAAAGCAAAAGGAGGAAACACCCCATATTAGAGTAAGGTTTACATTTTTTTTAAATGTCAAAAAATGTAAATATCGATCTTCACAGTAAAATCGTAAATTTTGTAAAATGTTATGGTTCCAATGTCTCATCACATTTGTATATAAAATATCCCGTTTCACGCGCCGTTTTTTAGTTTTTTACAACACTATAATTGCATTATTACATTATCAAGATAAAAAATGTCTATCGATTGTGGTAAAAACCCATAGGACACTTTTTGCGAAAAAACGTAGGTGGGTCGAGTTTTTTGGAGGCCAGTGTATTTATGCTTTATTTGCACACCAAGTACAAAAAGGCGGACTTAATGCAACAGGGCCTTCTCTACCAGTGTACCTCCAGGCTAAGCAGAGAAGATATTGTGGGTGCAAAGTGCAAACAGCAAGTTATAATACCATAACTATGGCTACATACTAAGATACATATTATAAACATAATAACACAAATTATATGTGTGATATGCGGTCACAATATAATAAATATATCATTTATCTAATGGCTCAGCCACACTATGCTGCTCGCGCTGCTCCTCGCTCTGCTGCGATGTTGCCCTCTCTGGCCACACACTGCTCTACCCGCGCAATTAATCGCGACGCTCCGCACTAGGGCGCTCGCGTTTGCAACACAATGAATGTTGAAACTGTGGCAGCGTGCGCGCTATGTGCATATTTAGTATAGCCATCCTCGCCAAAAGAGATGGTGGATGGCATCTATTCATCGCATTAGAACGACACATCCGTAACAATCGCTCGATTCGGATTGCGTTCGCGCGAGTATGTGGCCAGCCACTCGCGTTCATATTGTCAGTACTCTGACTCGCGCCCAAAAAACCGACAAAACAGGGAGCGATGGGCATGACGAGGAGCACGACGTGCTGCATGACGAGTATTGTGGCCACACTACGCCTCTACCTCCTTTCCTTACTACTTTCCATGCCACTCGACGAGTGTGTGGTCGGGGGGTTAAAATGGTAGATTGACGTTTATCGAGTAAAAGTGTCAGCAAGTTGTTTTCCTGCTCGCAAATTTATCTTTAGTTAATATTCTTAACGCATACAGTCTTTACGTATGAGCTTTATCTCAGAATTTACCTCAGTTTCAAAATACATATATTCGAAATTCGTCATCATCGTCTAAATCCAACTTTACACTACCATTTATCAAATAATTAATAAAATTGAGTTTCTAGCACACTAGGGATTTTATGAAATTATTAAACGTTGAGTGACGACCTGGTAAGACGTACAGGAAGTCCGTGGATACACGTGGCTCAGGACCGTGCTTTGTGGCATTCCTTGGATGAGGCCTATGTTCAGCAGTGGACTTGTGAAGGGCTGTAATAATGATGATGATTAAACGTGCGACGTGGCTTAAAACGTAGATTTGCCGGGCCAGTGTGTTAACAGCTTAATATTGAACTGATAGGTTGCATAATAAATGTTTGGCATGGATTTCAAATATCACAAAGAATGTCAGTCTTCGCTTGAGATAAAGCGAGGAATTTGGATAACTCATGTTGTTTTTCTACAGCACCGAATATCAGCTTAAAATAGCAGCATAGTCAAAGATACATCCGAGGTTTATCTGGAATAGATCGCTACTTAAGAACAAAGAAGACAAGTTCTTACGTATTTTTTTTTAGAATAAGGCTGACATCCGAGCACACAGTTCACCCGATGGTAAGTGGATACTGTGGCCCATACACATGTAGATACATTTATCCTCCATTAAAATCAAGTTCTCACCCCTGAGGACTGAGATGGAATGCGTCGTTGCCAGTAATAAGGATCCGGTTCTCTACATTCACCATACGAAACAACAGTGTTGAGCTGCTATTTTACGGTGGTATTCTGTGAGTGCTGCAGCCATAATATAGTTGCAGCATGGCTCTACCACGTTAACCTTACGTAACTACGTAATTAAGTACCTACTTTGTAAAGTGGAAGGTCAACAAGTATGTTCTTTTTTTGTATGTTTGCAACGCTATATTTTCGTCAATTGTGGACCGATTTAGAAGATAATTTTTTATTAGATAGGTCATACTTGAAGGGTTACACATTTTCACTTCCACAAAAATTCCACCCCTAAGGGTGGCAAAATAGGGGATGAAGTTTTTAATGGAACTATTTAGACGACATTTAGATTGTAGTCCATTCAAAAGGATATTTTTTTTTTTAATAAAGGTAAAAACCGACTTCAAACACCAAAAAAGAATATAAAATAATATCACATTCTGATGTAGGGGCTTTAATTATTCTAAACTCAGTTTAAGAGAAATTCTCAGTAGCTGCGCGGAGTCAGGAAGTTGGCGGTGTCTCACCCCCGTGCCTCGGATAGCACGTAAAGCCGTTGATCCCGCGCCTGATCTCTCTCCTGTCGTGTCGGTATACCGTTCCATCGGACTATGAGAGTGCACCTGTGCTTGCGCATACACTTGGGCACTATAATCCTGTCGTGCGCCGATGCGATGGCTAGTCGTTAAGGCAGGCCGCCATGACCGAAATTCGGTCTGGATGACATTATTAATAATTCTTCTATACAATATGTCTTAGCATTAGCACCGACTACAGAATGTGTAATTATTTTATATTCCTTTTAGTTGTTTAAAATCGGTTTTTACTTTTTACCTTGCCTTTTAAAGTCCACTGCAGAACAAATGTCGCGCTCATAGATAGCCTCTTAGAGGGGATATTCGCCATAGTTGCCACGCTTGGCAAGCGGGTTGGCAATCGCAGTTTTTTTTATTTTTAGTCGTTATCAGGAATATGCTGCTACCCATCTCCCGATTTTTTCCCTCTGTCGTCTCTTACGACACCCACGCTATGCTATGGGGTAGTGGATACTCTTACACCGCCACTACACGGATTTCATTAAAAGTTAATTTGCTATTAGTCATTAAGTAGTTTAATGTGTATATTATGGAGTATTAATAAATAAATTGGTAACCCTACAAATACAACCTTACTTGGCAATATTTTGAAAAGCAGCTAAGATATACTTATTTTCGTCATTATCATTACAGCCCAACACAAGTCCAAAGTTAAACCCAGGCCTCTCCCAAGGAATACTACAAAGCACGGTCCTGAGTCACCTGCATCCAACAATTTCCTGCATCTCTTACAAGGTCACCACTTCATTCAGTCGTGGGCCGCTCTACACTACGACGATACGGCAACGGGAGGCTGCCACTCGAGAACCATTCTTCTCCATCGATTCTTTGAGCTATATGGCCGACCCATTGCCACTTCAGCTCCGTTCATCAGGATCCGTTACGCTATGTCGCTATATACATCTATTACACAAAACACCTCCATCCAACGACTCCCATAAGGACATCGCCCATTACTATACGCTTGCGAGTACGATCTTCTTTACCTTGAACCTTCTTTACTAAACGGTTATCAGGATTTATAGCTACATGAACGGCTTGCTGCCACTACAGTCCACTGACCATTTGGGTAATGTGAGTTATTCTTGTTCTTTGGCGGATATCCTCGCTACGGGTTTTGTCAAGCAGAGAAACCGTTGAGCTTCCTCATACCATCAGCAGTGAAGGCCCATGTCACGGTTCCATAAGTTATTACTAGCCAAACGCACTGTACAATGTATTTTAAATTTTTTATTAAGCTAAAGTTGTTTACTTGAAATAATAAAAACTACAGTTGCCTGCCAGTGATAGAGCTATGTTGCAGTTATATTATGGTTGTAGCACGAATGGGTCGACTCGACTGGGGAAGAACCACGCTCTCACAGAATACAAGCGTAAAATAGCAGCTTAATACTGCTGTGTTTAGTATAGTGAGTGTATAGAACCGAAGACCTATTTTACTGGAGACGAGGTACTTCATCTTAGTCCTTGGCGGTGACAAAGCATTTTTAATTTGATTCTAAATCAAGGAGAGATGTAGTTGTCTATGGCCACAGCAGTCACCTAACATCAGGTGGACTGTGTTTCCGTTTGTCACTCTTCTAATAAGTATATAAAAAATATTTTTGTTTGTTCATATTTTATGGGCTGCCATACCGTTCATCAGATTTCACTAAAACTTTGTCAATTTATTGCTTGCACTTGCGCGAAGGTTAGAACAAATTAGGTGGCGCGCTTATCGTATCGACAAATTTATTTGAAAGTTACATATAATTTAATTTCAATTAATGTATTATATTATCATTCCTAATTAAACAATATAACTCTTCCAAATTTAAAATGATATTTCCACAATTATTTCTTTTGCGGCAGCAACGCGCCGGTCACCCGCTAGTTTTGAATAAATAAAATATTCTATTCTATTCTTTCCGTTTCTTTGCTTTTGTACCTTGTCACTTTTTTGTGATTATTACATACATTTTGATCAAAGAGAAAACCCTAATCAATCAATAAACACCATCACTGAGTTATTTACTAGGTCAAGCCGCGCAGACCGCCTGGCAGCCCTATTTATATCAGCATGTGTTTACAAGGCATAGCTTTGGCCTAACACCGATCCTGCTTGGCGAAGTCGAGACACGGGCGGCGCGCGGTCGTTGACATCGCGATAGCGGCCGCTTAGCGCGTGGTTCCAATGTCAGCGTGGCGGATAGGTTATTTTGCAATAACCGGCCAAATTTACAAAGAAGGTTCAGAATAAGTAATATAGGCAAATAGTGAAGAAAAATTAATTTAAATAATCTCAAACATTCTGTCCTTTTTATCTTTTAAATTCAAATTGCGTGGTAACGCATTATTTTAATTTTTAACTGATTGTCATTCATTAATATCTAACACCTACTATATTACTACGGACGCACACATCCGTAAAGGTCAATCGGTCGGCAAAAACATTGTGAATTGTATCGCACACAGAGGAGTAACGGTATATCATTATTTATATATTTGAACTTAAGTTTAAAATTTGGCTACTCTGAAAAAATAACTCTGTATACATATAAAAAGTACGTGTCACATTGTTTGATTTTTGCGATGAACTCTTAAACTACTGAACTGATTTCAATGACATTTTGCATACTGTGTGCGGTTTGGTCCAACTTGAGAGATAGGATAGTTTTTATCCCGACAAGTCACCCTCAATATTTTTTTTATTGCGAATAAATAATTTATAAAGATTTTTTATAGGAAGGGTCGTCGGAAAAGCGGAACAACGTCTGCCTGGCCAGCTAATCGACTATATTTAATAGTAGTGGAGATGTTGGACCGGACGAGTGTGAACATCGCTATACATATACAAGAATGGAATAGAATAGAGTAGTATTCTAAGGTAGTAATAGGATACTCGTTTTGAGTGCTTCTTTGCAGTACACCTATGGCACCGAGGTGTTCAACGGACACGTTGTTCGAGTAGACTCACACTAACCTTGAGTTTTCGAAAATTTTGGATATTCAATGTTGGTGTTTAACCGTTTTTATGACAGCTTTAATAAATAATAATTTATCATCCGGTTTCATTACGAGCGCCTTTTGTGGGGCGACATAAGGGAAACCAACACCTAATCTCCGTAAAAACCCTTGCGTACCGTAAAAGACGACTTAGGGAAAGACTCAGTGGATCTTGAACGACAAATGGCAGCATAATCATCTCGTATTTGTAACAGATACAACTCCCCTAGATCGGAGAAAGGAAACAGCAACGAAGAGGCGAGACGTTTAGTACTGCGGTCGCCAATTCCTTGCCAAGTCCACCACTGAACGTAAGTGTATGCCTTTCCCACAAATTGCTTCATAGAATGATTATTATACTTCTGCTTCGTAGAATTATGATCGAACTTTACATACAGGTAAGTTCGTTTAATCATTAGTTATTATTTTTCTCAATGAATATTTACTGGGACGAAATCCGCTCCCGCTCGCACTATGTCCCTAACCCACAACGCGTAAATTTTAATAAATAGAATGTCGCAACGGAGCGAACGAATGACATACGTTTTTTTTTAGGTGGCACGCACTGGCAACCGTTTGTAAACAACGTTGATACATTGGTACTACTGGTGAATTGATATTATTATTTTGTTGTTTCCGATTCCTTTTACACGCTTTACACAAGGTTGACCTATAATGTATCTTTGTATGTACGTTATGTAGGTACGTTACGTACATTTTGTGATTTAGTTTTCATCTACTTTCAGACGTCTAAATAATCTGAAATAATGTAGACATATTAAGAACCATACGTGGTACAACAGCCATGCTGCAGCTATATTATGGTTGTAGCACGAATGGGTCGACTCGACCGGGGAAGGACTACTTTAGGCATTAGGTCGGCCCTTTGTAATCCTTTCATCGGGTGTTTTTATAACAAATGTTTATAGCGTGATACCCGTAAGAGAATGCGTTTTAATTTTTTTTAACATTCTTTTTATATCTGCTGTTTGCGTCGTAACCCGTTAAGACAAGAAAAACACCGGCCTGTTTCTCCGCAAGGCCTTGAGCGACAAGTTTACGAGACCGCGCCGTTTTTAAACACGAAAACATCGCGCACGCGTGTTGTTTGCACGTCTCGAAGTGTATTTAAAGTTGGAAATATTAAGAAACAACATAATGTTTTAGTTTTAATTCAAATATTATCTAGGTGGCAGGATTGTTTTTCTGACTATGGGTGTTACCACACCAATCGAACGATCGTCGATCGATGGTAGAATGGATTTGTTGACGTCGATCGAGCTCCTTGATTATTCGAATATATTTTGAAAGATACTGATGACGAGCACACAACCACATCGATTAATTGTCGATCGTCATCGATCGATGACTGAACAACGTTTTATACCAGTATCTGTCGATCAGCTAAAGCTACCACACCAATCGATAGACATCGATCGACGATCGATCTATTGGTGTGGTAACATCCTAAGAATCGATCGAGGTGAGTCGACGACTCGACCGGGGAACGACCACGTTCTTACAGAATAGTACAGAGACTGAATCCCTTTTTATTGGAAAGCCAACAGACTTTAGGATAAAAATGTCTTATAATATTGATTGTTAATATTCATACAGACCTTTCAACCGGCTTTCATTTCAACACATTGTATGATTTGTGTCGAAATCATTTGGTTTCCAAAACTTGTTTGCAAAACATGTTATGTATTATATCAAACACATTGAAAGTTTCACTTCAACAAGGTGGTAATAATGTTCTCTAGAACGAATTTCGTCCACGGCGACCATCTGCTCAGAGACAGATTTGCACAGGACAGAATTATAGAGCACGTGTGTGTACACAAACACAAATGCACTCTCTATTCCCACTCTCATAGTCCGATGGGATGGCAATCCGACATGACTGGAGAGAGATCAGACGTAGGACCAACGGCTTTACGAGCTTTCCGAGGCACAGGGGTGAATTACCGCCAACTTCCTAATTCCAGGCTGCTACTGACAATTCCTTGACAGAAAAACCAAATAACTGATTTTGGCCCGACTCGGGATTCGAACCCGGGACCTCGTGATCACTAGACTAACGAGGCAGTACCATAAGGTGGTACGAGGTAGCTCTGGGATCAATCGGTCGTCGTATATTTCACGCGAGCAATCCGGGTACGATCCCTGCCGGCAACAATGAAATTACTAATACTGAGTAATCACATGTTAATAATTTATATGTGGTGGAGCCATGCTGCAGCTGTATTATGGTTGTAACACGGATGAGTTGGCTCGACCGGGTTAGGACCACGCTCTCACAGATTACCAGCGTAAAATAATAGTTTAACGCTGTTGTGTTTCGTATGGTTAGTGTAGAGAACCGGAGACCCCTTTTATTGGAATCGAGGCATTCCATCTTAGTCCTCGGGGGTGACACATCTGCATTTGGATTCTTAATCGAGGTACGATGTAGATGTCTATGGGCCACAGCATCCACTTGCCTGATGGTAACAGGTAAGTGGATGATGTGGCCCATAGACATCTACATTTCCCATAGACAACCTGACCTGATGGTGGACTGTGTGGTCGTTTGTCTTTGTGTTATTTTATAAAAAACATGGTGAAGTCCGTCAAATAAAGCAGCGCGGTAGACCTATCGCTCCACAACCCTTACAGAAAAATAAAGGCCTGTGCCCAGCAGTGGGACGTTTGTAGGCTGTAGCTACACTTCATTCTACAATTGACGCTGTCAACATAACATTTCACAATAGCAAACTCACCACTATCTCCTCGGGGTCAGCCTCGACGATCACCTGCTTGAACTCGATGTCGCCGTTGCTGATCGCCTCCGAGTCGTAGTTGGGATCGTTGGCGTCCTCCTCATACTCCTCGAGGAGTTCGCAGCCCGGGGCGCCCCAGACTCCTTTGCCGCCAGCGCCACCTGGTGTTTTTCAAGGTCATGATTTTTTCTTCTGGTTTTTGGAAATCAATTAAAAAATAATGAAATCTACGGCTTTAATTGATCTAGCTGGACTATTCGTGCCGCAGCCATAACATGGCGGAAGCATGGTTACCAACTTGAGTTCGTCCCAGTAGTTTAACGATTAAACTAATCAGTTGAACTAGTGGGAATTAACCGTTGTTTTAGTACATCATGATCATCATCATCATAATCGTCATTATTACAGCCCTTTACATGTTCACAGCCCTTTACATGAACACAAGCCTCTCTCACACCGTCTTACACTTCGCTTCGAATGTTTTAAAGTTTTCTATTTGCACTAACTTAATTAACCCTACTACAACCATAACCATAGACCATCCACGCGTGACGTCATGACACTATCATCAAACCTTATGCGCGCGGGTTGTAAGTGCATACAACAATCCGATGCTGGGACCATGTAGCAAACTCATAGTTAGCCCGGCTTCTGAGCTACTAAGGATAGAGATACCATATATTAGATGACTACCCCGCTGGTCTAGTTCCGTCAAGAAATTCTCAGTAGCTGCGCGGAGTCAGGAAGTTGGCGGTGTCTCACCCGTGCCTCGGAAAGCACGTAAAGCCGTTGGTCCTGCGCCTGATCTCTCTCCGGTCGTGTCGGTCTTCCATCGGACTATGAGAGTGAGGGAATAGAGAGTGCACCTGTGCTTACGCGTACACTTGGACCCTATAATCCTGTCCTGCGCCGATGGCTAGTCTCCGTTGAGACTGGCCGCCGTAACGGAAATTCGGTCTGGAGGACATTACTTTATATCAGGATTTGTCCTGACATGTCAGGATTTTTTTGTTTGCTTTGCTTTGATTGTGGCCGGATTTTAGAAATGTCAGGCTTATTAATCTTTCAATAAAATATAGAAGGTTTTGAACAGAGGGGTGGATTCTGCGAGGTGGATTGATTGCGGGAGTGCACAAAACTAATAATTGATTTTTTTACGTTTATTATTACGTTTGCAACATAATGTCGGGAATTTTCTACGGAAATCAGGTTATTTGTCAGGACTTTTCAATTTTCCATCTGGTAACCCTAACTAGAGATCTATTTTGTAACAGATCAAGTTCTAAAAATAAGTTCACAGCTGCTTGTAGGGTTGCCACATTTTTTTTGAACAAATATAGTATTTTTCCCAAAAAAGATGCAAAAATATAGGTCTTTTCGGAAATTCAAGAAATTAAAAGTACACATTTATTTTTAATCTTTATGTTTTTCATATATATTTGTTATTGCTCTTCGTTTTGGCCATCAATGATCTATTACCTTTAAAATAATTATAGGAATCTGAGCAATTTAGATTAATATAAAAATAAATTAGCAATTCATTTTTAATTAAATTAATACGTGCTCTATTTCTTTCTTCTTCCCATTTTTACATTCATAACGGAAAAATTCTTTCCGTAAAAATTACTTGTTCCAGACTTCCAACCACAGTTAATATAAAAAGCGCGATAGTTGAATAATGGATCAATCAAGTCAATTGTACTATATATTATAGAATTATTTTTCTATAATATATAGTACAATTGACTGAAATATAGTACGATACTATATGTCATAGTACGGTGGCAACCCTAGCTGCTTGCAGGCCTCTTCCTAACTTCGTTGACAACAAATTGATAATCACTGTCGCGTCGCTTTATAGCTTTGAACTCCCACGACTTTTAAAACATGTTTTTTTTTAAATAGAATAAGAGTGACAAACGAGCACTCAGTCCACCCGATGGTAAGTGGATGCTGTGGCCCATAGATATCTACATCTATCCTGAGTTAAGAATCAAAATTCAGATGCGTTATCACCCCTGTGGACTAAGATATAGTGTCTCGTTTCCAGTCAAAAGGGTCTCCGGTTTTCTACACTGACCATACAAAACACAGCATAATGTCACTAAGTTGTAAAGCTGCTATTTTACGTTGGTATTCTGTGAGGGCGTGGTACAACCATAATATAGCTGCAGCGTGGCCCCGTATAAAATGTCAACAAATGCGTACAGGCCTGTAGTTCGACACACAATGAATCATTTCATGCGTAGAAACAAACAAACCGTTTAGTTACATGTTATCATCAAGGTCATTACATTGTTGAAAACACGACAAATATACGATAACAACTGTTTATTTTAGCTACAATGTGTTTTTTTACTCGATTTTGGCAGATTTATACGTGAGCCATGCTGCAGCTATATTAGTAGTATGGTTGTAGCACGAATGGGTCGTCTCAACCGCGGAAGGACCACGCTCTCACAGATTACCAGCGTAAAATAATAGTTTAACGTTGTGTTTCGTATGGTTAGTGTAGAGAACCGGAGACCCTTTTATTGGAATCGAGGCATTCCATCTTAGTCCTCGGGGTGACACATCTGCATTTGGATTCTTAGTAAGGACGATAGAGGTCTACGGGCATCCACTTGCCTGATGGTAACAGGTAAGTGGATGATGTACCCTAGAACATTTCCATAGACAACCTGACCTGATGGTGGACTGTGTGGTCGTTTGTCTTGTGTTATTTTAAAAAACATGTGAAGTCCGTCAAATAAAGCAGCGCGGTAGACCTATCGCCCACAACCTTACAGAAAAATTAAGGCCTGTGCCCAGCAGTGGGACGTTTGTAGGGTAGCTACACTTCATTCTACAATTGACGCTGTCAACATAATATTTCACAATAGCAACTCACCACTATCTCCTCGGGATCAGCCTCGACGATCACCTGCTTGAACTCGATGTCGCCGTTGCTGATCGCCCGAGTCGTAGTTGGGATCGTTGGCGTCCTCCTCATACTCCCGAGAAGTTCGCAGCCCAGCGCCCCAGACCCTGCCGCCAGCGCCACCTGGTGTTTTTCAAGGTCATGATTTTTTCTTCTGGTTTTTGGAAATCAATTAAAAAATAATGAAATCTACGGCTTTAATTGATCTAGCTGGACTATTCGTGCCACAGCCATAACATGGCGTAAGCATGGTTGCCAACTTGAGTTCGTCCCAGTAGTTTAACGATTAAACTAATCAGTTGAACTAGTGGGAATTAACCGTTGTTTTAGTACATCATGATCATTATTATCATTATTACAGCCCTTTACATGTTCACAGCTGAACACAAGCCTCTCTCACACCGTCTTACACTTCGCTTCGAATGTTTTAAAGTTTTCTATTTGCGCTAACTTAATTAACCCTACTATAACTATCCATCGACCATCCACGCGTGACGTCACGACACTATCATCAAACCTTATGCGCGCGGGTTGTAAGTGCATACAACAATCCGATGCTGGGACCATGTAGCAAACTCAAGTTAGCCCGGCTTTGAGCTACTAAGGATAGAGATACCATATAAGATGACTACCCCGCTGGTCTAGTTCCGTCAAGAAATTCTCAGTAGCTGCGCGGAGTCAGGAAGTTGGTGTTCTCCCACCGTGCCTCGGAAAGAGCACGTAAAGCCGTTGGTCCTGCGCCTGATCTCTCTCCGGTCGTGTCGGTCTTCCATCGGACTATGAGAGTGAGGGAATAGAGAGTGCACCTGTGCTTACGCGTACACTTGGACCCTATAATCCTGTCCTGCGCCGATGGCCTGTTGAGACTGGCCCGTAACGAAAATTCGGTCTGGAGGACATTACTTTATATCAGGATTTGTCCTGACATGTCAGGATTTTTTTGTTTGCTTTGCTTTGCTTGTGGCCGGATTTTGGAAATGTCAGGCTTTTTAATCTTCCAATAAAATACAGAAGGTTTTTGCGTAAGAGGGGTGGAATCTGCGAGGTGGATTGATTGCGGGAGTGCACAAAACTAATAATTGATTTTTTTTTACGTTTGTTATTACGTTTGCAACAAAATGTCGGGACTTTTCTACGGAAATCAGGTTATGTGTCAGAACTTTTCAATTTTCCATCTGGTAACCCTAACTAGAGATCTATTTTGTAACAGATCAGGTTCTAAAAATAAGTTCACAGCTGCTTGTAGAGTTGCCACATTTTTTTTGAACAAATATAGTATTTTCCAAAAAGAATCAAAATATAGGTCTCTTCGAAATTCAAGAAATAAAAAGTACATTTATTTTTAATCTTTATGTTTTTCATATATATTTGTTATTGCTCTTCGTTTTGGCCATCAATGATCTATTACCTTTAAAATAATTATAGGAATCTGAGCAATTTAGATTAATATAAAAATAAATTAGCAATTCATTTTTAATTAAATTAATACGTGCTATATTTCTTTCTTCTTTCCATTTAACATTCATAACGGAAAAATTCTTTCCGTAAAAATTACTTGTTCCAGACTTCCAACCACAGTTAATATAAAAAGCGCGACAGTTGAATAATGGATAAAAATATAGTATTTTTCGTACTATATTATTTTTCTATAATATATAGTACAATTGACTGAAATATAGTACGATACTATATATTATAGTACGGGTGGCAACCCTAGCTTGCAGGCCTCTTCGCTAACTTCGATAATCACTGTCGCGTCGCTTTATAGCTTTTAACTCCCACGACTTTTAAAACATGTTTTTTTAAATATAATAAGGGTGACAAACGAGCACTCAGTCCACCCGATGGTAAGTGGATGCTGTGGCCCATAGATATCTACATCTATCCTGAGTTAAGAATCAAAATGCAGATGCGTTATCACCCCTGTGGACTAAGATATAGCGTCTCGTTTCCAGTCAAAAGGGTCTCCGGTTTTCTACACTGACCATACAAAACACAGCATAATGTCACTAAGTTGTAAAGCTGCTATTTTACGTTGGTATTCTGTGAGGGCGTGGTACAACTATAATATAGCTGCAGCGTGGCACTACCACGTATAAAATGTCAACAAATTTAGCGTACAGGCCTGTAGTTCGACACACAATGAATCATTTCATGCGTAGAAACAAACAAACCGTTTAGTTACATGTTATCATCAAGGTCATTCCATTGTTGAAAAACACGACAAATATACGATAACAACTGTTTATTTTTAGCTGTACAATGTTTTTTTGATTTTTACTCGACTTTGGCAGCTTTATACGTGGTAGAGCCATGCTGCAGCTATATTAGTAGTATAGTTGTAGCACGAATGGGTCGTCTCAACCGCGGAAGGACCACGCCTCACAGAATACCAGCGTCAACAGCAGCTTAACACTGTTTCGTGTGGTGAGTGTAGAGAACCTGAGACCCTTTTACTGGAAAAGGGCATTCCATCTTAGTCCTCACGGGTGACAACACATCTGCATTTTGATTCGCAAACGAGATAGATGTAGATGTCATGGGTTACAGTAACCACTTACCATAAGGTGGACTGTGTGTTCGTTTGCCACCCTATCCTATTAAAAAAAATCCAAAAGTAGCATAATATTATTGGTTGTTGTGTATGTATGTTGATGAGGGTGCGGTAGAGGAAAAGAGAACTTCGGAAGAACTGATTCTGAATTTAACAAGCTCCGTAGTCCGAACAGTCAAACGGAGCGTTAGCCGGGCTGAACTTCTTGTCTGGCTTCTATCCCCCTTTCCTTCCACGACCAGACTTATGGCATCTTCTACCAGTCAAGCCTGGGTGCAAAAGACAAAATAATGTTTGTAATTACTACTAAACTTTTTGCCCTTGTGTATTTATTATGTAATATGTAATAGACGTCTATTTTAGTTAATAATGCTGTTAGCGGACTTAGCCAAAATTAAATATCAACTTTAATGAAACAAACTGCACTGTTAACAAAGTAAATTACCAGGACATCAGACATCATCCAACATGACCTCTCAGAATTGAGAAAAATCCTGTGCAAAACTGTGGAGATTTTTATATGCTTATTTAATAGCAACCGAAGTGTTACATGCAAGAGGCATGTTGATACTAAAATTATTTAAATGCAATAAAATATTATTTTTGGAATAAATTTAATTTTAAAATTAATTATCATAACATTTCTTACTTCCTTCATTTAAATTTCATATTACTTCTTTGGAAACTGTAGGGAAGAAACTTAAAAATAAAACGAATTCATTCTTTCGCTCAGTCCGGCTCAACGTTACGTCAAAGTAGGTCAAACTGCGCACGCAGTACTGATAGAGCAATCAACGAATTTAGTCACCTTATCGCATTCGATTACGTAAACGCCGTAAACATTTATAGATATTTTGAAGACAGCGTGGTTTATTAACAGAAGACCTGACTAAAGTATCGCGGATTTTAGGATGATGTTCAGATACATAGAATACGCTGAAAGTTCTGTGCTCCTGGCCGCTCATAAATGTTTGAATTTCGAATGTTATATTTTTTTAATTTATGAAACCTCATTTATTGATTAAAAAAAAAATGCGGGACAGTAGGCGGGAACTTCACAGCCGGTGGATTGGTGCTGTTCCCGTTCCCGGTAAAAGTTGTGCGATTTTCTGTGTTCTGATGGCGATGTGGGCTTCAAGTTATTATGTGAGGATAAACGTAGATGTCTATGGGCCACAGCATCCACTTACCATCAGGTTGACTGTGTGCCCATATTTTATAAAAAATCGACTGTTAAAGCCCCGACTTCAAAAGCTATTATGTGGAAACTATTTTTATATTATCTTTTATATCGGCTTTTGCTATTGTAGAAGTGGGGGGGATCATCGGCAAAACTTTTGCGCACGGTTTGTGCCTCGCCTACGCTTTGCCGGGACCCGGGAATAGATTATTTTAATCGTAGATGTCATAGTTCACCGCTCAGATAATTTTATGTTTACTAGAAATGACTGCGAGTTCGTTCCCGTAGACCTTAGTATTTTTTTTTTTAATTTTTGAATTGCCAACATAAGAAACAGCAATACATGTATGGTTAAATTACAATATTATCTATCAGTCATACATATTTAACTTAAAATCACCGCATGTGGTGTTAAAAAAATAAATAATAATAAAAAGTATTATTCAAAATACAAATAAACTAAGTGAAAAATTAATTGACTTAAATAAAAAAATTAAAATCCGACAACAAAGTGTCTTTAATCTTGGTATTCTGGTTAATAAGTTAAATTATTATAATATGAAAAACTTACGATTGTATTTCCTGGGTTTTAATTTTTAACTTCCCGCTTTGAAAATTAATAATTTTCAAAACTAGGAAGTTATTTCGGACCGATTTTGAGAATGGGAGTTTTCATCAGATCTCCTCGTTTTGAGGTTCTAGGAAGCCGTTCCGCCTATGCCCGGCTGGACGTCAGACAGAGTGTGTGTGATGTATGTAAATAAAATTTTGTCGTATGATATCTTTAGAACGAACCATCCGATCGAGATGGGCGACACGGCGTTCGAAAGTGTTCATTGAGACTTCGAGCTCATGAGATTTTTAAGTAAATCGGTCGAGCCGTTTCAAAGATTTTCAAAAACTAAAAACCAAAAATTAAATAGATTTTTGAGCGTTATGCTCGAAAATAAGTGGGGAGTTCCAAGAATAGCCTGCAGGATCAACCGTATTTTGTTTTTGTGCGGAACAGTAATTCTTTTTCTAAAATGAAAGTAGCCTAAGTTACTCCTTATAACATCA
This sequence comes from Parnassius orleans, assembly GCA_029286625.1. Classification (NCBI taxonomy): domain Eukaryota; kingdom Metazoa; phylum Arthropoda; class Insecta; order Lepidoptera; family Papilionidae; genus Parnassius; species Parnassius orleans. The sequence continues at coordinate 239,712 of JAGSMP010000237.1, read as the reverse complement.
GCTATCTGTCAGTGAAAGTTCCGTCAAAATCGGTCTAGCCATTTCGGAGATTAACCGGAACAAACAGACAGACGGAAAGACAAAAATAGTATTTTTGTTATAAGTATCGTATTTATACGGTATATATACTTCCATATGCGTTTAGTAAAAAGCTGTTAATTTGACATTACAAACAGACACTTCAAGTTTTTTTTTATTTAACATTTCAAAGTTGAATACAAAAAAATAAGTAAAATAGCATCTATAAACCGTATGATCTACATCGATATTTCCAAGTTTGTTAAAGGAAAAATGAATATACGTAATATTAGATTGTGTTGCAAATAGTTTAAAAATCGGATTAAATTTATAATTTTGATAACTTAGGTAATTACATGACTAGAGACACTTGGTATGTTCATTTCTAAGTGTCAAGATCAGTGTTAAGCAGAAAGTAAGATTTTAATTTTGTTTTAATAATTTCTCGTGTATTTATTTGTATTGATGTGCAGTTGAAAGCGAAATACAACTTTCTTAATAAGCAAACGTGAATATTTAAGGTGAACGCACACTATACGAGCCGAACGCGTCGAACGAAACGAATTTTTAAATTCTTTATATTAAATCGTATGAAACTTCGCACACCTGCAGGGCTAGCATTGGCAGGAGACAATTTTATCCCCGGGGAAAGGAGAAAATGTTTATCCCCTCGCTTAGTTTTATCCACCCTTAGAACAGGGGCACACCGGTGGATATAATATCCACAGTAGATAAAATGGGAGATAGACTTAGATAGATTTTTTGTATGAATATAAACTTAAATCCAGGTCCAATGAACTAGGATAAAATTGTCCCTTTCAAATGTCAAAAAAGCATAATTTTTTATCTTTCATTTGGCTCCATGCTACGGACGGGGGATATATGTCTACTCGTTATGTCAAACGGGGATGTACTTCTCCCCGTTGCCGTGCTTTGGTATAAGGACAAGATAATTTTATCTCTTGTCAGTGGATATAATCGGAGGATAATATTTTTTTGTCCCCAGCCCGTGCTAGCCGGGCTGCCCGCGTCGAATCGTCCGAATCTAGAAGAACCCCAGAAATCTTAGACGAATTGGGATGCGGTCGAATGATCGAATCGAATCGAATCGACCGATGCGCGCGCATTCTGACAGTTGCCTGCGACATAGCATGCAAGTATTAATTCTTATTTTTTTTTAAATGAATGATTCTAATTTAATTGAATTAGTACTTTCTTCATCTTCCATTAATATAGCAATGACAATAAAAACTTGTCAAGATCCATCACAATTCACATGTAATTGCAGTGCAACAGGTGTAAACGATTTTTTCGGCGCGGTCGATTCTTTCGGTGCGTACCTATATGTGTGCGCGGCCTCCTTGACTTCGATTCGTTCGATGCGTTCGGGTCAGAGAAGTGTGCGTTCACCTTTAATGAATTAATCGCATTTCGCCCAATAGTACTTAGTAAATTGCGTTGTACATATACATCCGTACGTTTTATTATTATTACATGACTAATTGTAATATAAATTAATATTCTTTATGTTGAACTATGATTCACGAGACTAACGAACTTTGAATGTTTTCACTTCTTATCGATGCTATATGTAAATTAATTCTGTTCGTCATTAACTCGTATGTAAACAAATTTATTGTAGCAGTTAATACTTGATAGCATAATATTATGCATATTGCGGCGTCCCAGCATTAGAAAAACCCATTGCTCTATGTTTATGTCGCAGGTTTATGTAAATCATGTTAGAAGCGGAACAAGACAAAATTATTACTTATATCTTATGATTAACGTGAAAAATATTTTTTTTATTTATTTATTTCAACACAGCTATCTATACTAGGTCCTTTACATATGAAATTGGCGTTTTGTCGAACTGGCCACTTTGATCTCATAGTCAAATATCTGACGTTTGGTTAGGAGTTCTAAATTCAAATTAATTTCAAATTTAGGCTTGTGTATTTGTTTCGAATTTAGTGAGTGATTCATTTGTTATCGCGTCATTTGATTTTTCTTTGACATCGTTCTGTTCCCTTTTGAAATATATTTTATTTAAGACGCCCAGCCCAAAACTACTGGACGTAGAAGCGGGAAATTGGGACAATAGCTTCCTTTTATTACTATGGTATCCACAAAGTATTTTGGAAAATTCAACCCTTATGAGAGTAAAAAAGGGTGTTACAATTCGTATAAAACTTATTATTTTACTGGCGATTTGACGGGTCTAGAAGCTTATTGAAAGTAGTCTGTTAATAAAATAAATTCATTTTTATTTTTCGATTTTTCAAAATAACCCCTTACAGAGCCAGAATTTTCCCCAATACACTACGAGGGATAGTATTTTTCTCCTGTGGTACCACGGGGAGTAGAACTGTATGATAATTTAAGTCTTTTTTTTAAATATTGTATATATTTCAATGTTATTCACTATTAATACTTATCTAGATAAATATGTTAGTTACCTTGGGCATTTAAAATAAATAAAAGCTATCCCTTACATTATATAATTTAAATGAATACTTAAGAAGATATCGCAGAACTAGAAACACGCGCAACCAAAAAAACATCTCTCGCACTCTCGCATCGAAAAGGTCAGCAAGCCATTGCCGTGGCCTCCTTCATTGTTTGCACATGAAAACCAGCATTTTGCAGAGTTGTTACTCAAAGATCAAAGCAGTGTTACCAACTCCAAAAATATTTACTCCTAAAGGTTAAGTCAAAACCCCATAAAATCATCTTATTTACTTGGAAATCCCTAAGAATAAGTACAATGCTTTGTAATGTTCTTTATATAAAAATTATTTAATATTTAAAATATGATTTCGTTTTCTTCTGATGGCTCCGACATATTAATATCACACATTTGGATATTAAATAAACATACATAACCATCATCACACTTGGTAACATTGCAATAGATAACAAGAAATCGCAACCGTGATTATTAATGCAAAACATACAACCCGAATTTTGAAACATTTTCATCAAAAGGTTTACAGCCAGGTGCGCCGCAATCATCGTAAACTTCGAACAAAACAACAAGTGGTAAAATTAAAAAATTTGTACAACAGATTTCAATATAAATAAAATGAGAACATCATCAATGTCGTCGAAGTCAATTAAATACGCATTATTAAGTACCAGTAGTTTTTGATTTATCCTTAATAATTTATTTTGAAGTCGGTTGTACAAAATTTTCAATTTCACCACTTGTTAAACATAAATGACATCACACGTAAACCCGTGCGAAGCCGGGGCGGATACTAGATACATTTATAAATATTAAGCCGTTTAGGAGGGAAAGAATTACGAACACACGCACACCGGAATTTCATCTACAAAGATACAAACATATTATGCACACACATAGTTTATGTGTTATGATATGTGTGTGCGATGTGATGAATGCATTCAAGTTTGTTGTTGTTTTTACGTGGTAGAGCCACGCTGCAGCTGTATTATGTTTGTAACACGAATGGCACGACCGGGGTAAGGACCACGCTCTCACAGAATACCAGCGTAAAATAGCAGTTCAATACTGCTGTGTTTCGGATAGTGAGTGTTAAAGAACCGGAGAAACTTTTACTGTAAACGAGGCATTCCATCTTAGTCCTCAGGGGTGACAACGCAACTACATTTTGATTCCAAATCGAGGATAAATGTAGATATGCTTGGGCCATAGCATCCACTTACCATCAGGTGGACTGTGTGCTCGTTTGTCAAACTCATTCTATAAAAAAAAAACTTTCTACTTTAAAACACGATCGATAGTAGAAACTCAAGCATGGACTGTAGAATGTATTTAGTATTATATAACGTTACGGCCTTGAACTAGGGGATGAAACCGAACTAGGATAACAAATAATTCGAAAGGGCGTGGAAAGCATCTTTGTTTTGAGAGGTGACAACGCATCTCTGACCTTGTCTACAGTAGTCACTTACCATCAGATGGACTATGAGTTCCTTTATCATTTTAAATTTACGGATTCTATCGCGTTTAATTTAACTTTTTAATTCCCGACGTTTCGGGTGCTTTGCAACACCCATGGTCACGGAGGGGACTGAGGTGTTTGACGTCCCGTTAGCCCGGCTACCTTCAGTTCTTGAATATTAATTTTTGGTCCGATCTACGCAGAATGAGCTTACAGTATCTTGAAGTCTTGCAGTTAAATGATAAACGAACTTCCAGGCTATTGCAGCCTATGTATACCATTTTATTTTTATTATATTTAATAACATCTCAAAATTCGAAAATAGCTCGACCGATTTTTATGATTTTTTTTGTGTGTTTGAACGGTTTGAATGGTTTAGATTGGACCCGTTAGGTGGCGCTGTTGTCGAGATCCAGAAATCAGCCGTGCGAAGCATGAGCGAATCTTTAATATATTATATAAATAAAATTAAAGTGTCTGTCCGTAATACAGATATGTACGGACTAAACCGATTGTAATGACACATAACAGATAGAGAGCAATGCCAGGAGTGATCTAGGGTTATATTTTATCCGAAAAAATTGAGTTTTTTTTTTTGAGAAGTCGAAAATTGATAAAATAAATGGTCTTTGATGATTATCTCAAAGCCAGACTAATAAATCGTACCCAGACAAAGCCGGGGTGTGTCGCTGGTTAAAAATAATATGCAGAACAGTCAAACAATATAAAAATGCCGCTAAACTCAATTTTATATCGCGACACTGTCTTCGTCACTCGCTAAAATCGAACTCACTTAGACTACTTTTATTTTAGAAATAGAAATAGCGTTGCGCGCAAAAACAAAATCCAATGAAATGGTAATAAATTCACTCACAGACACTCGAGAACCTTTCTTCCCTCGTCATATTATGTCGGTGACCGGCCCATCGCCACATTAGCTTATACCGCTGGGCTACGTCAGTTACTTTTTTCCTCTGCGGATATTCTCGTTTACGTTACCGCCTATATTAAAGTCCACTACTGAACACAGGCCTCTCCCATAGATTGCCTCATAGGGGGGATATTTGCCATGTAGCCAAGCTTGGCAAGCGGGCTGACAACCGCAGTTATTTTTGTTTTTAGTTGGTAGACGCTGCTGCCCATCTCCTGCCCGGCTAGCATGGGCGGGGGACAAAAATTTTATCCCCCGATTATATCCTCTGACAAGAGATAAAATTATCTTGTTATGTCAAACGGGGAGAAGTATATCCCCGTTTGACATAACAATGAACATATCCCCGTCCGTAGCATGGAGCTAAAAGGAAGATAAAAATTATGCTCTTTTGACATTTGAAAGGGATGATTTTATCCTAGTTCATTGGACGTGGGTTGAAGTTTATATTCATACAAAAAAAAATCTATCTAAGTCTAAGTCTATCTCCCATTTTATCTACTGTGGATATTATATCCACCGGTGTGCCATGCTCTAAGGTTGATAAAACTAAGCGAGGGGATAAATATTTTCTCCTTTCCCCGGGGATAAAATTGTCTCCTGCCCTTGCTAGCCCTGCTGATTTGTTTCCCTCTGTCGCCTCTTACGACACCCACGGGATGATATGGTGTAGTGGTTATTCTTACACCGTCACTACACGGCCTATGGATATTCTCGTTATAGAGGAGAAATTCCGAGAACAGCCATTTCCATCGCAAGCTCAGTGTCTTTGAGTTTCTTCTTACGGCCAGCAGTGAAGGTCCACGTTTTGGTTTGCACTGGCAATTCACACTTTGTAAACTGAGAAAATGCGGGCCGAGAGATTTTTGAAAATTAGGTATTTGAAGAAACTATCGCTGTCGCTCTGAGAGCGCTCAGCGTCCGATAAGTACAACTGCAGATCCGACTGAATAGCCCAAGTAAAAAGGCATAATGCGAGGTTTGGCTCTCTACCATTTCCTCCTCCAATATTGGACCAATTTAAAAGATATTTCATAAACTGAATAAAAAGGATATACACTGTGTCTGTGTTTTTATTTTTTCAGTATTAGTTATCAAATTTGAACACTAGGCCTCTGTTGACAGCGGTTTAAATAGACAATTTTGAGTATTTCGTAAGGGCGCTATCGTTCTAGTGCTTATAAAGATAATGTAACATCAAAAAGGAAAACATAGGGACATAGTAGAGGTTGATAATTATTTTAATGTAAAAACTCATTGCTATAAGGTCATAAACCAGAAAGAAAACAGACGAGAGCGTTTGTATAGAGAAAAGGCCACCCGCATTACCTCTTCACAGTTTCAAGATTCTACCGCGTTTAATTATACATACTTAAAGTGTATTTAAGTTATGGTATGATAATCACGCTTGGCAGTCTTGTTTACAAACGCAATCTTTAATTTTCTAGTTGATATTATTGAGACGCTGCTTTGTTGTTGAAGTAATCATATTATTTTCGAGTTTGACAATTATTGCAGTTGTAAATTATAGTCTCCATAATAAAATAATAAAAATACAAACTAGTAATGGGATTGATGGAAAATTGTATATCCTACTAGCTGGTCCCCGGAGCGTTGCTGCCGCAGAACAATTAATTGTGGAAATATCGTTTAAAATTTAGAAGAGTTATATTGTTTAATTATACGAATGGACATTTATTTAATGATCTATAACTTTAAAATAAATTTATCGGTACGATACGTGCGCCACCTAGTGTAGGTTAATTGTACTATACCTATAACCTTCGCGTAAGTGTAAGCAATAAGTTGACAAAGTTTTAGCGCAATCCGATGAACAGTATGGCAGCGCATAAAATACGAACAAACAAACATTAATGTTCATATATTAGATTATGCTTAAAGTATGGGGAGTCGAGTCGATATCGTCACGCAAAGGGTTCATCCCCATAAGGGGAGTGCCGCATTCCTTTTAAATGTATTCAGAGCTCCCCTCTCGTACGTTACAATACGCTTTTAAAACGTGGGGTGTAATGTGCCTAGCTTCTAACCTAGACCTAGACCTAGACATCATTGTGCCAAGGTCATGACATAATAAACGTAATATACTTTCACAAGTCCGTGAAATCTACGGCCGGACTTGTGACTACATTTTGGCAATTACATTTTGGACGACTACATCATTGATCTAGTGGTCGTTAGCGCGACTGTTAATCTTGGGGTCCCGGTTTTGAGTCCCGGATCGGACCAAAAATCTGTTATTGGGTTTGTTTAAGGATGATAATAACCCCTGGGAATGAGTTGATCCGCTACCAGGCTATTTTCAATTTGTTTTGTGTTGTTAATTGTGTAATATACATGATAGCAAGCTGTTATTTTAGCAAGTTGTAAAATTAAAAAAATTGTAGAACATACTTCAATATAAATTATTAGGGATAACTCAAAAACTACTAGCCAGACCTTGATCAAATTTATATGGGACCACATGAGAAGCAGTCGAATTGAGCACCTACTCCTTTTTGAAGTCGGTTAAAAAAAAGTCCCGCTGGGTTTCTAGCTGGTTGTTCTCAGAACAGAGGTTTTTTCTGAACCAGAGGGAATTAAACAAAAGAGTGACTTTCAATAAGTATTATTTATAATTTATATTGAAAAGTTTCTGTTTCTGTTTCTGTCCGTCGAAAATCTCAGTAGCAGCACGGAGTCAGGAAGTTGGCGAGTATTTACCCACGAGCATCCGAGTACACAAGTAAAGACGTTGGTGTCCCGCGTCTGATGAGTGAGGGAATAGCCAAGCGCTTCGCTGTGCCTACATTAGCCTACGAACAAAACTGAGCCTCAGCAGTAAACAAAATAAAAAGAATATATATGATATTTTTCAGGATATATGCTAGTTAGATAGTGTGTTGAAAACATGATACTACTAATTTGATACGATAGAAAAAAATCACAAAGATACCTCTAATAATTTCTTTTAACGACTAAAACCGTATTAATATATATGCAAAGATTCTGATTTTTTGTCAGATTATTGTACAAGCAACATATTAACGTATTAGTGTTTTAATTTTTTAGTCCAATCAATAGATTTTTAAATCGCATATTCTTATTTCTGAACATAATCGTACGTACGGCCGGCCGAAGCCTGATGCTATACAGAAATTGTGTAAATGTGTGCGTGAGTTATTCGAGGTCACTTAGGTCTTGTAGTCCTCTTAACCGCTAATCTTTTTTTTTTAATTCATATTTACCGTATCATAATTCATTCATTTATTACAGAATATAAAAAATCCACTACAGAACCTTCGGCCTTCTCTTAGAACCTCTCTTAGCCTCTTCGGGGGGATTTTGCTACAGTTGCCACTTTTAGCGTACAAGTTGACAACCGCAGTTTTTTTTTTAATTTTGAGTTTTTTTTTTGGAGTTTATGGCCTGGTATCTAGACCTTTAGGCCAAGTCTTAGGTATTTTTATTCGGTTTATTATAATTTTCTTCATAGTACACTGCTTCACAATATGTTGATGCGTCACATTGTGCAGCCCTTGGGAGATTTTGACGGCAACTTGAGTCAGCAGTCAGCTGACAGTTGGCGATGGTATCTCAAGGCGCCTAAGCAGATAGACACCTTATCTTGAGAATCACATCACCATCAGAGCACTTGTATCACCGTTTCCACTAATAGTTCACATGCGCAGACACTTAATACACAAAATCGCATCACTTTTACATATCAAAATCCACTTCAAACCATTATTCAAACAATAATACAGGAGCAGCAAACCGCCGCCGATCAAGTTCCCGCCAAAACTCTAATTTTGAGTTTTTATCAGGAAGGTGTTGCTGCCTTTCTCCTACTTCATTTTCCCCTCTGTCACCTCTAACGGCACCCACGGAATGATTTTCAATAAATAAATAAAAATTGATTTTATTCAATATGCTGCTCGTACGTATACGTCCCACAGGATGAAGTATTCTCCTTTAATTTCCGAGAGGCTTTTAGGACAAGGAAATGTCCGACAAAATCCGAGGAAATCTCAGACATGCAGGTTTCCTCACGATATTTTCCTTCACCGCCGTGCAGGTGATAAATCAGCATTTAAAATTGCAATTAACAATTTCATCGGTATTCACAAAGATCGTACCCGGGTTGCTCGCGTACTGTGATATTTACAATGTGTTTAACCCTTGAGCTACTTAAATAATAATTTAAAAAAAAAATACTTCACCATTAATACGCCACATCTAAATTAGATTAAACTGTGTTATTGCAACAGGCACGGGTTCAACGTATTATTACGCAACTAAACGTAAACAACTTTCCATAGACAAGGCTATTTAGAACTTGTTTACTCTATCTCTTGACCAACGTTTGCTTTAGTGGCAGGTATGACGACTAAATCACTGGCGGTTATATATTAGCTGTTCCCCGCGATTTCGCCCGCGTGTATATTAGGGTTTTAATTTTGTTGCGCGGAACCCGAACTCTTTTTCTAAAGTTACTACTAGCCTAAGTTACTCCTTATAACATAAGCTATCTTCCAGTGAAAGTCCCGTCAAAATCAGTCCAGCCGTTTCGGAGATTAGCCGGAACAAACAGACAGACAGACAAACAGACAAAACCGTATATAGGTACTTTCATATGCATTTAGTAAAAAGCTGTTATTTTGACATTACAAACAGACACTTCAATTTTATTTATATAACGCAATAAAATGATGTGTCTCGCCTAGTTTGAAGAGCACACACCGCCCTTCCTCAAATGCGTGAACTATCCCCGTCACCACTACTCCCAACACCACTACACTAGGAAATAAATGTAGTGGTGAGTTTTTATATCTTTAATACTAGTCTGCGAAGGTTTCATCTAAGATTTTTTTACATGGTAGAGCCATGCTGCAGCTATATTAGTAGTAGAGTTGTAAATAGCAGCTTAACGCTGCTGTGTTTCGTATGGTGAGTGTAAAGAACCGGAGACCCTTTTTACTCTAAAAGAGGCATTCCATCTTAGTCCTCACGACTGACAACGCATCTGCATTTTGAGATGTCTTTTAGATGTCTATGGGCCACAGCAACCACTTACCATCAGGTGGATTGTGTGCTCGCTTGTCACCCGGATCCTATAAAAAAATGTTATCTTAGTCCTCAGGAGTGACAACGCACCTGTATTTTGAGCATACGAAGGATAGATGTAGATGTCTATGGGACACAGCATCCACTTGCCATCAGGTGGACTGTAAGCTTGTTTGTAAGTTTAGTTTCATAAAAAAGGGCATGTGATGTTAGAGTGATTCCATAAGTGTATTAAAAAGTTGTGGCAAACTTTTGACAAACTTGAACACAAAAGTATGATATTTGTTGACCTTTGCTTGGACATGTAATTAAACAACCTATATAGTTTTCAAATGATATTTGTAACATTTAAGTTCAAATGATAAGAAATGCTAATAATAGTTTCCTTTTGGTTCTTTGTTGAGTCTGATTGGATCTCATTAATATGATTAATTATTTTTATTTTGTTTTATAAATTAAGTATAAAAATAATTTATAGTATCATGTTTGTGTATGGCATGTGGCAGCAGCCTAGAATACTGCCACTTCCTCTCATCCCGTACATAGCACCACAAAAACACGGCCCCCAGTTCCCGGACGCCCCATTATTCCTGGCTGTGGTGGCAGTCATGAGCGACGATCTGCGCAAGGTGGCTGGTAAAAACTGGATGCGTGTAGCTGAAGATCGTGCTAAGTGGCGCGATGTCCAGCAGTGGACTGCAGCAGGCTTATGGTGCATGATGTATGATGATCATATTTGTGCTTATTTCTATTTATTTATTTAATCTTTATTGTAAGACTCCTTAAACTAAGAGTAACAATAGGTGGACTTCACTACCAGAGAACTTTATAGGTATACAGTATATAATATTTATACATTTTTATAAGTATACTCCTGATAATGTTAATGCCATAGAGTTATCACATTATGCATTACATATTTTAAAAATAAAGGTAATAAAATTCATTCGTCAGATTAATCCCTATAGAGAAAATGTAAACATAAATGACCTACGCCAATTCGATCCTTTTATAACTGCGCAAAAGTCGAATGGATTGTGCGACCTTGAAACGATAAAATTGTTGCTTGCTATGTTGGTAGGTGGGTGTACGCGTCTCGTATCACAAACATAACATAACAAGTTATTATAATAATAATAACGCCCACATGTCTACGATTATTATATTATATTAATTAGAAACAACTTTTACACTAACAATGTATTTATTTCAGCTTTAAATAAATTATATATATATAAAGAATATATCTTGAAATATATAATTATAATAGTGCATGAGTCGTTAAAATGGACGTACGTTCTAAAATACCGCCTCTTTACTTCAGGGGTAATTTGTTTTAAGTTGCAATTAAGCCATGGACGTATAAAAAAGGACCTTATTTATACGTCCATGAATTAAGCAGACTCCGTAGAATAAATACATACTCAGGTACTAATAAGAAGTGCGTACTGCGTACTGCGTAGTCAGATGCCGGCTCGATATAAACAAATAGTATATTGCGACTCAAATACAACTCTCTTCGCTCCATAGAACCTTTCCAGAACTTTCTCTTCGACCAAACTATTATAGAATTAAATGTCACTATAGTTATATGTGAAAGAAAAAACAAAGGTTACCTTTCTTGGGAAGACCCCTGCCGTGGCCATTTCGCGGTCTACGGCTGTTCTTCCAACTACGATATTTTGGCAGTGGAGCTACCGGAGTAACTCCATCCTTGCTGTTGCTTCTCCCGTATTTCTTGTGTTTTCGCTTAATACGCCCAGAATGAGAACCGGCGGCGTCCCCAGCACCTCCATCGGCGATCGACTTATCATTTTCGTCCACCGCCACGTTTTCCGAATCGGAAGCGATGCGGTCGACTTCCATTGCGATAAAACCGGCGAGCTTTAGAATGCGTATATTAAGCAACTGATAAACGCAATGGGAGCAAATTTTTATAATTAATCTTTATTGAAAGCTTTAAAATTAACCACAGTAATCAATAAGAACAAACGTGATGCCCGTATCGTTTACAGTGTTATGTATTTGTGTGTGCGTATTTGTTTTGAGAATACAATCGACGTGAAGTCAACTGAATAACACATCAGTGCTGCCAACGTAGTTCATAAAATATTGCGGAACTAGTGTCAATCGGGGTCTTAGAGTACAAATAACCAAGCTATAGAGCGCGCATAAAACTCTTTGCCCATTATGCCAATCGTCAGCGGGTGTTCTATAAATACTGATACATAGATGAAGCGGTTGAATGCAATGCCAAGATTGACACTTATGCGTTATTGTACTTAAGTTATTAGTTTAAATTAGGTAAGTATTTAGTGAATAATGAGTAGATAGGTAATTTGTAAGGCAGGTTCCAGCAGATCAACAAAATACAAGTATGATCGAATTTATTAAACGATTTTTATTAATTAAACATAATAATCTGATTAATTTACAACCTCTTATAAAAAGTTAACTTATTACACAATAAATCTTACTTTACATTTAAGCTCTGGTATTGCACCTACAACCAGCTTGCGCAGTCCACCCTTGCTTTCAAAAATGTACGAAGCATTAAAATGGATGAAACATATGAAACTCCTGATGTTGGACTCCAAGTCGTGCCTTTTTATAGCTACCACCCATTAATTTGCCAATTCACAATTTTCGGAAATCAGAATTTAGAAATGTAATTTAACCGTAGTATTTACCTTTATTATGTACCTAAAAAAACACCAATTAATAATTTATTTTAGACATTGATCCATATGGGTTAGGAATACAAATGATCTTAACTTTTAACATCATAACTATATTATAATTATTACGAAAGAAATCATGTTATTAAAAATATTTAAGTACAACGTGGTACAGCACTAGCTCTAATTCGGAGAAAACCCGAAGCGCGAAGCACGGGACACATGCTGTGTTGCCCCAGCCGCGTACCTCCCGCTACACCTTTTGAACCTCAAGTAATTTTGTTAAGATCAGTATTTTCTTATTGAAATATTACATAGCGATGAAAAGAAATATCATTGCTATTATTAGTTTGCATCCGTGAATCGCTTTTACAGATTAGCACTAAAAATTTCACCATGATAATTTAAAATTCAAATAAATACTGTTGAGAGAAACAACGCACGTGACCTTTCGTAACTAATAATGGTCATCCTTGCCATTTCGAGACTGTTCATTCAAGTGCTTACTGTTCATACTCGCTAACGCGCGCTCTATAGTTTGCCTATAAATACTCTAAGATCGGGGCTTTTAATACGAAAGGTCGGTTTTTAACGCCTGATTACCATCAAAGTCAAACAATTTAAGGAATTACATATTATGAACCTCTTTTAAATGTGGATTAAAGGAAGTTAACGTGTAATTCCTTATGTAATATTATGGTTTGTCAATATTTCTAAATACATATTTACATTTACGGGTAACATTAACATTAACAACCAAATTATTATCAAAAAGTGCAATGATCTATTATTAATACAAAAATATACGTTCATCAGATCAGAATGCGCTTCAAGCAAGCTTAACAATCACATTGGTAAAAGAGCTACATATATAAAATTTATAGTGTAAGAATGATGACAAAAAGGCAAACCTAACGACACCGTGCATTACAAAAAACCGTCAAACTATAGTACATTACAGGAGATTACAAATGAATACGCAAAAATATATAATAAAACTATATAAACATATATAGCATATGTCACTCCCAAAATTAAGATAAATCTAACGACATTTCATATGTTAAAATCCATCAAGCCGTGTTGGCTACAGAGCGTGCCAAAGAAATAGACATACTTATATATTCACGAAAAACATTACCCTCCTTCTGGGGCAGTCGGGTAAAAACAATAGGTACCTTGCAAGGACTTCTATGAATACTCAGCTCTACTTCTATGAACAATTCAGAATAAAAACTGTGTCACAGCCATGGATCGCGAGGGCGTGAGCGCTGGCTGGCACGGTAAATACACCACGCAGCTGTAGAATTATTAAAATTTGTTCGGTATTTTATTTGAAAGTATAATTATTGTTTCCCATATTGTTATTTTGTAGTGTTCTTATATTATATTTCGTAAATTATTTTAAAATGATTTGTATGTAACTGTTTACTACAACAAGGTTATAATAAATTCCAATAAAAATATATTTGTAATAAAAACTTTCAAAAGGAAGGTTTTCCTTTGAACGGGCACTTAAATAATGGAAATTTTAGAATAGAATAGAATCATTTTTATTCAATACAGATTACAGTACCTACATAATACTTATTGAAGGTCATTTTTTTACTTTTACCACTGGTTCGCAAAAAAAACTCTGTCTTGGTAAGAACCAGCAATAAACCCGGAGGGACTTTTTTTTAAAAAGAGCACAATTTGCAATATAATATTTTATACAATTGTTATGAAAACATTTAGAAAGAGCATGGTAGCGATCACCTCATTCCCAGGGGTTATTACCAGTCATGTACTCTTTAGTAGTATATAATATATAACAGTATATAACCCTTACTAGACAATTTTTGCTTAATTAATAATTTTAACCTTTTGATAGATAAGGTCTGCATATTTTCTGGGACTTTGTTGTAAAAGCGTATACATTGACCCATGAAGGAATTACTAACTCTTTGGAGTCTAGTAACTGGTATAACTAATTTGTGCTTGTTCCTAGTATTTACAGAATGTACATTACTATTTTTAATAAAACTATTTTTGTTTTTGTGTACATACATTAAATTCTCGTAAATATATTGAGAGGCCAAAGTTAATATATTTATTTCTTTAAATTTTTCTCTGAGGTATTCCTTTGGACCTAAGTTATAAATTGCTCTTATGGCTCTCTTTTGCAAAACAAAGATAGTTTCAATGTCAGTAGCATTACCCCATAGCAAGATTTCATATGACATTACGCTATGGAAATAACTAAAATAAACTAATCTAGCTGTTTCAACACATGTAAGGCATGTAATCTTTTTTACAGCATGTACTGCAGAACTAAGTTTGCTAGCTAGTTTAGATATATGAGAGCCCCATTGAAGCTTCGCGTCAACTGTAATTCCGAGAAAAACAGTGGATTCAACAAGGCCCAGCTCCTCCCCATTTAAAAGCACACTGGTATTCACCTGTTTAACATTAGGTGTGGTGAACTTAATAAATTTCGTTTTATTACCATTTAAATATTTATCCATATATAGATTATCCATACAAATAAATAAAATTGGAATGTCTGTTTGTAACGTCAAAATAACAGCTTTTAACTAAATGCATCTGAAAGTACATACATTATTTATAACAAAAAAAAATCAATTTTTATAATTTTTGTCCGTCTGTCTGTCTGTCTGTCTGTCAGTCGGTCTGTCTGTCTGTCTGTCTGTCGATCATTCTGTCTGTCTGTCGGTCTGTCTGTCAGTCTATCTGTCTGTCTGCCTGTCTGTCTGTTTGTTCCGGCTAATCTCCGAAATGGCTGAACGGATTTTGACGGGACTTTCACTGGCAGACAGCTGACGTTATAAGGAGTGACTTAACAAAACAAATTATTGACGTTAAACCAGTTTACTACTTTTGATATAGCATTATTCATTTTGTCATATTTCAATAATTACTTTTTTAGTCGGAAAAGCAACGAAGTATCATCAGCAAATAATACTATATCATGGTTATTCCCTACCAAGTAAGGTAAGTCATTAATATAATCTAAGAACAGAAAGGGACCAAGAACTGAGCCCTGAGGAACACCCATAGATACTATCGATCCGGAAGAATTAACTTATCCTAAGAAATTTAACTGACTCACGCTCTTTTATTTCAGATTTTGCCATTAGTGGCATTGTTTGATTTGTTGGTTGTTAAGTAATTTACGGATAGTGCCTATGTGCACAAGAACTAAAAATCGTGCACCTATATAAAATCATGGGCTGCTATAATGGATCGTAAAAAATTATAATTACGGACGGTAATTTTACAGTGTAGTGTAGTGCAGAAGCGGTCATATAACTGTTAGACTGACTGATTGTAGCAAGGAATATAGTTACTAATATAGTTATTATACATTAATTAAACTACTTTTGGATTATATCGCGTTTAATTAACTTATTTTGTTCCCGCGTTTCGGGTGCTTTACAGCACCCATGGTCTGAGGGACTGAGGTGATTGACGTCCCAATGTCAAAGTTAATACAGGTACCTTTTTTAATTATTATTAATTTTGGTCCGATCTACGCAGAATGAACTAACTGTGTCTTGAAGTCTTGCAGTGGTATGCTTGGGTTTAGTTTTAATTTTATTAATTACAGGATCCCAAGCAAGTGATAATACTCAGCCTCCTCTCTATTGAAATTAGGATGTTTTTTAATTTCAATAGCCTCACATATCATCCTTGGCAGAATCGATGTTCTTTCGCGAGAATCTGTGTTTCAAATCTAATGTAATGGTGGGGGCCGTCACAGGATATGATCACAAACTGCAGACTTCCGGAACGTTGGTGCTTCACGTCAGCTATGTGTTCTTTTACGCGGGTTTTAATAGATCGTTTTGTTGCCCTATATGAGACCACATTCACAATCAAGCATACACTCCTGCATCTTGTAGAGGAATATTACACTTGACGGATGGTAGAACTGACTAATTTTCTTCGGCGGCGGCGAAGAATGTTCTTATAAACTCGCTTCAGATGTAGCCAATCTTGTCTGTGACACCTCGGCATATGGTAGTACAGCAGGTACACGCTCGACTGTGGCTGGCTTCACTCGGTCACTGTGACGTAGCGCGGGACGAAAGCTTGTGTTGCAGAACCTGTGACGTGCTGAAGCTCGGCGGCCAGGTGTTTGCTGTCACAGATCCTCGTGCTCTCTGTAACAAAGATTTGCCGGTAGCCAACTGTGAAGGATGATGGTGGGATTCACCATTTGAATATCTGTTTGTCTGGGTCTTTTCATACACGGTGTGATCTATGGTGTTGAGCTGAATGACTAACACATCAGAAAGCTAAAATTATTTGCCTCTAACTCAGTAAATTGTACTAGTTTATGGAATTAAGATTCTAAAATGCAGCTACTTGTCTGATGGCAAACTGTGAAGTATCGTCTACGCATAAGCACGTCCATCAGACAAAGTAACTGCATTTTAGAACATCTTAATTCCATAAACTCTAAAATTCAATTTACTATGGAGTTAGAGGCAAATAATTAGCTTCCTAGATGCATTAGTCATTCGAAATCCTAACAACACCATAGGTCACACCGTATAGAAAAAGACCCATACAACAGATATTTAAATGGTGAACCCACCATCATCCTTCACAGTTGGCTACCGTGGGCAAATCTTTTGTTACAGAGAGCACGAGGATTCAGACAGCAAACACCTGGCTGCCGAGCTTCAGCACGTCAAGCAGGTTCTGCACGACAACAAGCTTCGTCCCGAGCCTGGCTGTCACAGTGACTGAGTGAAGCCAGCCAGTCGAGCGTGCTGCTGTATACCATATGTCAGAGGTGTCACAGACAGATTGGCTACATCTGAAGCGAGCTTTATAAGAACATCTTCGCCGCCGAAGAAGATTAGTCGTTCTTACCATCCGTCAATGTAATATTCTCTACAAGATGCAGGAGTGCGCTTGATTGTGAATGTGGTCTCTCATATAGGGCAAACAAACGATCTATTAAAACCTCGCGTAAAAGAACACATAGCTGACGTGAAGCACCAACGTTCCGGGAAGTCTGCAGTTTGTGATCATATCCTAGACGGCCTCTACCATTACATTAGATTTGATAAACCATAGATTCACGGAAGAACATCGATTCCTGCCAAGGATGATATGTGAGGCTATTGAAATTAAAACATCCTAATTTCAATAGAGAGGGAGGTGGTATTACCACCTGCTTTGGATCCTGTAATTAATAAAATTAAAACTAAACCCAAGCATACCACTGCAAGACTTCAAGACACAGTTAGTTCATTCTATGTAGATCGGACCAAAATTAATAATTAAAAAGCTGAAGGTACCCGTATTAACTTTGACATTGGACGTCAATCACCAGTCCCTCAGACCATGGTGCTGTAAAGCACCCGAAACGTCGGGAATTAATAAAATAAGTTAATTAAACGCGATATAATCCGTAAAAGTAGTTTAATTCAATGTGTGTCGCGTAAATATAAGAAATCATTATAGTTATTATAGTTATGTACATAGATAATATACTTTGTAGGGTTATATACTTAGATTATTTATAAGTAGGCTATAGAGCGCAGATTTTCAGATTATCGAAAAGCTGTGAATTGGCAAATACATGGTTAGTAGCAATAAAAAGGCCTGTGGCAGCGTTGCAGAAAATCTTGCTCGGCGGGAGATCTTCCCTTTTCCTTTCACGGCTACAGGCCCAACATCAGGAGTTTAGTTTGAACTAACTAGCTTCGGCAGGTGTGTATATTCACGATTTTTTCAAAACTAATGGATGTCATTCAAAAATATATTGATATTAGAATGAAATATTTTGTACGTAAAACTGCGATGAAGCAAACAAAACGACATTTTTTTGTATTTGATTAATCAACATCGTTTTATAAATTCGTACCTGTATTTTATTGATCTGCTAAAACTTACCATATAATTATTATAAATATAATAATAAATAATTATTAAATTACCCACTTACTAATTTTTACTACTTACCTAATTTAAAATAATAAATTAAGTACATACACTGACGTTTAGTTAGGCGTCAATTTTGGCACATCACTATTCAACTGTTTCATCTATGTATCAGTATCTATCACTGCCTATAATATGATGCTTATATCTATAGAACACAACACCTGCTGATTTACGCTTGGCACAACGGGCAATTAGCGATACGCGCGCTCTATAGCTCGCTTTTTTATACTCTAAAGTTATATAATATGGCGATGTAAATAGGGTGAATGTATAGCAGTGTTTCCACTTTTTGGGATTTCGCCCTTTTTTAGGGCGAAACCGCTCATTTAAAGTATGGTTTAGGGCTATTTTGGATTTAGGGTAATTTGGGGTAAAATTGAATAATAAAAAGAATGTAAAGGTGGTAACACTATTTTAACATAGGCTTCGCCGTTCCGAAGTTTCTAACACCTAGTCATCTTCTTCTCACAGACAAAGGACCATCAATTAAAGAAAAATACGCAAAAATTAAATTTAATGGTTGGAGAATCCACATTTCAAGAATTGGCTGAAACGATCAGATAAAAGCGAAACTAAAGCCTATTGTTAAACAGATGGCCATTATATCAAAATGTGGTAATAATTCATAGTTAGTAGACACCTGAACCATAGTAATAAGGTTTTAGAAATGCAACTAAAGATATACGATTTTCCGGTACCCTCTGTTTCTTCTCTTGATTAATTGCTTACTACCTAAGTAATAAACGATTTATGATCGTAGAAAAACGCTTTATTAAAATAAAAAATTTTGTTTTATTTCTAACTCTTTAATTTTACAATTTTTAATTTTACGCCCTAAATCAAGGATTTTCGGAGACTAATTATTTAAGGTATTTAGGGCAATTGTCAAAAAAATCTAGGGCAAAATTAAAACCTGATAGTGGAAACACTGATGCATAGAGTCTATGGAGTGAATGTGAACCATAGATAAAACCTTATAGTGTGAAGTGAAAGCTTCGTTTTCATTCACAAATTTTATAGTAAATAGTAAAAATACTAAATAGTAAATAGTAATATATACCAGGACCAGGACATTGATTTATTTTAAGAAAAGGTGTTTTGAAGAAAACTAAGAGCTCTGTATCAGAGGCCTCTAAACCCCATAACTAATAAATTTTGCAAATGAAGAAACGAAAAGAAAACCCCTTCTCTAAGAAATTCGATCTGCTAAACACTCAAGAACACATAGATGATATATTTTGGTCATCTAGTGAATCGAGTGACTATGAAAACCTATCATCTAATTTGTGTCGTGATGCTATTACCTTGAAATCACATAACCGAAAGAGAAAACGGAAGAAAAGTATAAATAGGAATACTTCGAACTTAAATATTAGTATTATTAAAGTACCAGAAATCAAGAAACAAATAAACTCTTTAGAGAAGTCTCCAATTTTAAGTTCTACATGTAAAATAAATCAATGTTTGCAAAGCCCTATTTTAGAACCTTTAAAAAACCGCTTACCATCTTATAAATGTGCTTTAAATATAGATTCTTCACCAGTGTTACAAACTTTACACACATTTCAAGAAAATAAGTTTCATTTGAGGGAAAGGAGTCCTGTATTGGTATTGAAACATGGATCACCTAGTGGGACAACAAAAATAAAAAAGAAGCTATTTGCATCTAATAAATATGATATTAATGAAACATACTCACACACAGTAGAACCTAAGAATAAATATTCAATTATAAAATTAAACAAAATTTCTTGTGATGATCATAAGTCAAAGGTTAGTGATGTCTATCAGAATAATAATTGTAATACTATTACTAATTTGAATCATCAAGATCAAAATTCAGAAAAAAAAATCATAAAAGAAATAGAAAGTAAGTTAGATCAAATCAAAAGTAGAGAAGAATCAAATGATTTGTGTGTTAACAATACTACCTTTGCATCACACTCAGTTGTAAATGTATTGAAGCCCAAGACTACAATAGATTTAGTGAACAATGTGCAATTATATTTTGACAGTCATTTTAGTTCTGAAAATGCTTCACAACAGTCAATAAGTGAATGTGAGTCTTCAACACCACAAAACACTTCAAAGTTCAGTGATGATGTAGAAATTGTCAACTCTATGACACAAGCCAAAGATTCCTTACAAGTAGTCCAAGACGAAATAAGCCCATTAGCATTAAATGAAAGTTATGAGACAAACATAAACTTAATAAAGTCAAAAAAGGTTAAATATAGAAAGGATGGATTGGCCTGCCGCCTCAGTGGCCTATTGAAAAAACAGAATGCTAATATTTCTTTATGGCAACATGAAAAGTTTCTAGCACAAAATTCAAATTTTCTCATTCCAAAAAGTGAACACATTGTTTTCCGAATCCAAAAAGTCAATTTAAAATATGGCTCCTATTTAATTGAAACAATAGATTTACATGACAAAAGGTTTTTAATATTTATAAATGGATATTATGTAAATGATAATTGCAGTATTGTTCCTGATGTTATATTAAAGATATATGAACCATATAAGATACTAGATTTAACAAATGATTGTAAACTTGTGGTCAATGTAAGCAAGTTTGAGTGTGTACCAATTGTAATGTAATATAATAAATGCTTTAGTCATTAGACATACCTACAAACATTCACTTTAAGTAGTTTTTATTCTATGTAAAATATTATCCTTTTTTTCCATATTTAATTGACTTGGTTAAGCAGTTTATTTTATTTTTTATTTATTTAATCTTGTTTGTTGACACCTTAACAACAAGGGTAACAAAGGGCAAACTTAATGCCTAACGGCATTCTCTGCCAGTCAACCCGTGGAGTAGCGAGATTTTGTGGCAGGTGCAAATACATATATATATATACATACATACTAAGATATACATATAATATACAAAACTTTACATATAGTGTATGTAAATATATGAACAAAATATGTATCATACATAGATATACTATATACGTTACATATAATAATAAAATACATATATTGAAATTGCACATAATAAAACATCTAAATGTATCAAAATATATCATCATCATTCTTAACATATAACATCGCTTCGTTTCAAAAGAAAGCAATGTACCAACTTTTAAAACAGTCCTTACTTGGCTCTTCTTATGTTTTCGGGCAAGGAGTTCCAGAGTAGTGTTGCCTGAATAGTAAAGGAATTGTTGGTGAATCCAGTGAAATGAGATGGAATGCTGATCTTATGATTAGATGAGGCGAAGAACCTTATCATGAGTTGAAAAGAGATATTGGAATTTGTCCTTGAGATATGTTGGAGAAGTTGGATTATTCAAAATTGAGAAAAGAACAAGCAGAATTCTAGAGTTTCGTCTTTGTCGGATAGTAAGCCATTTCAGGCGTTCACGATAATGAGAGATGTGATCATATTTTCGGAGACTAAATATATATCTAATACAGTTATTGAGAAGACGCTCTAGCTTGTTAAGAAGATTTTGGTTCAAATCTGGGTAGCACACATCTGCGTAATCAATTAAGGGCATTATAAGTGTTTGCGCAAGTGTTAGCTTAGTCTTAATTGGAAGAAAGTTCTTCAGGCGATAGAGGGATCGTAAGGTGGCAAAGACTTTGCGGCTAATTTCGGTGACATGCGTACACCAGTTCATTGTGTTATCCATATACAGGCCAAGATTTTTTACAGAGGAAGAGAACGGTATCAGTATATCACCGTAATAGACAGCAGGTAGGCTTGCCACATCAATTTTGGACAACATTCTCACCTACGATTATAGCTTGACACTTCGTTGGATTAACTGATATTCCAAAACGCCTAGACCATTCTTTTACAGCTTCCAAGTTCAGATTGATCATTCTTATAGCGTCATGGAGCTCTTCAATAGATGAGTGCAAGTAAATTTGGAGGTCGTCAGCATACAGATGGTACGAACAGTTCAGAATAGATGTGATCAAGTTTATAAAAACTGAGAAAATTAATGGAGAAAGTATACCGCCTTGCGGGACGCCAGCATCAAGACTAGCCCACTTGGAACTCTTCTGTCCCAAATGGACAGACTGCTGACGCCCGCGAAGATATGAAGAACCAATCCAAGACTGAGGTGCGAATCTTAAATAGGACAGGATAGATAAAAGGATATCATGGTCCACTGCGTTAAAAGCATTAGAAAAGTCAACAAGCACCATTACAGTAACTTTCTTCTTTCCATACCTTGTCTGATGTCTTCCGTAACTTTGAGTAATGCTGTAGTGGTGCTGTGACCGAGACGAAACCCAGACTGATAGTCGCTGAATAGATTATTTTAAATACAAAATTGGAGACTTGCTTATGTACGCAGCTTTCCAGAACCTTGGATAAAAAGGGCAATATAGATACAGGACGAAGGTGATTAGGTAATGTGGGATTCGATATTTTGGGAATAGGGCGTATGAAAGCCTTTTTCCAGACATTTGGGTACTGACCTGAATCCAGCGAAAAGTTAATAATGAGAGTAAGTGCAGGTAGTACATACTCCAGTATATTGACTATCATAGTTCTACTGATTTCATCACAACCCACAGCCTTGGATTTAATGGCTATAATAATTTTTTTAATGTCATCCTGGTGAACTGGAGAAAATTGAAAAGAAGGAATTTGAGGAGATTGGATAGAAGCTAAATAGGCTATCGTTTGAGATCGTACAGTAGTGTCCATAACAGGAGCAGAAGCAAAGTGGAGATTAATGTCATCACAAGACAAGTAAGAAGCGCACTCAGAGTAGACTCCATCTCACCCACGCCAATTGACCTAAGAAACTTCCAGACATTAGCTGGCGAAGAATTAATTTTATTATTATAAGTTGTTATGAGGAAGATGCTGCTGCCCATCACCCATTTCAATTTCCCTCTGTCGCTTCTTACGACACCCACGGGACAATATGGGGTAGTGGATATTTTTAAACTGCCACTACACGGCATGTGTTTTTTAATCTTATTCATCACAAATTTATCCAAATTGTACAAAGTGAAAAAGCATACAGTATAAGTTTGTAATTTTTATTATATTTTTTGTTTTACTTTCCGTAATTCATTATCATGAATTCTGCTATGCACATTTAATACATCTTTTCTACTAAAACTCTTTCCACAATTAGCACAGAGGTATGGTCGGATTCCATTGTGAGTCTTCTCATGGTTGGAAAGTTGTATTTTCTGGGTGAAAGACTTGTTGCATGTTTTACAATTGTATGGCTTTACACCACTATGGATAAGGGAGTGCCTGTCAAGAGAGCTCTTCTTGGAGAATCTGAAAAGAGAAAATGGATTCCTTATTTTGATTCATCAGCGGAATATAATAGTTCACTGCTGGAGATGGCCCCCTCCTCTTATAAGGAGGTTTTTGCCGTAATTATTACGGTTGGCAAGCAGATTAATGATTACAGTGCCAGCCACCTTTGACTCTGCTTCTGATCACCGGTCTTGGTATTTCACATATGGTATAAACGAGATGGTGATATCACCATGTATTGGAAGCGATTACATTTTCTTAGCATTTTATAGTTGCCTCTTACAACACCCTCAGGACAAAATGGGGTGATCGCTTCTATGATGGCACCACATGGGCAATTTATTATTAATATCCATTTATTAACTTTCTCTGTCCAGTTTCCAGAAACAATAGTAAGATAATAGCAAAAACCAATATGTGGGCCACAGGACAGTGAATGTGTTAAGCTTTCCAGTTTTCCTAATTCGTAGTACAACAAGTAGTAAAATGAGGCACAACTTCCAAATGATTTTCTCCAGCCCTTAAACATGTCAAGAGCCGTGGTATAGTAGGTAAGAGTTCAGCTCAGCTGTAAATTTCACAGTACACGAGCAACCTGGGATCGATACCTGACAGCACCAATGAAATAGTTAATTGCAGTTTTAAGTGCTGATTTACCACATGCTCGGCAGTGAAGGAATACATCGTGAGTAAACCTGCATGTCTGAGAAATAAAAAAAAATATTACAAAGACATGTCCAAGTCATGTTTCAAGTCCACCAACATGCATCGGGGCAGCGTGGCACCCTAAAATCCTCTCAGAAGTGAGAGAAGGCCTGTGCCCAGCAGTGGAACGTATATAAGCTGTAACTTTAGCTTTTTAAACATGTCACTACTTGCTCTTTTAATTGGGGTAGGTAAATACCCCCAGTTGTTATGCTTTTAAATGTTGGAAGTAGCAAATTGTATTCATTTAGCAATTCCAGGTTCTGTATTTAATCCAAAGTATTCATTCATTCACAGTTTATCAAAAGTCAACTGCTGAACGTAGGCCTCCCTCTTGACTGAATCATATGGTGGATTTTGCCATAGTTACCATGTTTGCAGGTGGGTTGGCAACTGCAGTTTTTTAGAACGAAGTTCTTTATCGGACGGTACGGATTTGACGGATGGGGGCTAGGCGACTAAAAGTGTAAGATTTTTCCATCATGACCCCTTCTGACGTAGTGTAGACGGCCTTGGCGGCTATAAGGAAGCGAGATGGAATATATCCATCTCCCGCCATGAAAGAAATATTATTTTATTTTAAGTGACGCTTCATTTTAATAGACACTAGTAATTCATTTATTTGTATTTGTTAATCAATAATATAATATGTTTATCAATAATAATACACTACAAAAGGAACTTCGTTCCAACCGAGTCTTCCACAACACTCACGCATGTTTTTTATTATTTGAGTTATTATCAAAAGATGCTGCTGCATATCTAAGGTCAGTCCTTTGGTGTCTAAGGGCCCAAAATGGAAGGATTTTTTGTTTTTTATTTCATTTCTGTCTATTTCTTCTATAACAATTGATTTATTTATATTATTTTCTATATTTTTGAATAAAGATTTTATTTCAGAATTTTTTATTTTTGGAACAATATTTGCTATACAGTTTTCTCTTTCACAATTTATATTATTGTCATGGAATTTTATGTGTCCTACTAATGTATCTTTTCTTGTGAATCCCCTACCACAAATGTCACAGAGAAATAATAGTTTTTTATCACTGTGCACTGAATAATGTGACATTAAATGTACTTTCTGATAGAACCTCTTGAAACATTTATTACATTCAAAGGGCTTATCACCTTTATGTGTTAATAAATGTCTATCTAAGCAAAATTTACTGGTAAATGTTCTACTACAAATTTCACATATGAAGCATCTTCCATTTTCATGAACTTTTATATGAATCTTTAGACTATGTTCATGGATATATTTTTTATCACATATACTACAGTAGAAATATTTGTCTTGTTGATGACTGTTCACATGCGCGGTAAATTTATTTTGTAAAAAATATGACTTATCACACATGTGGCAAACATATTTTGTTTTTCTTCTTGTATGAGTTATCAAGTGCGCTAGAAGGTTAGATTTTCTAATATAGCGTTTATTGCAGTGATCACACTCGAACATTCTTTTCTATAAATATATTTTTTTAAACAAACAACAAAGCAATATTATTAACGAACATAAAATGCAATCATTTAATAAAATAATCAAAACTTGTGTATGTGTAAAAGTTATCTTACTTTGGCTTTTAACTAACTTTGCAATTATTGAAAGAAATTATTATTTATCTCGTATGTTCAAAAATAACAAATAAATAGTAAATGGGTTTGACTATCTTAAAACAACATGCAATAATAATAATAATATTATAATATGTATAAAACTAAAATGTAAGATAAACAATCAAGAATTTAAAAATATTTTGATTTTTGATTCGCAAGTTCGGAACTGTGGTCGGGAATCAAGTTAGGCAAAGCAAAGATCTTAGACCTTCCAGCCTAGTCCGATTAGTATTATGTTCACAATATGTTGAATCGGGTCATTGCGAAGTTCTTGAAAGATTTTGACGATAGCTTAACCCGGCGGACAACTTATGGCGATAATGTTCCTAGGAGGATAAAAAAAACCTAATATTTATATCATCGTCCAGCTCGTTATTACACAAAATCCCACTACTTTTAGGTACGTGTAGAAATTCACTTTAAACCATTATTAAAGCGATAAAACAGAAGCAGCAATCCTTAGGCTGTCAAATTTCCACCAAAACTCCCCTTTTATAACATTATATTCATCAATTGTCAACAAACAAAATTTTTCAAAGGAAAGGTATAAAGCTGATGATTTATTATTTAATATCTGTGACAATGGCCACAAGCACAGAATAAATAATAGTACCCACAATAAGGTACTCAAGGTCTTCAGGTTTTCAGGCAAAAAGAATAGGTACATACGTTAAACGCTGTAATATAGTATTTAAGATGCCGGAGTACTTGTTTCGTCGTTTACACTAACAGTTCTACAAGCATATCATATAGTTTCCTTTAGCTGACATTTAAAACACAAAATTATGAATCTCCCACCAAAATGCATTTTTTAGAGTTCCGTAGTTACACAACAAGGAACCCTCATAGTTTTGCCATGTCCGTCCGTCCGCGGTTTTGCTCAGAGACCCTAGGTGCTACAAATCTGTAATTTGGCATAGTTATAGATATCAATCACGTCTAGAAAACTGTGAAATAAAATCTTAAAAAACATTTTTATTTTGGGTACTTCCCATACAAGTAAATGGAGGATGATGTTTATTTACATGTCTCTTACATCATGTGGGGTATCGTTGGATAGGTCTTTCAACACTGGGGGTGTGGAACAACATCTTTTCGATTCAGGGTTCCGTTTGCGAAATATTTAGCTTTAAAGTGGTATTTTTCATTAGAGTCATGTGTCCCTTCCCCCCACCCCTCTACCAACTAAACCGCTATTTTTGGAAATGTGTAAAGTATACACGATAGTAGTATATCGAGTGTCCGGTAATGAATGGATAACCTTGAAATGTCCGCTAGTAAAGTAACCATTTTAACATTTAAATTGGTTATTTTATTACATTTAAATAAGTTAATTTTAATGTAATGTAATAAGTTAATTAATCCCGTGTAGTGGCGGGTTAGAATACCCACTACCCCATATCTTCCCGTGGGTGTCTTAAGAGGCGACAGAGGGAAACTGAGGCAGAAGATGGGCAGCAGCATCTTTCTGATAACAGCAAATAACAATAAAAAAACTGCGGTTGCCAACCCGCTCGCCAAGCGTGGCAACTACGGCAATATCCCCTCAATGAAGAAAGTTACGAAGAGACGGCCCCCAGTCCCCGGCGGCCCCGCTATTCCTGGCTACGGTGGCGACCATGGTAACTGCGGGGCAGGGGGTGCTAAGAATCTCCGGTGGAGGTTCGGTTGCCACCTACGACGACTCGACCTGGCAACTTATAACGCACGCACTCTGAGGACTGACGAGAAGATCCTGGAGCTGGAAGAAGAGATAGACAAGTTGCGCTGGAATATTATAGGATTATCCGAGGTCCGAAGAGAGGGGGAGGACACGGTAATCCTCGAATCCGGCAACTTGTTCTATCACCGGGAGGGCGACCATCTGTCCCAAGGAGGTGTCGGATTTATCGTCCACAAGTCTCTCGTTAACAACGTTAAGATTGGGAGTGTGTCGACGAGGGTTGCGTACCTTATACTCAGAATCACCAAACGGTATTCGCTGAAGGTCATACAGGTTTACGCACCAACTTCGGCACACCCCGATGAGGAGGTGGAGGAAATGTATGAGGATATCTCTAGAGCCATGCATTCCTCTAAAACCCACTATACGGTGTTAATGGGAGACTTCAACGCAAAGCTAGGCACAAGAGAGAACGGTGAGCTGAAAGTAGGGAAATTCGGATTAGGGCAACGGAACCCAAGGGGCCAGCAGCTGGCCGACTTCATGGAGAAAGAGGGACTCTTTATGATGAACTCTTTCTTCCAGAAGCGGCTCCACAGGAAGTGGACCTGGTCGAGCCCCGACGGTTCGACAAAAAATGAGATTGACTTCATTATGACGACTAGACGCCAACTGTTCAGTGATGTCTCAGTGATCGCGAGGGTGAAAACTGGTAGCGATCACCGAATGGTTAGAGGCACACTGAACCTAAACGTTAAGTTGAGAGGTGTCGTCTAATGAAGTCAACGCTCCGTCCCCCTCGTGCTCTAATCCAAAGTCCCGAAACCTTTCAGCTCGAGTTACAAAACCGTTTTCAGTGCCTAGAAGATTGCAATGCAGTGGACGATATGAATGACAAGCTCGTGGAAACTGTCCATGCGGTCGGAGCTAAGTTTTGCAAGACCCGTCGCAGAAGAACACAAAAACTCTCCGATCACACTCTTAATCTCATGGCTGTTAGACGGGAAATGAAGCTGCAATCTTCAGTAGATTTGATAGCATACAGGCAACTGAACAGACAGATCTCCAAATGCATGCGGCGGGACTTGCGCAACTTCAATACAGCTCGTATTGAAAAAGCGATCGAGCGGAACCAGGGCTCCAAAGTCTTTGCCAGAGATCTGTCTGCCAGAAAGAGCCAACTGTCGAAGCTGAAGACCGAGTGTGGCAGCGTCGTTTCCGGGACACCTGAGATTTTGAGTGAGATTGAGAGGTTCTATGGGCAGCTGTACACATCATCGTTGGAGCCACACGCAAGTGTGAGTAACGATCCAAGAGCGAGTCTTATCCGACACTATTCCGATGATATCCCGGACGTCAGCCTGAGCGAGATTAGAATGGCTCTCCAGCACCTTAAAACGGCAAGGCCCCAGGCGAGGATGGAATTACAGCGGAGCTTCTGAAAGCGGGTGGAAAACCGGTACTTGAAGTCCTTCAGAAGCTCTTTAATTCCGTCCTACATGGTGGCACTACACCGGAGGCGTGGAGCAGAAGTGCGGTGGTCTTGTTCTTCAAGAAAGGCGACAACGCTCTCTTGAAGAACTACAGACCGATTTCCCTTCTGAGCCGCGTCTACGTGCTGTTTTCGAGAGTCATTACGAATCGTCTCGCACGCAGACTCGACGACTTCCAGCCTCCCGAACAAGCCGGTTTCCGAAAAGGTTTTAGCACCATAGACCACATACATACCCTTCGGCAAATTGTACAGAAGTCCGAGGAGTACAATTTGCCACTATGTCTGGCGTATGTGGACTATGAGAAAGCCTTTGATTCCGTCGAAATTTGGGCGGTGCTGCAGTCCCTTCAGCGGTGCCAAGTTGACTGTCGGTATATCGAAGTGCTGAAGTGCTTGTACAGTAGGGCTACGATGGCTATCCGAGTACAGAACCAGAGTACAAAAATTATCCAACTGCAGAGAGGTGTAAGACAGGGTGACGTTATATCCCCGAAACTCTTCACCGCTGCATTGGAAGACGTTTTCAAGCTTCTGGACTGGAAAGGATACGGCATTAACATCAATGGCGAGTACATCACTCACCTTCGATTTGCCGATGACATAGTCCTTATGGCAGAATCGCTGGAGGACCTAAGCACTATGCTCAATGACCTCAATAGTGCCTCCCAACGGATAGGTCTTAAGATGAACATGGACAAAACAAAGATCATGTTTAATGTCCATGTCACACCTATGCCGGTAGTTGTTGGGAGCACTAAGCTCGAAGTTGTTGACGAATATGTTTACCTGGGACAAATAGTCCGACTAGGTAAGTCCAACTTCGACCGAGAGGTCAATCGACGGATTCAACTCGGCTGGGCAGCGTTCGGGAAATTACGGCACATCTTCTCGTCAGGTATACCTCAAAACTTGAAAACGAGGCTGTACAACCAGTGCGTGTTGCCAGTGATGACCTACGGAACTGAGACGTGGTCCTTCACTGCTGGCCGGATGAGGAAGCTCAAGGTCGCTCAGCGAGCTATGGAGAGGCTATGCTCGAGTCTCACTGCGTGATAAACTTAGAAATGAGGATATCCGCAGTAGAACCAGAGTGACCGACATAGCCCAACAGATTAGTAAGCTGAAGTGGCAATGGGCCGGCCATATAGCTCGAAGAACCGACAACCGATGGGGAAAAAAGGTTCTCGAGTGGCGGCCTCGTACCGGCGGATGAAGTGTAGGGCGTCCCCCCACTAGATGGAGTGACGACCTGGTAAGACATGCAGGAAGTCGATGGATGCGGGTGGCTCAGGACCGTGCTTTGTGGCATTCCTTGGGGGAGGCCTATGTTCAGCAGTGGACTTGTGAAGGGCTGTAATGATGATGATGATGAAGTTAATTTCTAATACTTAATTTGGTTTCAATTTGTTTAAAAATAGCTGTTTTCATGTATGATCAACTCCTGATGTGTTTTTATTAATTCCCAATGATCAGAGACAATTCAATTTAAAAAATGTTCCCATATTACAAATTTTGTTACTTAGTCAAATTTTCTCCTTTTCTACATTAATGGCAATAAGTCACTATTTATGGAAGATACATTTATGAATTATACCACTATAAAATCTACACGAAACCGACATTATTGTAAAATTATTGGTCACCCATACATTCATAAATTTTTTCATACCCAAGAGGTTTGAACTTCGCTTACATAATATTTTTTGCATGTTTTTCAAAAATAAATTGATTTGCGATTTTTTTTAAATAAAAACTGCAAAAGCTATTTATACTATTTACTTTTTATCTATCAGCACAGTTAGTGTATAATAATAAAACAACAAAAAACCAATAGAAATCATTCGTTTTTGGTCATAGTGTTCAAGACAGTAAAATAAGATAGAAAAAAATCGACTTTTCTTTAAAAAAAAAATATATCAAAGGTACTACTTGTGAAATATTATGTTTCGTATTTTTTTCAGAACGGCCATAAGTTGTACTATAAGACATTTCAAGGTTATCCATTCATTACCGGACAGCCTGTATATAATAAAGTTAAAAGGAAAACTATCACAGCTAAGTAGCATCAGGCCTGTCTCACTTCGCGCTTTAGGCATGAAAATATACCTACGCTGCGCGGCCCCGCATGCGGGGTGCGGGGCTAATTCCGTGAAGTTGTCACGCGCCCGCTTGAGCTGACGCGCGCCTTACGTTAACATAAAAAATATTTTTCTCTAATAAGTATTAGGTCCTTACATATGAAATTGGCGTTTTGTACGGGAGGGATATAAAGTCAATTTTTTTTTGTAAAATATATTTAATTAATCGAAGTATGCACCGTTGTTATCTATGCACTTTTGCCTACTCATAGGTAGTTCATTGATCCCTTTACTAAAAAAACCATGGGGGCGAGAATCAAATGAATTTATAAATTTGAATTTGGAATTCTTAACCAGAGAGGAGATATTTCAGATCAAAGTGGTCAGTACGACAAAATTTTTCAATTTCATATGTAAGGACCTAATATTTAGGCACTTTTGATATTTATTTTTGAGTTTTTATTCAAGTATGGCCTCTCAAAAAGCCAAAAGGTACTGCATAGCATACGGGTGCTTAAATAACAATAGGAATTTCGACTTTTCATTCTTTACTGTTTCTAAGGATACCGAAAGTTAATATATTATTATTTATAGGTAGATCTAGATAATTAGGTATTTAGTTACTGACGCCATAGTTACAGATTTATTATAAGATTAGTGACCCGATCACAGCTTCGCAGTTTTCGAGTTTTTCGCGTATAATGCCAATGACCTTAAAATGATGTTCAGTGTAAGTAGACCTCCCAGTACTAGTGACTGCCTACTAATGCAAGTTCAGCATATACTGGTTATTGATTGAAAGTAGCAGCACTTCTCATTGCCACTCTTTCATTAATAAAGAAGTCTGTGAGAGCGTGGTCCCTCCCCCGGTCGAGCCGACCCATTCGTGCAACAACCATAATACAGCTGCAGCATGCCTCTACCACGTGTGTATATGGTTATATGTTATGAACCAAGCGATTAATCAATCAGGGCACTATTTATAATGCCCGGGAAATATGAATTGTGACAATTCAAATCGGGCTATGTAATTAATACTGATTTAAACTTCATTATTTATCATATTGTTTGGTCATTATGAATATTGCTACATAACTATTTGGCTATTTGATATAACCTAACGTAACCTAACCATGCTAATCACTTTTAAGCATCGATATATATGTACTACGTACTAGATTTGGCATTCCGAACATTCACTATGTTCAAATGAACTGTACTGCAATCCGTACACCTTTAGTGTCATTTAGTGTGGCTTCAATATTCATAGAGTGTGGAGCTGCGCTAATAATACGAGATTTCAAATTAAAAAGTTTAAACCTGAACGTAATTAATAATTCAGTAGTCAAATAAGTAAAATTATTTGTTGTTCAAGTGAATAAATAGGTAATAATATTACAATAGAAAAATAAATTTCTTCATTTATGTGCCACGCTATCTACAATCATAGACTAAAATCTACTATCTCCCGCGCATGCGCGAAAACAGAGCAGTGCACATTTTTTGTTTGGAATAGCTTCTCTAGTACGCAGTACATAGAACTCAATGCTTTTAAGACAATAAGTTAATATAATATACTAAATCTGAAATTAATAAGAGTATGTAGCCGGTGGAAGGAAAGGAGATCTCCCACCGGGCAAGGTGTTCTGCCTGGGGAGTGAGCAACGCTCCATGTGATACTTCGGAGCTATTCTATATATACTCGCTGTCCTTCGGAACTATGATAGCGTGATTCAGGCTTCGGTGCATTTCGTTTGTGGTGCGACGATAGTGCCGCCACATGTAAAAATGTGAAGGAAGGGAAAAACCACTTTGCAGTATCAAATGGCAGCAATGGGGCATTCGTTTCTTTGCGTTACAAATAAAAAATTCCTTTGATGAAAAACTTTATTCCAATTGTGTTTAAGTGTTAAATATATGACATAAAAAAAAACTTAACCTACCTAACCTAACCTATCTTTTTATTACTCTGTCCAATAAGTAACGGACCTTATTTTTAAAACCAAGTTAATTTCATTATTCAAATGTTTTATTACATTGCCTACTCATATTGGTCTTTATTCGTATTGCCCGGGCATTATGAATAATGCCCTTAATCACTTGATCTATTAATATATAATATTATTTTATGTAAAGTTATAAGTCTTTGTTTACTTCGGCGTGTATTTATTAATTAATTTTTCAAACTCCGTCAAACATAATATGATTCGTTAATCATATGATTATTTTTCCTTATCTTACTGTGATACCTCATGTAAGCAATAAGTAAAATACATTTTGAAACAATAAGGATAAAAAAGAAATAAAAATTGCCATATTAGTAGCGAAGAAAATATTTAAAAACTGGCAACACTATGGAAAACCCTTCAGCATTACGCTGTAGAGCTTTCAGTCGATAACTTTACCGAAGCTCACTAACATTCAGATGTTACTCGTTCAAATGAGGCATTAATTGCAATTTATTATGAAAAAGTTTTAAAATAAGTGTCGCGTTTTCACTAAAAGCATAATTTTTAAATTAGTGAGTTAATTGAGCGCATGTTTATTATTACAATAGTGTTTTGGTATGATTTTTATAACGATTTCATTTCAATTATTCAGTAAAGTGTATTGATTACTATTGGTGTAGTAGTGTTGAATAAGTTATTACTTCCTACAACTGCAGGTATGTATATCATATATCAGTATCTTTGATTTTATTAATTAATAGAGAAGAGATTACAAATAACAATTATATTTACATCATTATTTGTTTCTTTATCTAATTATTTTAGCATATAGGGTAAAATTTCAAATAATCGTAGTTTAGATCGTAAAATTTTCTGACTTAAAAAATGGGAGCTTCTCAATTCGACTGTAAGTTTTTTGTATGTATGGTTACACTTCGTCAACTGTGAAACGATTTTGATGATTCTTTTCTCTATTAAATAAGTTATACTTTAAGAGTTTGTCCCATATAAATTTGGAGAAAAAACTTCACCTCAAAGGGTGGAAAATAGGGGATGAAATTTTTAATGGAATTATTTAGACCACATTGAATAAAACTATTTTTACGAATTCTATCGCGTTAAATTTTTTAAATAGAAATCTTAATTTAGACGATATTGAGATTGTTATATCCTTAGTCCACCCAAAAGGGTAAAAAATAACTTTTAATAAAAGGTGAAAGCCAACCCTAAGTAACTAATAAAACCGGCCAAGTGCGAGTCCGACTCGCGCATGAAGGGTTCCGTACCATCGTAAAACACGTTTCTAGTAGGGAATGCCCCTTTAATGTTATAATGGCAACACAAAAACACATATTCTGTGAAAATTTCAACTGTCTACCTATTACGGATCATGAGATACAGCCCGCTGACAGATAGACGGACGGACGGACGGACGGACGGACAGCGGAGGCATAGTAATAGGATCCCGTTGGTTACCCTTCGGGTACGGAACCCTAAAAAGGATAAAATAAGTTCAATATCTGAAATCAGACCTTTAATTCAGCTATACATCGCATTATTTTATTCCTTTTAGCTTTTTGAAGTCGGCTTTATTTTTTATTACGAGTAATTATTTTTGTTTATTGTGTTAGATCATTTTTATATCTAGACAGACGGCAATCCCCAAGCCAAGTTCCGAAAAGATAGTTTCCTCATAATACCTTCAGAAGTCGATGCAAAAGTAGGTATATAGACGTATTAAATTCGTGAGTTTAGAAGCCGCCATGTGAATATTAACCGTGCAGTGGCGGTGTAAGAATATCAACTACCCCATATTGTCCCGTGGGCGTCGTAAGAGGCGACAGAGGGAAAATGAAACAGATTTTTTTTTAAACGTCATCTCCACTCCTGTATTTTGTATTTTCTCCTGTATCCTGGGTGCAGTTTACATACATTATATACAAGGACAAACATCCAGACCCGGAATAGGCCATACAAATACTTACTCCGTGCGGGATTCGAACCGGCAGCCCTTAGCGCTGCAACTTATTGCTGAACCACTGCGCCACGGAGCCGTCAATTTCATTTTACAATGCATGTCCGGAATTTAGGTATAATTTTATAAACAAGATGATTGCGGTTGTTACCTAAATAATTGCCAGTACATCCTATCAAAAGTCTACTGTTGGAAATAGGCCTCTCCATAAATGAGGTCTTCCAGATCCATGATTTTTTTACCACCAAGGCGGCGCCGCTTAGGAATAAGGTGAAATATTTGACAGATTTCATAGAGGAAGTCAATTGATTAGAAAAGTGGAAGAGGGTTGAGTAAAAAAAAGTTATAAATGTGTAAAAATTAAAGAACACAACACTGATGCATTGTTTTGTGTGCACACACACTAGAAACCGAAAAACTTTTATTTAAAAGGCAACCCCTCAACGATGATGACACTGTGTGACCATTTGCGTGATAAATAAAACCACTAGCGATACCTGGTGAGCGTAAGATGGATGGATATTTACCAATAGTTGCCACGCTTGGCAGGCGGGTTAGCAACAACAGTTTTGTGTTTTTAGTTCTTATTAGGAAGACGCTGCTGCCCATCTACTGGTTTGCTTCTTCTGTCGCGTCTTTTGACACCCGCGGAACGATATGAGGCAGTAGATAATTTTACACCGCCACTAAACTTTCGACCCAGGTAACTAATACTACTACTAACAAATCTAGTTAATTAATAAATAGTAAATACATTATTTTAATTCCTCTGCACAGAATTCCTTAAGCGAAGTATAGAGTGACCCCTCTAGATGCAGTGACGACCTGGTAAGAGATGCAGGAAATCGATGGATGCGGGTGGCTCAGGACCGTACTTTGTTGCATTCGTTTGGGGAGGCCTATGTTCAGCAGTGGACTTGTGAAGGGCTGTAATGATGATGATGATGATTATATAATTACACTATACAGTTAAAGCGTGTATGCGTAGATATATGGATGTAAAGGAGGCGAGAGAAGTGTGTCAGGATCGTGCCAAATGGAAGTCCGTAGTCTCTGCCTACCCCTCTGGGTGACAGGCGTGAGTGTTTATGTATGTATATGTATTATGTATATGTACAGTTAAAATTACTATTTATCCACTGTTATTATTGTATGGTATAATTTTTTGGGGTAATGCAACTAACGTAAATGAAACGTTTATACTATAGAAACGATGTTTGCGTATCATATACCGTAAGACAAATAGAGAAAGCCTAAGGAATTTATTTAAAGAAAAACGTTTTTTAACCTTAACTGGAATATATATCTTAGAGTTGTGCCTATTTATCAGAAATAATTGCGATTTATTCGAACAGAAACTTTCAACGCGGCAAAACTTACGCTCTTGCTATCAAAACGATCTTTATCTACCTAAAATTAAAAATAAATTGTTTGACAAAAGTGCATACATAACAGCAATTAAAGTATTCAGTCACTTACCCAATAGTATTAAGGCGACACCGCGAGAAAATGCATCTCCTTTCATCGAATAGTATAGGATTATGACACGACTAACGAAACTGGAATTTGGATATAGGTAAATTCATGTCATTATCTTGAATTTGCTTGTTCAAAAACACGATTGTATAATTTTGACTCGATCATAATTATTTGCGAAAACACCTCTAAAAAATCACTATAGTTGAAATTAAAACGAAATTACTTAATCTATATGCTTGGGAATGACTCAAATACATTCATAACATCAATATTCGTAATTTGCTTGCTCATTTTTTTGATTACTTAAATCAATATTTTTTTTAAATATTTTAAGATTCTAAGGGATTTCTAAGCGTTCTTAATCGTTGCGGGCGCTACGCAATTTTAGACCTTATGACGGCGTTTTTTAAGTTTTTATAGAAATTATGTACTAACTCTGATTCAGTCGCGATAGCCCGCATAAACGGTTTTCGATGTGTCGTCTTAAAACAATAAAAGGACCTCAATTCAAACATAAACTAAAATCTGGTTGGTGGAACATACGTTTTATACGCTAAACGAATTTTATAATTTTAAGAGTTAATACAGTGTTCTTCAATCTTAAAAGTATTTTTTAAACATTTTATCTTATAAGTTAATTGTAAATCTATTGCACGCCTGATGAGGTAACTGTTGATACCTGTTACAATATGTAATCTTTAACTATTGTACACAGTAATGCAATAAATAAATAAGAAAGCAATCTGCTACCTATGTGATTGACAAATAAAGTAATCTTTGTGATAAAGATCGCTACTAAACAATTAAATGATTCTGTTCAGGAAATTCATTCAATACTAGGAACGAGGTGAACTGTACCAAGCTATGTGGAGCGTTTAAAAATAGATTCCTTTCAGTTTCGTATCTATACGACGCTGTTAAATGGTGTGGCTACGTTATGAAACAATGAAATTTTCAATTTTTTTTTTAAATTGAATGGAGAAAAACGATTACACAGTACCTCTGGTGCTAAGTGAATGCTGAGGCCCACAGGCTAAATTAATTGAAATTGAAAATTTATTTATTTCTCACCACAAAACTACAATAATGTCTTAACACTAAACTTCATAGCTATTATAACAAAAATAGTTGTGGATCGCTGGTGCCTGAAGTAGGTAGTTAAAACTTGAGTTACAGGTCCAGGCCTCCATCTTAGATAGCGATAATCACTGAGCTATTAAGGTAAAGTATAGATGTGGGTGTGAAAGTTTATGAGTGCGTAAGCACGCGCGCGCTCGCGTGATGATCAACAATCATCATCAATCTAAACATCATCCAAGTTTATTAAAATATAATATTTGATTAATAGTCAAAATAAAGATGCTTGGTCACCCCTGAGCACGAAGATAGTATGAATTACCAGTAAAAAGTGTTACCGGTTATCTACACTCACTATATGAAACACAGCAGCATTGAGCTGTTATTTTACGCTGGTATTCTGTGAGAGCGTGGTCATTCCCGCTCAAGTAGGTCCATTCATGCTGCTATAAGACGCTGAAGCGTATACAATATAAAGAACTAGCGATCCGCCCCGGCTTCGCATGGGTGATTTCTGAATCTCGACAACAGCGCCACCTACCGGGTCTAATTGTGAATCGAAACCATCCAGGGACTCGAGCGCACACAAAAAATTTCATATAAATCATTCGAGCCGTTTTCGAGTTTTAGCGATACTAACGGAGAGTAATTGATTTTAATATATATAGAGATATAAGTGAAGTAAAAAGAGAAGAAGGCGTATGGTCGGCAGTCGACTATTTAACAGGCTGTAACGTTAAAGTAAATAGTAAAGTTATAGCGTATATACGTCCCACAGCTGGACACAGGCCTCTTCTCATTTCTGGGAGGGTTACGGAGCAATTAGATCGCCGCGTTGCTCTAGTGCAGGGTTTCTCAACCTTTTTTTGACCAGGAACCATTTTGACTTTTTTGTAGTTAGCAGGGACCACAAAGAAGAAACTTTATTAATCTAACAATAAATAATAATCACAACTTTTAACATAATCTATATAAATAAATAAAATTGAAGTGTGTGTTTGTAATGTCAAAATAACAGCTTTTTACTAAATGCATATGAAAGTATATACGGTACTTATAACAAAAACTCAATTTTTAAAATTTTGTCTGTCTCCGAAACGGCTGGACCGATTTTGACGGGACTTTCACTGGCAGATAGCTGATGTTATAAAGAGTAACTTAGGGTACTTTAATCTTAGAAAAA
The DNA here is from genome assembly GCA_029286625.1 of Parnassius orleans. NCBI lineage: Eukaryota > Metazoa > Arthropoda > Insecta > Lepidoptera > Papilionidae > Parnassius > Parnassius orleans. The sequence continues at coordinate 200,653 of JAGSMP010000237.1, read as the reverse complement.
GAATTAGGGTTCCGCGCAAAAAAATTAAAACCCTAAATTATACGCGGACGAAGTCGCGAGGAACAGCTAGTTATATAATAAATTGAAAAGAAGCATTCATTGACAGTATTATTTGTGTATTTATTGTAAAAGCTAGTGGCTACTTACCAATGACTATATAACCACTATCAATGATACTTACTAACGTGATGCGTGGCGCTCCACTGCCCGCGTGACAACGAATAGGTAGGTAGAATATTTAAATCTTACGCGGACCATATTTAAGCTCTTGCGGACCAGTGGTCGTCCGCGGAGCACTGGTCACTGCTCTAGTGCGTGTTGGCGGACTTAAAAATTCTTCTCGGCCAAGATTAATCAAATCAAGTACGTGGTTAGTCCACACTTTTTCATGTGGTAGAGCCACGCTGCAGCTATATTATGGTTGTACCACGAATGGGTCGGCTCGACTGGGGGAGGACCATGCTGTCACAGAATACCACCGTAAAATAGCAGCTCAATGCTGCTGTGTTTCGTACGGTGAGTGTAGAGAACCGGAGACCCTTTTTACTGGAAACGAGGCATTCCATCTTAGTCCTCAGGGGTAACAACGCATCTGCATTTTGATTCTTAATCGAGAATAGATGTAGATCTATGGGCCACAGCATCCACTTCCCATCAGTGAATCGCCCTTTATTATAAAAAATTAAATTATTATAAAAAAGTGTTTGAAGCTATTTATAAGCAGGTGGACATGTTTAAAAGATTGATGTCACGACGAATGAGGCTGAACGTGCCTTTGCCTCGTAAAAATTAAAAATATTACGAGACGTGACTCAAAGATTTATTATTCTAATATATCGTCGAAATACTGACTAGTGCAACAAGCCAACCGTTCGCTCATCTTTGATCTGTTTTATGTAGCACAGCCCCTGAGTGTTGTATCCGGGAAAATATTATTGGATTCTACAAAACATCTCTGATTTAGTAACTATGTTCTTTAAATAAAAGTGTAAATTTAACTGCCTATATCCTTACGTAACACTAGGCACAAATCTCTCACGACTCAGAGTTCTTGGAGTTGGGAAGAGGCTACCGTACCGCTCCATTGCGTGGTGGTGGACTTTACATATCTTCAATTTTTTAATTCCTTAATCAAATGCAAATTTTATCACGAAGTTCTCTTCACCGCTGGGTACTGGCTTCGTCTCATTTGTTAGTTTTTGATGAGTGTAAGCTACGCTGCCTCACGTGTTCACGTTTCACGTGTTCGAAATATTTTTAATTATTTCTCCGACATGCAGGTTTCATCACGATATTTTCCTTCACCGCCCAGCACGTGGTAAATTAGCACTTAAAATGGCAACTTCAAAATGTTCAACATTACAAAACAACTAACAAAGTAGTAACTAAACACTTTCACTGTCCGGTTTTCAGACAAAATAGTAAGACAATAGCATTGACATATTATGTAGTGCACAGGACAGCCAAAGGGTTAAAATTCCCTTCACCGTCGAACACGTGGTAAATCAGTACTGACGGCGAAGAATAAAACTTTGGGTTATTATTATTGTGGGGTATTTATATAGTATTCTCATCTGGTTGGGCTGAATAAATATATAAAAGAAATATAGTAAATAAAATACATAAATATATATGTATATATATTAAATATACTAACACAAATAATACATAAATAAATAAAAACCCAACCAAATGGAAGCCCTCGGCAGGGGAGACCAAACGGCCGAGGGTTAGGGGGAAAGGGAAAGAAACCGGCGGACGATGCGGGCGGTGTCGAGGAGCACCGCCTTCTGCATTTGAGCACGGAGCGGTCCGTCACGGAGTCCCAGTCGCCTCAGATGACCCGAGAGGCTGACCGGGATTAGCCCGTTCGCAGAAACGACCACAGGAATAATTTCGGTCGGCAGACCACCCCACATGTCGGTCACCTCGTGAGCCAGGTCTAGATATTTTGTCAGCTTATCTGTTTCGGCTCTCACGAGGTTCTCGTCATAAGGAATGGTAATATCGACCAAAAATATCCTTGACTGTGCCCGGTCCATCAGCACAATATCAGGCTTATTCGCAAGAATAGTCCTGTCTGTGATGATGGCCCGGTCCCAGTAGAGCCTGGCGCGGTCATTTTCGAGCACGGCTTCCGGCAAGTACTTATAATATGGCATTTTCTATCCACGAGACCGTATTTCAGAGCGAGCTCCTGTAGAATCCTGGCTACTAGGTTGTGTCTGTGCAAATACTCAGTGTTAGAAAGCGCCGAACAACCGGAGATGACATGCCTAAGTGACTCGCCGGGATGGCGACAAACTCGACAGATGTCGACGGCGCCATCCTTTAGGATGTATCTTCGATAATTGTTGGACTTAATAACCTGATCCTGTATCGCACAGACAAAACCCTCGGTTTCCCCAAAGAGGTCACCGAAACGTAGCCAGTGGAGGGAGGCGCCTGTGTCTACGAAAGGTTCATGTAGAGCCTTGTAGAACCTCCCGTGGAGCTCCTTCTCCTTCCATACGGCCTCCCGGTCGAAATGCACTGTACTGCTGGGTCTTGCCATTGCTCGTTGGCTAAGGATAGAGGTAAGCCTTTATCACACGAAATGACGTCCCTGTAGAATGGATCATCCGATCTCGCCTGAAAGTAATTACGGAGGCTGCACACTTCGCGATTATGCATGGTGAGAGCGCTCAAGCCGCGCCCACCATGTTTCCCGCAAGTACAGCCTCATTACTGACGATCTCGGTGATGCATTCTGTGTGACGTCATAACAGTGCGGACTTTTCTATCCAGAGCGTTCAGTTCGGTCTGAGTCCACCTGAGCATGCCGAAGGTATATATGAGGACAGGCATGACCCACCGTTATATGCGTGTGTCTTATTCACACCCGACAAAAGACTGTTGAGCACTTTTGTCAAGCGTGCATAAAACACATCGCAAACTGACTGTTTCATATCCGCCTCATCGATACCTATGTTCTGTGACATACCCAGGTATCGGTATGTTTCAGCCTCGGAAAGGGTCCTTATGTTGATGGGCATAGATAAGTCTATGCCCTCAGAGTGTAACCCTACCCTTTCGACATGGAGGACCGCACACTTATCCTCCCATTTCCAATAGAATTGCTAAAATCACAAGTGATGTTTAGCAATTCCACAGATATGAGCGACTGGGCGAATAACTTGAGATCATCCATATAGAAAAGGTGGGTCACTTTTGTACCTCCTTTCAGGCTGAATCCCCTCAGAACCCTCCAGTAAGGTACTGAGAGGGTTCAGAGAAAACAGAACCAGATGGACTCAGACAATCGCCCTGGAAAATACCCTTCTTATCCTTATGTGGTTCTGCCAGCCGTCAACCGCTCGCCTAGATGACAAAGGATCGTACTCACTGCCCCATACACTGCCGAGAGTCTCGAACTGTACAGTCAACCTTGTACAGCTCGAGGACCCTCTTAAGCCATGTATGAGGCACCGAGTCGAATGCCTTTTGTAGTCTATCCAGGCGGCGGAGGGTTGACGATTTGCGTTTAACCACCTTGCCAATGACCGCGTCAATGAGGTGGTTCCGGTTCCACGACCACCGCCCGACATCATTTTGAGCGCGCGACATCACCTGATTTGCGTTCAGGTGACGAGTGATTCTCGCGCTCAAAATGGATATTAATCCTCTGGTGGTGAGACACGTTATGGGGCGGTATTGCTCGGTCTGTGAATCCGGTCTTTAGGAACCAAATGAGTGATCCCAGTAGTGAAGAGGCTCGGAGCGACTTTTGGTCGAGGCCTCTTGAAACTGTCAGGCGAGCACAGCGTGACACCACGAACCCTTCAGCCAGTAGTGATGCAGTCCGTCGAGGCCGGACTTTTCCAGTTCGGGCCCTACGGACCGCAGCTTCGTCATCCGGCGTTATGATGACGGGGTCCATGGGCGTAACACTCGCACACTGACTCGCCACAACTTCCGTCCAAGGCCCTCGCTGTGGTTTACGGGCTCTGACCACAGGCCGCGCCAGAATGCGATAGTGTCGGCCTGATTCGGTGCTGAGCCCGTTCCACATACCAGCCGCTCAATAATTTATAGAGCCTCTTCTGATCACTCTGGAAGAGACGATTCTGGTTGAACCGTGTCGACCTCTCGGTATATCGCCGAATCCGCTTCCCCAAGCAGCGATTCTCTGCTTCAGGTCGTCTATGCGCTCCGTCAGTTTTGCGTTATATCCGGCTGGGACAAACTGATATTTGTCCCAGCAAACGCCATCCTGACGGTGCGCACAACTCAATATTATTATTATTATTATTATTGGGGTATTTATATAGTATTCTCATCTGGTTGGGCTGAATAAATATTTTAAAGGGAATAATAAATAAACATAAATATATATTTAATATACTAACATAAATAAATAAATAATACATAAATAAATAAAAACTTAACCAGATGGAAACCCTCGGCAGGGAGACCAAACGGCCGAGGTTGAGAAAAGGGAGAGAAACCGGCGGACGATGCGGGCGGTATCGAGCACCGCCTTCTGCATTTGAGCTTGGGCGGTCCGTCACGGAGTCCCAGTCGCCTCAGATGACCCGAGAGGCTGACTGGGATTAACCTTTCGCAGAGACGACTACAGGTATAATTTCGGTCGGCAGTCCACCCCATCCGGTCACCTCGTGAGCCAGGTCCAGATATTTTGTTCGCTTATCTGTTTCGGCTTTCACGAGTTCTCGTCATACGGAATGGTGATGTCGACCAAAATATCCTTGACTGTGCCCGGTCCATCAGCACAATATCAGGCTTATTGAAATAGTCCTGTCTGTGATGATGGCGGTCCCAGTAAGCCTGGCGCGGTCATTTTCGAGCACACTTCAGGCAAGTACTTTAATACGGCAATTTCGGTCCACGAGACCGTATTTCAAACGAGCTCCTGGTGTAAATTCTGCTACTAAGTTGTGCCTGTGCAAGTACTCAGAGTTAGAAAGCGCCGAACAACCGGAGATGACATGCCTAAGTGACTCGCCGGGATGGCGACAAGCTCGACAGATGTCGACGGTGCCATCCCTTGGGATGTATCTCCGATAGTTGTTGGTCTTAATAACCTGATCCTGTAGCACAGACAAAACCTCGGTTTCCCCAAAGAGGTCACCAAAACGTAGCCAGTGAGAGGCAACTGTGTCTACGAAAGCACATGTAGGCCTATGAACCTCCGTGGAGCTCCTTCTCCTTCATACGGTCTCCCGGTCGTGCTCTGCTGCCGGGTCTTGCCGCTCGTTGGCCAGGATAGAGGGTAAATCCTTTATCACAAAAATGACGTCCCTATAGAATGGATCATCCGATCTCGTCAGAAAGTAATTGGAGGCTGCACACTTCGCGATTATGCATAGTAAGCGGCAAAAAGCCACGCCCACCATGTTTCCGCGGCAAGTTATTATTATTATTATTATTATAGACTATAGAATAAGGGTGACAAACGAGCACGTAGCCCACCTGATGGTAAGTGGAGACTGAGGCCCAGAGACATCTCTGTATCTGTACTCGATTAAGAATCAAAATCAAAATGCGATATTATCTCTGAGAGAGGGCTCGGATAACGGTATATTTTTCGAAACGGTTTCGCCTTAAATACCTAAAAACTTATTTGTTTCGTTTATGTTCGAACGGAATCATAATAAAAACGTTTATGAAGAGAACGAAATTTTAAATCGTTCTTGTTCAATAAAACGTTTTTAACCATTTTAAACCGTTTTTTCCCATTTTTGGCCTTGCAATAGGAAACAAAAATAATACACATCCAGTCCAGTTGTAATTTTACGGCCGCGCAAATAGGTGTATGGATTATTATATATTTACAGGAATTTAATTAAAGTACTGTGATTGATATACATTATTCTGTGCGTACGTTATTTTTATCTAAACAAATATCTATTTATTCCATAAATTTAAAGCATACATTTATGTAAAAACACCAGCATCATCTTTTGAGTCATTCATTATTATCAGAAATAAATAAAATTAACAATGTCGATGCCCAATGTAGTTAAACTCATGTGCTTCTGAAATCTGAACCTCATGTAGACTAAAGTTTACAATCTACAAAAACTATGACGTCCTTCCATCTAGGGTTGCCACCTGTTTTTTGAACAAATATAGTATGTTTTCCAAAAAAGATGCAAAAATATAGTACTTTTGGGAAATTCAGGAAAAAAGTATACCTTTATTTTTAATCTATGTGTATTTTTCTATATACATATTTATTATTGTTCTTATTACCTTTAAAATAATTATAGGAATATGATACTTAAATACTCAAACGCTACTCAATTTTAAGACGCCGTTAAGTCTCGTGTTGTCTCTATCACTTTAAGTCAAAGTGACAGTGACACTACGAGATTTAACGCTGTTTAAAATTGAGTAGTGTTTGAGTATTTCATCATCATCATCATTACAGCCCTTCACAAGTCCACTACTGAACATAGGCCACCCACAAGGAATGCCACAAAGCACGGTCCTGAGTCACCTGCATCCATCGACTTCCTGCACGTCTAACCAGGTCGTCACTCCATCTAGTGGGTGGTCGCCCTACACTTACGTGGTACGTAAGGTACGAGGCTGCCACTCGAGAACCTTTTTCCCCATCGGTTGTCGGTTCTTCGAGCTATATGGCCGGCCCATTGCCTATGTATGTTTGGCTATGTCGGTTACTCTGGTTCTACTGCGGATATCCTAATTTCTAAGTTTATCACGCAGAGAAACACCGAGCATAGCCCTCTCCATAGCTCGCTGAGCGACCTTGAGCGTCCTCATACGGCCAGCAGTGAAGGACCACGTCTCAGATCCATAAGTCATCACTGGCAACACGCACTGGTTGTACAATCGTTTTCAGGTTTTGAGGTATACCTGACAAGAAGATGTGTCGTAATTTCCCGAACGCTGCCCAGCCGAGTTGAATCCGTTGATTGATTGACCTCTCGGTTGAAGTTGGACTTACCTAGTCGGACTATTTGTCCCAGGTAAACATACTCGTCAACAACTTCGAGCTTAGTGCTCCCAACAACTACATACATAGGCATAGGTGTGACATGGACATGTTTATCTTAAGACCTATCCAACTTAACGTTTAGGTTTAGTGTGCCTCTAACCATTCGGTGTTTTACCAGCTACCAGTTTTCACCCTCGCGATCACTAAGACATCACTGAACAGTTGTCGTCTGGTCGTCATAATGAAGTCAATCTTTAGAGATGTCCTCATACATTTCCTCCACCTTCTCATCAGGATATGCCGAGGTTGGTGCGTAAACCTGTATGACCTTTAACGAATACCGTTTGGTGATTCTGAGTGTAAGGTACGCAACTCTCGTCGACACACTCCTAATCTTTACAACGTTGTTAACGAGAGACTTGTGGACGATAAATCCGACACCTCCTTAGGACAGATGGTCGCCCTCCCGGTAATAGAACAAGTTGCCGCATTCGAGGATTACCGTGTTTTCTCCCTCTCTTCGGACCTCGGATAATCCTATAATATGCCAACGTAATTTGTCTACCTCCTCTTCCAGCTCCAGGATCTTCTCGTCAGTCCTCAGGGTGCGTGCGTTGTATGTTGCCAGGTCGAGTCGTCTTAGGTGGCAACCGAACCTTCACCATTACCATGGTCGCCACCGTACCGTACTTTCATATGCATTTAGTAAAAAGCTGTTATTTTAACATTACAAACAGACACTTCAATTTTATTTATTTGTATAGATTAGATAATAAAATGTTTTTATGTACTAACAAATCATTTTTCGTTTTTTATAGACATCTATAATATGTACTTCAACAAAATTAACCTTCGAGTTTTGTTTACATGCACAGCGTACATAATAACAACACTACGCTTTCAGCTTTATCAGACTTTAATTTGTTAGAAAGAAGTTGAAGTACCTTATTTCGTAAGAAGCAAGAGCCAAAATCACTTAAAATATTTTCAACTTGAAATTAAAAAATTAAATTTTTTTATCAAACATTTTGCTTATATTATGTCTACTTGAATTATCGCCAAAATAACGCATGGAACGAATTATAGTTACTGTCAAAAATTAAACTAAATGAAAAATCTAATTGAAATCATTCGTTTTCGATTTAGAGTAATCTACTCACTGACGCATCACGAGAACTCCAAAACTATACACCCGTTTGACTTGAAATTTAGTATAGTTACTCATTTCGCAATGAAGATGCTCATTTTGAAAATGGATTTTACGATAGTCCCTTAAAAAAAAGAAGCAGCTGAAAAAGCTAAAGCATGCAAATACAGGGGTCTAGGCTCCGAATATATTTTTGTCCCATTCGGTGTCGAGACCCTTGGTCCGTGGGGTCCTAGCGCTTTAAGGCTTTTTAAGGAAATAGCAAAAAGGTTAGTCGACGTCACAGAAGACCGAAGAGCTGGCAGCTACCTCGGACAAAGAATTAGTCTAGCTATTCAAAGGGGGAACGCTGCCAGTATCTTCGGAACCTTGCCTAAAGGGCCTCCTTTTTAATAATATATTTTAGTTATTATAATATTTTTTTTAGGTTTTTAGTTTTAGGTTCATTGTTCTAGTATATATTTTGTTTTTAATATTGTATATAATAAAATATTCTATATTGTTAATAATGTTATGTAAATAAATAATTTTAGTAATTAAAAAATAAGAATTACACATGTAATCTATATAAAATAAAAAAAGTACGTACTTGTTACAAGTGGTAAAATTAAAAATTTTGTACAACCGACTTCAAAAAAAAAAAAAAATCTTGATATTTTAGATGTAGGTTCCGCAATAAAATATGTGCCTCCAGCGAAGCGAGCGATCAGCTAGTAAATAATAACCTACATGTTTTCGACGTAAGAAATTAATTTTTGGAACGAACTTCCTTATCGCACGGTACGGAATACGGACTTGGCGGATGGGGCTAGGCGAAAAAAAGTGTAAGAGTTTTCCGTCACGACCTTGGGGGCTATAAGGAAGCGAGATGGAATAATATACATCTCCCTCGCACTTTTTCTTATCTTGCCATGAAAGAAATATTATTTTAAATGACGCTAATACGTTCACACAGTATGCGAACAACTCGGGGTCGATACCCGCCGGCACCAATGAAATTGTTAATTGCAATTTTAAGGGCTGATTGACCACGTGCTCGGCGGTGAAGGAAAACATCGTGAGAAAACCTGCATGTCTAAGAAATAAGAAAAAAATATTTCAAAGACATGTGAAGTTCGTCAACACGCATTGAGGCAGCGCGGCAGATATTTCCTTGCCCTAAAACCCTCTCAGAAATGAGAGGAGGCCTGTGCCCAGCTGTGGGACGTATATAGGCTATAACTTTAACTTTAACTTTAAACGTAATCCTTCTTTTTATATGTCTTATGTTAGTTACCAAAACGTAGTGATTGTATTAGTCTTTGTTAGTTACAATACTTAGGTAAGATACTCCTTAGTTTCATCTCAGGTAGGTATAATTTATTTACCAACTGAATGACGACATTAGCGCCGTTTCTGCTTTCATTTAGCAAACCTTTTACTCGATCACACCCAGGCTTATTGCTTGACATTCCCAAAACCATACAAAACAAGTGGTAAAATTAAACATTTTGTACAACCGACTCCAATATAAATGATTAAGGATAACTCAAAAACTACCGGTCAGATCTTGATCAAATGTATATGGGATCACATGAGAAGCACCAGCTTTCAAATAAAAAAGAATCATAAAAATCGGTTCGCCTAGAAAAAAGTTATGAGGTAACACACATAAAAAAAAACATACAGTCGAATTGAGTACCTCCTCCTTTTTGAGGTCTGTTAAAAAAGGTGACAACACTTCTATTTAAATATTTGCCTAAGCAGGTATTACAGTTTCAAAATGAGGTTCCCCTGTCCGGAGAAGAAAGTGATCTTATGTTATGACAGTATTGATTATATTTTAGCGTTTTGAGCTCCTTTATAAAACTAAATAATTATAATTATATTTTCATTTATTTATGTATTATTTATTTATTTTTTTACTATATTTAATGAATATTTATGTATTTTTATCATTTTCTTTTATCTGAAATGTTCTTTTAACAGTCTCACAGAATACCAGCATAAAATAGCTCCACAATGCTGGTGTGTTTCGCATGGTGAGTGTAGAGAACCGCAAACCCTATTTACTGGAAACGAGGCATTCCATCTTAGTCCTCAGGGGTGGCAACGCATCTGCATTTTAATTCGTAATCGAGGACAGATGTGATGTATATGGGCCACAGTAACCACTTACCATCAGGTGTCCACTTGATGGTAATTGGTTACTGTATGAGCTCGTTTGTCACTCTATCCTATAAAAAATATTTATTCAGCCCAACCTTATGAGAATTATATATAAATACCCATAATAATAGTAATTATTGACAATCTTTAGGTATCTATCATATATCATCAGCCTTTAAAAATGCACTGCTGAACGTAGACTTTTCCCTTCGGAAAAAAATTTAAAATAAATAGCAATTTGATAGGAACAGAATATAATAATTTTTAAGCAATATAGATTATTACATAATACTTCTTATTGAAAGTCATTATTAATTTACCTCTGGTACGGAAAATTATATAAATAGGTATTTTTGAACAGACAGATCTCCAAATGCATGCGGCGAGACTTGCGTATCTTCCATACAGCTCGTATTGAAGAAACGATCGAGCGGAACCAGGGCTCCAAAGTCTTTGCAAAGATCTGTCTGCCAGAAAGAGCCAACTGTAGAAGCTGAAGACACCTGGTATTTTGAGTGAGATTGATAGGTTCAATGGGCAGCTGTACACGTCATCGTTGGAGCCACACGCAAGTGTGAGTAACGATCCAAGAGCGAGTCTTATCCGACACTATTCCGATGATATCCCGGACGTCAGTCTGAGCCAGATTAGAATGGCTCTCCAGCGCCTTAAAACGGCAAGTCCTCGGGCGAAGATGGAATTACAGCGGAGCTTTTGAAAGCGGGTGGAAAACCGGTACTAAAGTCCTTCAGAAGCTCTATCTCTATCTTTATATAATTCCGTCCCCATGGTAGCACTACTCCGTAGGCGTGGAGCAGAAGTGCGGTGGTCTTGTTCTTCAAGAAAGGCGACAACGCTCTCTTGAAAAACTACAGACCGATTTCCCTTCTGAGCCGCGTCTACGTGCTGTTTTCAAGAGTCATTACGAATCATTTCGCACGCAGACTCGACGACTTGCAGCCTCCCGAACAAGCCGGTTTCCGAAAAGGCTTTAGCACCATAGACCACATACATACCCTTCGGCAAATTGTACAGAAGACCGAAGAGTACAATCTGCCACTTTGTCTTGCGTATGTGGACTATGAGAAAGCTTTTGATTCCGTTGAAATTTTTCGGTGCTGCAGTCCCTTCAGCGTTGCCAAGTGGACTGTCGGTATATCGAAGTGCTGAAGTGTTTGTACAGTAGGGCTACGATGGCTATCCGAGTACAGAACCAGAGTACGAAACCTATCCAACTGCAGAGAGGTGTAAGACAGGGTGACGTAATATCCCCGAAACTCTTCAGCGCTGCATTGGAAGACGTTTTCAAGCTACTGGACTAGAAAGGATACGGTATTAACGTCAATAGCGAGTACATCACTTACCTTCGATTTGCCGATGATACAGTTCCGTTAGAAAATAAACGCTTTAAATCATTATACTTAGCGGCTGGTATAGGGTTAGGTTTGTCATAAAGTGTTGGTAAACCAATACTAGAAGTATAAAAGTAGTTTTTTTCCTCGAGATGAACAGCTATGTCCTTGATTTATTTTTCTGAAATAATTCTGTATTTTCTTATATTAATTATTATGTATGGGATCGAATATTGTAATCATCATTAAATATTTTTATAAATACTTTTTCACTTAGGTGTAATTTAGAATTATTTTGGCAGTGTTTGAGATAAATCCTAAATAAATTTGTAGCATTTTTAAATTCTTGAGGTAAATACAGACATGAACTCTTTTTGCTATATACTTTTGAATTATGAATTATGAATTACGACAATAATGCGAAGGAACCGCTGCAAGGCTTTCGACAAAAGCTTTTGCGTATCTTTATCTTCATCACTATACTTCTTCTTTTCTATGCTTGCCATATTTTCATGTGCATTTTTTGCATATATAATATAATAAACTTTTGGGTGATATGTAATGTGTTAATTAAAAACTTTTGACAAACTGGTCTAGATCCTTCACCTTCGTTTATAACGTATTCAAGTGATTGGCCTCTTCTGCTTTCTACACAATTAGTTTTTTTTTCTTTGATTGGAATCGGTTGTGCACATCTTACGATCCAGTCTTTTCTACTTTGAACATCTAGAGTCCAGAAATATTTAAAAAGGCTCATTCTTCTATCCTCTGATACTTCGTAACATTTTCTAGCACATACGCCAGGTGAGCATGGGATTTTTTTCATTGACTTATCTTCTATTATACTTCCTGATCTTATTTCATACGACTTGCCAGCATTTTTTTGTTGTTTCCTAAGCTTACTTTTGTTTTCCTTTTTGGTTTTGTCTTTAATTAAGTTTTCTATGGCTCTCTTTTCGTTCTTATCTATTAATTTTTGTTTCTTTTTAGTACACTTTCTCTTTTTATTCTCACTATTAATTGAACTCTCGGACTGTCGTCTTCATTATCAGAAAGATAATGAACGTAGGATTTTAAAATCTTATTACGAAATTTCTTACTAGATTTAGGGTGTTCAGAATTCATATCATGATCACTGGTGTCAGTTATTGGATCAAAAAAAGATGCATCAAAAATATTGATAAAAGAAGGAGAACCCTTATTCTCTTCTATATCCTTAGGTTAATGTTCAAAGACCACTGTTCAAAGAAGTGTACACCTAAGGTTGTACACTTCTTTGAAACGATCTTTACACCCTTTTTATCGTCGTTTAACTTCTTTGAAACGACCTTTACGCCCTAATTACGTAAGATAAAGCAAAGCATAAATTAGGTCGTAAGGGTTTCGATTATTGAATAACATGTTTACGACCTTTTGATTTGTAATAATAATATTGTTTATAATGTCGTATAAAAAGTTCAATGCAAAAATGAGATTACGACCTCATAAATAATTAAAACATGACTTTACGCTCCCTATTGAAAATTATTTTTACGATACATCCCAAATAGTAAAAAAATCGAGCTAGAACTGTTGAAAATCCCGGTCGTAAGGGGCTTTTTTTAAAAGATAGGATTATTTTAAATATACCAATCGATAGAGCTCGCCACGCTGATTCCAAATATATATATATAACTCATTTTCGGCAAAATGTCCTTTACGACAATTGAAATTTCCGGTATCGATATATACAACATGTCCCGAAACTCAACGTCAAGCGGACAAGGGTGAGTGGGGGGGGGGCAAATTTATGAAATGAAAATCGACACCTTAAATCATATCATTAGGTATTGCGACCACAATTTTCTCAATTTTGCAGTGATTTTTTTCACTAACGTGGTCTTAAATAAAGGTGCATTTAATCGCAGTCACAAATCAAGCAAAAAAAAAAGTGAGTTGAAAAAATAAGATCACCTAACTTTGACTCTTCATTAAAAAAAAAAACGTACTGTACTACCCTAGGTAAGTTACTTTAAAAGATGGCCCGTTTATCCTGGATTTCAAAATGGTATAATACGAATCACTTTTCATCCTTAAAAAATAAAATTAATTTGATTTTCTGAAATAAGACCTAAAATCAAAACAGTTCCACACCTACACTACAATACATTTCATCCATGGACGTATAAAAAAAAGTATACCTTATTATACCTTATTTTTACCTTTATACCTTATTTATACGTCCATGATTTCATCTATTAATATTTCATCTTTTACTTATAAATATATATAATATATTATATATATTTATAAGTAAAAAGTCAAGTTCCGGTTCACTTACTCACTGATTCATCAACACTCAGCCCAATTCCTTGCACCTAAAAAGCTGAAAATGCACAGAGAATTTCCCCTTAAATTACCCTTTTTGAAATTCACACGGGATCAGGAATAAAGAAGATTTATCTTTTCAACCGACTTGAAAAAGGAGGAGGTTTACAATTCGTCGGAATCTTTGTTTTTTTTTATGTATGTTCACCGATTACTCGAAGGCGCCTGAACCGATTTGGAAAATTCTTTTTTTGTTTCAAAGGGTATACCTACTTCCCAGGTGTTCCCATTTAAATTTTATCGAAATCGGTCGAGCGGTTTTAAAAAAATCAACAATAAATTATATTCATATTGGAGTCGTTTGTACAAATTTTTTAATTTTATCACTTGTTGCTTTAAAGTTGCCATATATCTGTAACTATAATTATTTGAGACTAAAAATTTGGTTTGTAAGTAGGTAATTATCATCACTAAAAACTGTTTTCTGGATTTTTCGGAACTCCCACGGGATAGGGAATATAGAGGATTTATCTTTTCGCTTTAAAATTGCCTTATTTCCGTAACTATAATTATTTGAGACTTCAAATTTGACATGTAAGTAAGGAATTCAATGAACCGGTCCATACTCAGTAGTTCCAATGATAAGTCAATGCGTACAAGGGTATGGCGTGATCGCGGAGCAGGAAGAATTTCAAATTATTGCAATTCATACAAATGTGAACTTTAATAATTTGAGAATAAACTCGGTTTTCGAATCACAAATACTGTTCAAAAGGTCCTAAAACTATCTTAGTTGCAATAGAAATAAAACTTTTTGAGGTGGGAATAAAGTTTAAAAATGCAAAGCAATAAAAAAAATACCTGCTCCGCGACCGCGCTTTAGGCTGTGTCCAGTAATAGAACATACGGTACGGTACACTTATACTAAAAAAGTATCTTTAAAAGTAAGTTTCGTAATTTTCAATTCCACGCGAGCGAAGCCGCGGGCGGTCGCTACTCTGTTATACATTATAATTAATCTCAAAATCTTAACCTGCTATACCGTAACCGCAACCGTAACAGCCTATTAAAGTCCACAGTTGAACATTAGGCTTCCCCCATAGATTGCCTCATAGAGAAGATATTTGCCATAGTTGTCACGCTTGGTAAGGGGTTGGCAACCGCAGTTTTTTATTTTTAGTCATTATTAGGTAGACGCTGCTGCCCATCTCCTGATTGTTTCCCTCTGTCGCCTCTTACGACATCCACGGGATGTTATGGGGTAGTGGATATTCTTACACCGACACTACACGGTCATATTCTAATTTAGTGCCGTTTAGAGTAACCTTGGGGAGATGTTTAAAGTCTAATCGACATGTAATTATCTTACTGCCAAGAATTATTACCTGTGTTTTGGCAGGGTTAAGTATTAGACCGCGTTTGCTTGCCCAGTGACGATCGTGCTTCATTCTGTCGACGGTCAGATTGATTTGATGCTGATACAAATGCACTTCATCAGAATACAGGTGAAACTTGTTGAACTTAATTTCTTTTATAGGTAAAGGTTGACAAACGAGCAGACAGTCCACCTGATCGTAAGTGGTTGCTGTGGCCCATAGACATCTAAATCTATCCTCGATTACGAATCAAAATGCAGATGCGTTGTCACCCGTGAGGACTAAGATGGAATGCCTCGTTTCCAGTAAAAAGGATCTCCGGTTCTCTACACTCACCATACGAAACACAGCAGCGTTAAGCTGCTGTTTTACGCTGGTATTCTGTGAGAGCGTGGTCCTTCCCCTGACGAGTCGACCCATTCGTGCTACAACTATACAATTAATGTAGCTGCAGTATGGCTCTACCACGAATGAAATTAATACGGAAAGTGCATTAATAAACACGGAAAAAAGCTACGGAGATGAAACCGCCATGAGGAACACCAGCAACAACGTCACCGCAGTTGGAAAAAGTATTCTCAACTGGCATGCGTTGCCGGCGCGGCGTGTCCAAACATAGCTAAAATAAAACCGTTTTTCGGAAAAACGGTTTTTCGGGATAGAAAACTGGTTTTAACTAATTCACATACAGTTAAATTTTTTAAAACAATAACGGCCTTAATTATAATCGTTTATTTAAATTAAGCATAATGTCTTTTTCTTTTATCATTTTGTGAAGAGAGAAAGAGCAAATTAAAGCATTTCTCAAATTTACTTCGGTTTCAGAATCTGAATCTGAATCAGAATATTTATTGCCAATAAACTGTGTATGTAAAATTTTCGGGTGACATTGCAATTAAATGTACCTAACGCAGTTTACCCATATCAGGTTTGCAATAATTATGAAAGAAAAACTTTATATAAATTAATGTTTGGTATTAAATTTTTTATTTAAATTATAAAAAACATTATGTATGTTAACACTTCTTGAGGTGTATTTTATATTCGGCAAGTCCATAGCTTTTATATCAGGTGACAGATGATCGAATATTTTAATACTTTGTTTTTATGAGTAACGAGCTATGTTTAAAAACTGTTTTGCTGCTAAGCTGAACGAGGTCACAAACAAAGTATAACCGTTTCTTACGAATGCACTTTGTTTAATATAATTTAATTTTTTATACACAAATAAAAAATATTACTTTCTTTACGAATTTCTTTTGTTTTTTTTTGTTAAAAATATATTGTCAATATATTCAATAATACAATTTTTACTAGTAATACATTATTTTAATTTTTTTGAACGAACCATTGAGTTCTATGTACTACGTACTAGGGAAGTTATTCCAAACAAAAAATGTGCACTACTCTGTTTTCGCGCATGCGCGGGAGATAGTAGATTTTGTCTATGATTGTGGCATATAAATGAAGAAATTTATTTTTTCTATTGTAATATTATTACCTATTTCTTCACTTGAACAACAAATAATTTTACTTATTTGACTACTGAATTATTAATTACGTTCAGGTTTAAATTTTAATTTGAAATCTCGTATTATTAGCGCAGCTCCACACTCTATGAATATTGAAGCCACACTAAATGACACTAAATTTGTACGGATTACAGTACAGTTCATTTGAACATAGTGAATGTTCGGAATGCCAAATCTAGTACGTAGTACATATATATCGATGGAACGAACACATAAATTTTATATACTTACGAGTATATGTATGTATGTATAGAAGTAGAAAGTGTTTGCAATTAAAAAAACTCGGATT
Source organism: Parnassius orleans (assembly GCA_029286625.1). NCBI lineage: Eukaryota > Metazoa > Arthropoda > Insecta > Lepidoptera > Papilionidae > Parnassius > Parnassius orleans. The sequence continues at coordinate 183,538 of JAGSMP010000237.1, read as the reverse complement.
AAGTCAACTTTATGCTGTGACATCAATGAAAACACGGTAACCAATGACCTTTTTGTTTAAAATATCATCGACAGTCAGTACATGTGTCTGTCTATAAACAAACCTTAAATTCGTCACGACATTATTATGGTGTAAATAAAATCCTGTATTATGGTGTAAATAAAATCCTTTTCCCGTTTTTATCACTATTTTGCCACAGCATTCTTTATTTTAGGATTTCCCAGCGTAACCATTTTTAAAATAATCGCAGTAATATTTTTAGTACAAGGCAAAACAACAATAACATATATTTCTATTTTACCATCCCTTTGAATGTTGGCAATGATCTAGCATAAAATTAACTATTTTATGGTTATGTATTAATGTCAATATTATTTATGACTACGGCCACGCCTTGGCTTCGCCTGGATATGATCTATTAATGTGGCTTTACATACATTTAAGACCATTTTATTTACAAATAGCTCTTTATCTGTTCGTGTAGTTTCATTACAATCGGTTCAGCTTCTCAGAAGTTACACAGATAAACAAAAAGAAATGGTTATTAGTGTCATAATGGTATTCAAATAACCCCCTTAGCTCAATATTAGGCGGTTATTTCGATATAACATAATAGTCTGATAACAAACATCCATTATTCTAAATTTACAGACATTATACGTTATAGTATAAAGTAGACAGACACTTCAAATCTATTTATGTGTATAGATCTTTATTCGCAACTGTTTCTATTCAATAATCAGTTGTAAATGAAAACAGATATTAATCTGTTATTAACGTCATCTATGTGCGAATATATACGAAGGATTTCGAAGGAAACCGGGTTCGAAGACCGCCAGCACCGATAAAATTGTTAATTGCAATTACCGCTAATTTACCATGTATAAAAAATTGAAGACATGTAAAATCCATCAAAACACGCATCGAGGCAACGCGGCGGACTCTCATAAATGGAGGAAGCCCCGTACGCAGCAATGGGCTCATAGAGGCTCTAACTTCACTTATTTAAAATCATGTAATATTGCAGGCAGGCCAACATAATAATATGTCGGGGAAAAAGTTTCTTCGTATTTTGTTTGTATAAAATTGAGAAAAATCTCTTTGGTTGTACTGTTTGTATTTGGCTGGTTTTAATATCAATACATATAGGACATTAAGAAAAAGAAAAATCTACAACAACGGGATTATGTCACTACGGGTGACGCAACTTAGTATGAAAGTTGAAAAATCTGCACACTGCACACAATCATGATTTTGTCAATGCCATGTTGGGCTTGTAAAAAAAAAGAGAAGAAGCTATCGCTGTTTCTTTCCTTCATGTTGTTTTAGATTGCCATTTTAAAAATTAGAAACAAAATTTCATATTATATCGGAAGAAACTAAAAATGTTAATTCTGTGTTAAACTTTTTTTGGTTTGCTCTTCAAAGTATAATTACATACATATTACTCTGAGATTTGCACAATTAATCTACTTATTAATTGATTAAAATTAAATTATTAAATATTAGCAGAATTCTATCAAAAGAAGCCATGAATTAATAGAAGAAAAAAATTTATATATTCGAGTAATTTTGGTGCAACCTCTCAAATTTATGGGAATTTACCCCATAGGTTTGTGAGGCTTGAGTCAAAATTACTCGAATATGCCTTAAATAAAAAGTTCAAAGTTACAGAAAACATAGGTTTGAAATTCCCGCTAAAAAGTTTTATATGGGCGCCCACCGTAGCGCTTGTAGTGTACACTCATAAACACGTGTTTCCGTTTTTTAGTATGAAGTTGGCGTTCTTCTCTCGGTAGAGAGTAATTGCGTTCTGTGGTCACTACCTACAAGATGGCAACAAGTTACCGAAGAAAATGGTACATATATATTTTATTTAAATGTAATTAAACTTTGAAAAAAAAATGTCTTGAATTGGTATATAAAATACGAAGAAACTTTTCCCCCCGACCTTATATATATATATATATTTGAGTTAGCGTGTACAGTAAAGCGTTTATTCTTCTTCGAATGGGAAAGTTTAGTTTGAAATTGGCTTGTATCCAGAAGATGACCAATGATGATTATGCTTATGTAAAATTTTATCGATACAAATAAATAAAATTGAAGTGTCTGTTTGTAATGTCAAAACAATAGCTTTTTACTCAATGCATATGAAAGTATAAACGGTAGTTATAACAAAAAAAAAACAATTTTTAAAATTTTTGTCTGTCTGTCTGTCTGTTTGTTCCGGTTAATCTCCGAAATGGCTGTACCGATTTTGATGGGACTTTCACTGGCAGATCGCTGATGTTATAAGGAGTAACTTAGGTTACTTTTATTCTAGAAAAATAAAAATAATTAGCGTTCCGCGTAAATAGTTAACTTACCATTAAAATTCACTCGTAATAAATTCCACGCAGAGGAAGTTGCGGGAATAGCTAGTTAGTGAATAAAATTACTATAGCTCGAACTATTTGTGGACTAGAATAGACATGTCTATTTGGAATTCTCGAAATATTAACAACATCGATACAAAAAGTTATCGATGTTCTTCCCATGAACTAGGTTCCGCTTGAATCCGATTAAGGTGGGATAGTGTTTACTTAATTATGTAGTGGCGGTGTAAGAATAACGATTACCCCATATTGTCCCGTTCGTGTATTAAAAGGTGAGGGAGGGAAACAAACCAGGAGATGGGCAGCAGTGTCTTTCTAATAACAACTAAAAATAAAAATAAACTGCGGTTGCCAATCCGCCTGCCAAGCGTGGCAACTATGGCGAATATCTCCCCTATGAATCAATCTTTGGTGGAGGCCAGTCTGTATAGGTAAAGTTGTTAATTTTTTTATAGGATAGGGCGACGCGAGCACACAGTCCACCTGATGGTAAGTGGTTACTGTCACCCATAGACTACATATATCCTCAATAATGCAGATGCGCTGTCACCTGTGAGGACTAGGATGGAATACCTCTTTTCCAGTAAAAAGGGTCTCCGGTTCTCTACACTCACCATACGAAACACAGCAGCATTAAGCTGCTATTTTACATTGGTATTCTGTGAGAGCGTGGTCCTTCCCCGGTCGAGCCGACCCATTCGTGCTATAACTATACTATTAATATAGCTGCAGCATGGCTCTACCACGTTGAAATTTTTAATTGTTTTAATTTTAATACATTAAAAGGAGTTATTTTAACTTCGGGTTAGGGAATAGTCTTTTTCATAGTACGCGAGCAATTCGAGTTCGATCCTCGCCGGCACCATTGAAATAGTTAATTTCAATTTTGATTACCTCGTTAGTTTAATAGTTGTAAACACGACCGTTGATCATGTGGACCCGGGTTCGAAACGAGAGTTTTCATGTAAAGAAGTTCTCAGTAACAGTCGGTAGTTAGGGAGTTGGCAGTGTTTCATACCCGTTCCTCGGAAAGCATGTAAAGCTGTTTGTGCTGCGTCTAATCTCACTTCGGTTTTGTCGGATTGCCGTCCCGTCAGAATATGAGAGTGAGGGAGTAGAGAGTGCATCCGTGCTTTCGCATGTGCTCGTGCACTATCATTCTACATACATACATATTCATAAACTTTCATCACCCACTCCTATTACCCCGAGGCGTAGGCACTTCCCGCATACATGCCCATCGGATTTAAGATACTTCGAATTTGGCCTATTTTCGATATATCGCAAATTTGGTCACTTATTTGGAAATTTCGTCTTCAATATATCGTCAATTTGGCCACTATAATCCAGTCCTGCGCAGGTCACGTTGACAATTTCGTCTCGAAGACATTATTCTTAGATATTTGAGAAATTAAAACAATTTCGAGGAGATATAGAGTTCGCCAATGCGATGAAGCACTGCTGTGAATTCTTTCCTGCTTCATAACTCAATCAAAAGCTAGAGAAGCTTTGTACCCTCTAATATGTCGTATTTAAAGGACTATGTTCAAGACTGGACTTATGATTATAATGTATTTAGACTGATATGTCACGGTTAAAATGATGGCGACAGTTGATGGCATCGAAATCCAACACAATCATCTCATTGCGCGGGTGAAAGTAGTAATAGAGCCAAGCTGCAACTTTATTATGGTTGCAGCACGAATGGCTCGGCTCGTCCGGGGTAGGACCACGCTCTCACAGAATACCAGCGTAAAATAGCAGCTTAATGCTGCTGTGTTTCGTATGGTGAGTGTAGAGAACCGGAGACCCTTTTTACTGGAAACGAGGCGTTCCATCTTAGTCCTCAGAGGTGACAACGCGTCTGCATTTTGATTCTTAATTGAGGATAAATATGGTGAGGTGGACTGTGTGTTATTTTGTGTCTGTCTATAAAAAAATATTTTTTATTGCGGGAAAATAATAGCTACCACGAGAAAATAAATATACATAACGTTTCTGTCTTCATGTAGTCAGAAACGCGTGCAGAAGCTAGGGTAGTTATAAAAATACTGGCTGAATGAAAAATTACTGGGAAAAAACTACACATTAGTGACTATGCATCACTACCTTTATATAAAAATCCCGAGAATCGCGAACGAGTGGGTGCCCTATTCAAATATAAAATTAAAACGTGCGAGTTTTACTGAATGTTCGAGATTTATTAAAATTTGTATTCATTAAAATGATTTAATGCGTCTCGGATATCTTTACACGGTGTTTATTATTTTTAATTTATTCTACGCGCGTCGAGTTTTTCAGCGCGGGAGAAGTATGCGATGTTTATATTAAATAATGTACGGAGTGTCTAGAAAAATGATCTACCGTTTTCCGTTCAAAATATTAACAATTTTATATTGGATGAAGATAATAGATTCACACATATTTAAAGTGAATCGGAAAACTGAGACCTTTGGAATAAATGGTGTCCTAAATAAGATATTAGACTGGTTCCGCGAGAATAATTTGTCAGTGAATATTCATCATCATCATCATCACCATCATTATCATCATCATCCCGTAAAAGCTCACGACTGCACCTCTCTCTTGGTAGAGGAGATTTGCCTTATCGTCACGCTTTGGAGACGTCTTGACCTCTCACGAGACCCAAGAAACAATATGGCTACTCGATATCGTATTGTGGATCTTGTAAGAGATTTTATTTTTCTTAAACAAATGTTACCCCCACACTAGGATTTTCTCCTGTATCGTGGAGGTAGTTTACAAATAGAAATTGCACAAGAACAAACATCCAAACGAGGAACAATTATTTGTAGGCCATACTTGTTCCGTGCGGGATTCGAACCCGCGGCTCCCAGCGCTGCAACTCATTGCTGTGTCGCTGCGCCACGGAGCCGTCTTGATATTCTTATACCGCCGCCTCTACATAGTCAACTATTTAATTTGATATAGTCTAATTACTTCCACCTTGTTTCAGATCCGGAATATGGCGATCACGTCTAACCAAAGGAACTTGTGCTTTCTGTCAGTTTTCCTGTTCTTATCGTGGATATCTGTGGGTGAGTCTCGCCAGGGCTTATCAATTTTTTACCACCTGCTACTAACTACGTTTTAGTGTTCCGAGAGAAATTCACATGACGGAACATTAACGGAATCATCAGGGCGTCGTGGAGGTTTTGTTTTGTAAATGGGTCCCGTAAATAACTGAAATTAGACAAAGTTAAACGTTTTCGAAATTTCGAAGACATGTGAAGTTCGCCGACACGCATTGGGGCAGTGCGGCGTACATTTCCTTGCCCTAAAACCCTCTCAGAAATGAGAGGAGGCCTGTGCCCAGCAGTGGGACATATATAAGCTGTAACTTTAACTTTAAACGCAGATTCACATTTACAGAGAAGATTAAAAATTTGAATTATTTATCGGTCATCGTATAAATTGATATCCTTCATAATGAGCGATTTTTTTTTGTTATAGAATGATAAATAAGTTTACAGTCCCAATCCAACAAACAATTCAACTCTGAAGTCCATGAACACCTGTAGCCAATCCCTAACAGAGAAGTCTCTGAGTCTCTGAGAAGTCTGTGAGGGCAGTTTACATACAGTACTTGGATGACCGAGCTTTGCTTGGTTTTTTTTTTTGTAAATCGTGTTTTTGTAAATTATATTTAGATACGAATTACATATGTACTGATGAAATATGAATAATATTTTTCGATGTTACCTACCGTATTCTTTTTTTAAGCTCGGTCATTTTTTTTTTTCGTGTTTTTTGTTAAATATACTTAGATACGAATTAGATGCGTTGACAAAGGGCTCCCAATAATAGTTTTTTTCACAAAAGTAGGAACTTGAAAATAAAGGAAAAAGTTAACCGGACTAGAGACCGAAACATTTGGACTCGAACCAGGGTCATATGGTGTCCGGACCGCCCGATATCCCAAATGAGCTATTATATCCTTTTAAATAATAACGAAATTTACCTTCGTATTCTAATTATATTGTAGCGGTTTTCATTGCCTGAAAACACGGATAAAAGGACATTTGCTAAAAATAACTCCTAGCTAAATCGATTTATCGCCCCCGAAACCCCCTGCCTACTAAATTTCATGAAAATCGTTGGAGCCGTTTCCGATATTCCGATTATATGTAATAAAATTATATAAAATAAAAGAATTGCTCGTTTAAAGGTATTAGATAATTTCACAAGGTGAAACAGCCAGACCCGGAACAATTATTTGTAGCCTATACAAATACTTGTTCCGTGCGGGATTCCTTAGTGCTGCAACCCATTGCTAAGCCACTGCGCCACGGAGCCGCCCATGGAATGCAGCAGACCCGGAACAATTATTTGTAGGCTATACAAATACTTGTTCCGTGTGGGATTCCTTAGTGCTGCAACCCATTGCTAAGCCACTGCGCCACGGAGCCGCCCATGGAATGCAGTAGCCACTTAATATCAAGTGGATTGCATGAGTTTCTTTTTCACTACAGTTTTATGAAAATATCACACTAAAAGTAGACACTTAAAAATCTCAGAAAATTCAAATCCTCAAAGTAGCGGGATAGCGGGCCTTCAATCTGCACGGTTTCTGTGTGTAATTATTAAAAAATCAAATCATTTAAGTTAGTCTGTAGAAGTGTATGCAGTAGACCATGTAGGTTTAATGTGAATAAACCTCCATGGTCTATTACAATATACTTTTATAGAAACCTAAACAGTATATTGTAGAACATGTAGGTTAAAAGTTACAACACCATTAAAACGGCAATTTCATATTTAAACTCCTATTATTCAATATAAAAATCAGGGTGAATAATATATAATATAATAAGTAAATTATTTTTCTTAGAAGAAAAGGTGTTTGAATTTTCCTCTTATATAACTGTAAAATACATGAGAGCAAAATTCACGGGAAAAAATGACGTATACTGACCGAGTGGCGAGTAGTAGCCGAGTGACTTTTTTTTTGCGCTCAATGCAAAGGCACCCTCCGGAAGCGCGGGAGGGAGGTCGTGAATGCTCCTAGCATACCACACAGCCAGCTGGTTATGTGACTCACTTTGAAGAAGTGCCTACCCACTAAACACCACCTTGGGAACGGCTTTAGCCATAGTGGCCTTTCCGCCGAAAATTTGATGCGACCCCCTTAAGGGATAAGGGGGCGCAGGCGGCGAGCAGCCGCTGAGTTGCGCCTAATTAAGGCATATTAGAAGAAGGCTCGGCCTGAACTGCCAGAGGCAGTCCAGGTCAGCCGAAAGCTGGTTGGGGGTCCAGAGTTTCTCGGTCTGCGGACTCGATAGCGAGAGGAAGTGGGGCTGCATGGAAGCTGCCTCACGAATAAGGTGATTAGAGTGAGACTCTGAGGCTTTGAAGAGTTCTCAGAGATGATTTTAGGAACTGTTGTATTGTGGGAGCTCTAAGTCTCGATGGAGGTCAGCGTTACGGACGTACCAGGGTGCGTTCGTAGCCCGACGACAGAAATAGTTTTAAACAACTTGAAGTTTGTACAGGGTTTTAGGCTTTGCGTGAGCAAAAGAAGCTGCGTATGTCATGACTGGTCGTATACAGACCTTATAAAGGTTCGCTTGCGGAGGGACATTTTACTGAGTCGGCCCAACATATTGTTGAGCCTACCCAGATAAAAGCGCGCGTTTCGAGTTACTCTCTTAACATGGGGCTCAAAGTGAGCCTCGTGTCAAGGTGACACCTAAGTATTTGGCGGACGTATGCCAGGGGACATGGGTCCCTAGCATACAGGTGGCGGAATAGTAGTGGGGCGGCGTCGTTTATGTTCGAAGTGAACGGCGTAGCTCTTCTCAGGTTCACATCGATACGCCATTTTTGGAACCAAGCTCCTAAGTCATTAACTGACTTTGGATCTTTCCGTATAAAGGGTAGCGAGTACCTTTATAATAAAGGGCAGTGTCATCTGCGAAGAGGAGGTTGTACACCATTCGACAGGATGGGAATGTCGTTGGTGTACAGGATATATAGAAGAGAATAAGCACGGAGCCCTGAGGACACCGGCTTTGATTTGACGCGAAGAGGAGGCGTGCCTTCGTGTCTGAAACGAAAGGTATGGTCCTTTAAGTAGGAGGCCACGAGACGATCAAGACGATCAGAGACCTATTTTATATAGTTTGTAGATAAGGCCTTCGTGCCAGACTCTATTAAACGCTTTCGCTATGTCGAAGAAGACCGCGATGGTCTTATGACGGCGAGGATAAAACCGCTGAGGATATATTCACAATACGGTGAACTTGTTGGGGACAAGAGTGTTTCGCTCGGAAACCAAATTGGTGAAGGATGACAAGAGAGTCACCGTCTGTGGGAAATAGATGGCGCCTCATGCGAGTGAGGAAGACTCGTTCAAGTTTGCCCATGGCCTTGAGGAGGCTGATGGGACGATGACTGGAGGGAGGTTGTGAGGCTTTCCTGGCTTGGGGATACCAATGACAGTTGCCTCTTTCCACGTGGTGGGAAAGTAACTAAGGTTGAAGCAGGCGTTGAAGATAAAAGCTAAAAGGGTTAACACCTGCTCAGGAAAATGTTTAAGGGCTTGGTTGGAGATGCCATCCGCGCCCGGGGCTTTTTCGGGCGTTAGTCCTTTGATGAGGGATGAGATCTCATCATTGGACACAGTGATAGGGTCAGAGGCTGTGGGGGGCAAGTTCCGGCGGCGGATCTCATCCTCCACTGCCTGAATGTGAGAGGGGTTGGTGGGCTGTGAACTAGGAGAGCATTGAGCGGCGATGCTGTCTGCAAAGGACTCAGCTTTTTTCTCGTCCTCGAAGGCAATGGTACCGTCGGGGCGGGAGAGAGGGGGAGTGTGAGTGATAGCGTCTATGCGGAGGGCTCTCGCCATCTGGTAGTACGCTGTGTGAGAGGGGGAGATATTCTCCATGAGATTACTCTTATCGAGGTCTCGAAATTCGGAAAAGTGAACGGACTTCTCGTTGAAGACGATTGGCCGTACGTCTATATTCTGGGGTTGAATAAGTGCTGCTCTCCGGAGGCAGCTCTCTTAACTTTCATTGGTTTGCTAATGTAGGGAAGACTATTATTAGCAACAGGGAGACCTTTCATTCTCCTTAAGGGAGGATTTAATTAGGGTGGTGAGAGAATCGACGCGGTGTCGATTTTTTCGGTACTGTCGAAAATGTCCGAAGAATGGGGGATGGGGGAGTCCGGAGAGTCCAAAGCTGTGGCTAAGGACGCCGACCCTTCCAGTTGGTGAAGGTTTTCGTGGAGGGTTGAGGGGTGGCTGATGGCCAAGTATGAGGGAGACAGGGCGGTGGTCGGATCCAAGATCGTCAAGATCTCGATTGACCTGAGGTTGAGAGAGACTTCTTTTGCTATTGCAAAGTCTAATACGTCAGGAGCGTGGTAGGAGTGACACCGAGGGGACTGAGATCAGTAAGGTCGAGAGACTGCGTGATATCAAGCAGTTTCTTGCCACTAAGAGTAGTAGTAAGACAAGTCCAATCAGTATGCTTGGAGTTAAAATCTCCAAACATAATAACTGAATTGCCTAACGCAAGGATGGCTTCAAAATCTTTTTTGAGGGGGAGAGTTCCACTAGGGATATAGCAGAAGGCTATGACGATGGACGGATGTCCAGTCAAGGCCAGCCTGCATACCGTGGCTTCCATATTGGTAAGCGGCGGAGTGGGGATGTGGGAGCAATGTAGTATCTTCTTGTAGTAAATGGCAGTACCGCCGCCTTTGCGGTCAAGTCTGTCGTTACGAAGAAGAGAATACTTTTTGATGGAGAAGCCTTTGAGATTCTGGGTCTGAGGTGGGTCTCCTGGAGGAGGAGAAGGTCCTTCGCGATCTCGAAGAAAGCTTAAGCTCAGGAGGTTATTTCGCAAACCGCGGTATTGAAAGACAAGCGATAAGCCCTTAGGCAATACGTCCGTGAGACTTTGGGATAGTAGTGTGTTCTGTCATAGTGTTAAGCTAAGTTAAATGCTTAACACAACGAACACAGAAATGTAATGCTCCGCAAAACAAGGAGACGGTCCTGAGGGGACCGAGCAGCACACAGTTTGCGCGCTAGTATGGCGATCTCGCCAATGTCGATGCTCGAATAGCGGCATAAACCGTATTCAGGTCATCAACCATTGAGGTTGCGCCTGTTGAGGAGCGGAGGAAGTCCGCGGGGGTCGGCCTTTTGGAGCCAGGGGAGAATTGTGGTGGCTGCGTGGGCTGAGAGAAGCCCGGAGGGGCGGATGTGGCCCAAGGGGCCTAGGGGACCCTGAGGGGCCGATAAGGGCCCTGAAGGGCTGGGAAGAGTCCTGACAGGGCATTTTCGGGCAAGTGCCGGAAAGATTTGTCATTAACCGGCGGTGGAGCTCTGGTAAGACAGGGGCGAGGCGCGAGGTCATCCCTGTAGTTGGCCGGGTGGGGTTGCTCACTGGGACGCAAGCGGTGGGGATTCGGCATCGGTGGGCCGAGGGCACTCTTTCGGTTGTGGGGTCCAGACACTTAACGCACCTGGGGGGGGGGGCAGAGCAGTTAGTCGTCGCATGCCCATGGAGTTGGCAGCGGTGGCACTGCGCTGGAAACCGCGCCAATGTGGGGGCTCGACCTTCACTCTCGACAGGCCGCACACTGTGCGTACCTGCCGGAAGATGGAACGTTTGTCAGAATGACGAGGGCAAGCGGAACCTCTTGCCCTTGCTTCTGTGCATCTTGTGCACAGCCTCGACAGGGAATCCCTGGGACTTAAGGTCCTCAAGGATGTCCTCGTTGTCGAGTTCGAAAGGGACGCCGCGGATAACGGCCTTGACTTTACGCTCTTCAGGGAGAGCGAGCGTGTGGTAGGATACACGCTCGGCTGTGAAAAGCCTTGTAAGGCGTCGAAAGTCATCTATTGATGACGGGATGATTTTAATGGCTTCACTGAAGTTGGTGGCCTGATCGTATTTTATTCCTGCGTTGTAGCAGGTTTTGGACAGACGTGTGAATTGTGCCTTGTCTCTGAGAAAGACAGGGGGCGGGACTTGTTTCTTTGCGAGGATGGGGGTGCAGCGAGATGCTGGCTTGGAAGGCGGGGGATGTCAAGACACTGTAAGGGGGCTATGTGCGGCGGGGGCTGCGGAGGTGGAGGCAGCAGTGGGGCTGCGGAGGTGAGTGCAGCAGGCAGGGGCTGCGGGGGGTGAGTGCAGCAGCAGGGGCTGCTGAGGTGGCAGCAGGGGCTGCCGGGACAGGGAGCAGTTTTGGCGGCGCGTTTCAGGCCGCTTTGACTTCACTATTGTGAATGGGGTTTGGTCGTAACTGTGCCATCGGAATCGAGGACAGCTGCTGGACGAAGTGTCGGTTTTGGTGGCGGTCCTCTTCCGGGAGGACGACGTAATAGATGTGGAGTCTGAGGGCTCCATGGAGTCTGAGCCGTAGGAGTCGGTCTGCGGGGCCGTCGCGGTGGTGGCCGGAGGGGTACATGCCTGAGGGGCAGGGGCAAGGGCAGCGAGGATCGCGGCGAGAGCCGTCTCGTCAATGTTCGGGACGAACAAGGTGAGGACGGCCCTGATCTGGGTGGCGTCTAGGGTGGACATGTTGGGGGGGGCGACGTTCTATTCTAAGACGGTAAGGGGGATCCCTGTTCTCAAAAGAACAGGGGCTTGTTCTGAAAAGAACAAGAGGTTGAAGTTTCTAAGAAACAGTAACAGTACAATAACAAAAACAATAACAGAAAAACGGTCAAACCTCCTGCCAGGCGGCAGGGGGCAAGAAACTCACCGAGGCGGCTGCTCTGCACTGCGTGAGCAGAGGCGGGCGCGAGAGCGAGAGGCACTCAACGTACGGGGACGAGAGCGCGGACAACTAACACGACCGCTCGAGAGCGGTGGCGCAAGCGGAATTTGTTTTTTTTTTGCCGAGTGACCATAGATTACTTTATATATACTAGAGACGAGTGACCGAACTGCCGGTGTTCAGATTCACCGAGTGAGCAGGAGGGTCATGTGGCAGCGCTGTCATCGCTCCACAAGCGAAACACAACGAAACCTAACTCGCGCTATCAAAGTTCTGAAGTAAAAACAATATAATAGAACAGCTCCGAACTACCACTCGGAGCGTTGGCCGCTCCCCGGGCCGATCACCTTGCCCGGCGGGAGATCTCCCCTTTTCCTTTCATGGCCAAACTGATTTTTTTTTGTAAAAATTATCGTCACTATTTTTATTTATTTTTTTCATCAAAATTAAATGAAAGGCTCATGAGGCGTGCACTTTTGGGTTTTCCAAATTATTTTTAATTTAAGTTTTTCCTTCAAAAATCTACTTAAAGCTTATTATTGGAGCTCTAGAATCCGAAAACGATAGCCAAAAAATCGAATCAACTTAAACCAAATCACAAAACAAATCGCAGAAAACCGAAATCGAAAGCAGTAGTCAATATAAATATAACCAACAAAAAAAGAAGTAAGTGTATAGGTACCGTATACACTATCTATACTATTAATATTCCTTTGAAATATTGTTAAACAACCTAAAACAACGAAAACCAATTCACGATTCTAAATAAACAAAATCCAAAATCAAAGCCAGAGTCTAAATATGTATAAAGGAATACCAACCAAATCAATGAAAGCCAATATAAATCCATTCAACCTTAACCAAATCACAAAGCAAATAACAAACAACCGAAATCGAAAGCAGGTAGTCGAATAAGCTACGAAATAAAAACAATTTAAGCGTATAGGTACCGTATGCACTATAAGTTGACGCGCGGCTCAACGGCGGGAGTTAAGTACATGTCAGGAAACATTTCGTTACCGCGTTTTAAAAACCTAGTAACGACATCTAGCGGAATCAATTTAAACTATGTATACGTTAGTTAATAAGAACTCTCAAAAAATATTTTTCTTATAATTTTGCACAATTTTTCTTATTGTAATACCGATTCATTCATAACCACATATAAGAACTGTATTCATTTCCGTTCAATAAATATTACTAAGGCTTATTAATAAGGCTTACTAAGAACTGTTTCTACCACTGTTAAGTAATAGTTAAGGGTGAAAGCGTGACAGGTGGTGATAGTATTTCTGATCCATACTTATAATCACGCCTGTAACCCTTGCGGGGTAGGCAGAGCATCAACGGATTACTTGATATCGTCTGCGAGGTTATCGCCTATTCTGTGAATTACGATGCACTAAAACGTTTGAAGAAAATCAGCTGGTGAATTTTATGTTTTTTATCGCTCTCTTCCCGGTCCTGCGTGGAAAAATACAGATCCATACATTTTTTATCTTAATTTTGGTAAAAAGACATAATAATCCAGATATTCTGACCTTCTGTGTTCGTCCATCGTACCGTCGTCCGTCTTGTAGAATCACGGTGGCGCCACCTAGCTGAATTTAATTTTGCAACATATTCGATTTTCCCACGGGAATGATATGTTTTTCCGCTGAAAAAAGTAGCCTATGTCACTCTACAGCCACCGAACTATCCCCATACAAATAATCATGCCATGCCGACGCTCTGTTGCGACGTGAAAGAAGGACAAACTTGTGCAACATATTCGATTTTCCCACGGGAATGATATGTTTTCCGCTGAAAAAAGTAGCCTATGTCACTCTACAGCCACCGAACTATCCCCATACAAAAAATCATGCCATGCCGACGCTCTGTTGCGACGTGAAAGAAGGACAAACAAACAAACAAACACACTTTCGCATTTATAATATTAAGTATAAGTAAGTATGGATGGATTTCATTTTATTTTCGTTTTAATGTGTACGTATTGGTGTACAATAATAATATATTGATTGGTTGATTGATGCTTTATTCGACGGTGTTAGTTATCCTTAAATCTATAAATAGTTGGATTTAGAAATACTGGGATTCCCAATGGCGATCAGAAAGCTTAATATCGACATTATTTCTATAGTACGTAGTAACAGCTGCCAAGAAGTCTCGTTTTAAACGGTTGGGGAAATTGCAGACCACGTTTTAGGAAATTTGTTTTCCTTATTTGTTTTGACTACTCTTTTGCACGTAAGGATATCAGTCTCCGATATAGGAAAAGATAATCCTATCGATGCTGGACAAGATTTATTAAGTACATTCTCATTTTCCACTATTACGTTTAGGTACGTTATTAACTTTAACTTTAACTTTAATGTGCTTTGTGGCATTCCTTGGGGAGGCCTATGTTCAGCAGTGGACTTGTGATGGGCTGTAATGATGATGAATGATGACGTTATGAACTTTAACATAAGACTCATATAGCAGCTACTCCAAGTTACAATTTTTTTGATAAATAACAATATTTTGGTGTTGTGTTGGTACCTGATGGTAAGTGGGTACTGTGGCTCATAGACATTTACGTTTATCCTCGATTAAAAATCGATGTAAATGCATTGTCACCCCTGAGAGCCCCGATTCGCTACAAAACCATACGATACACAGCAGTATTAAGCTGTTATTGTACGCTGATATTCTGTGTGAGCGTTGGCCTACCCCGGTCGAGTCGACCCATTCGTACTACAACTAGAATTAGTTGCAGCATGGCTCTACCACATACAACGTGAATACTACACATGCATTGAGTTATATGTACTACGTACTAGAGAAGCTATTCCAAACAAAAATTGTGCGCTACTCTATGTCTTCGCGCATGCGCGGTAGATAGTAAAATATTACGATATTATTACCTATTTATTCACTTGAACAACAAAAAATTTCACTTACTTGACTACTGAATTGTTATTTACGTAAGGTTTAAACTTTAATTTGAAATATCGTATTATTATCGCCGCTCCACACTGCATGAATATTGAAGCCACAGTAAATGACACTAAAGTAAGGTCTACGGATTGCAGTACAGTTCAGTTGAACATAGTGAATGTTCGGAATGCGAAATCTAGTGCGTAGTACATATATATCAATGTACTCATGGAATAAAATTAATTTTAAGCATTTTTTTTTTATTTCCGACGTTCTTGCTCTCTGCGTTTCGTGCGCTTTACAGTACCCAGGGTTGCGTACGTGTTAGAGGTTCTATACTAAGTAGAGCCACGCGGCGGCTAAATCATTTTTGTAGCACGAATGGGTCACACAGAATACTAGCCTAAAATAGCAGCTTAATGCTGCTGTGTTCCGTATGGTGAGTGTGGAAAACCGGAGACCCTTTTTACTGGTAACGAGGTAGAGGTATAACAACGCATCTACATTTCAATTTTAAATCGAAGATAAAAGTAGATGTCTATCCACTTACAATCAGATGGACTGTGTGCTCGTTTGTCACCCTTATTCTATACAAATGGTCAAGGGGTAATATATAATTAAATATTTTTTCTTTTTAGTCCACAGTATCGACTGCTTCAAATGCGCGTCGATGAACGGCCGGTTCCCAGCTTGCGACGACCCGTTCCATAACAACCACTCGCTGCAAATGCTCGAGTCGCCCTGCATGGGGGGTAGAAAAGGCAGGGATGGTCTGTTCCCGGCTACATCTTGTATCAAGATTGCTGGGGTTTTTGGTAAGTGAATGAAAAAAAAATATTGTAAAAATTTCAAACAAAGCCACAATATAGGTATTTAGTCCTTTTTATATTTAGTACGCCATCACGTAATGCATCAGCGCGGCGACACGTTTTGTACGCGTGATTACACACTTTTTTTTTAAAACGTTTTCTCCACACTAGGATTTTCTCCTGTATCGTGTGGGGTAGTTTACTTACATAAATTTCACAAGGACAAACATCCAGATCCGTAACAATTATTTGTAGGCCATACAAATACTTGTTCCGTGCGGGATTCGAACCCGCGACCCTTAGCGCTGCAACTCATTGCTGAGCCACTGCGCCACGGATCCGTCAACACTGAATATAAGAGAAGCAGTAGATAGTCTTTTTATAAGTCTAGCCAAAATCTCTCTGTTGCGACATCGCGGCAGATAAAATCCAGGTACTAGCGAGAAAACTTGTGTAACTTTGGCACTCACAATAATTTTACGAAGTTAAGAAACTTACCTTTGAATTCTTTAGGTAACTAGTTAATTTTAATACCAATAACTTCTCTTTCAGCAAGCAAACTTTACTGTAACAAGTTATCAAGTATAGTTTGTTTCACAAATTAATATGAAGTGGTTTGTTTGTTGAAACTTTTTATGATGGGAATTAAGTTTAAAAATGCAAAGCAATAAAAAATTCCTGCTCCGCGACCGTGCTTTAGGTAGCGGAATCTTTTCATGTAATTTTCACCAACTTGTAGACGACCGTTTAACTTGAAAATTTGCATCAAGGATGACAATAATTGATGGACTTTATCCTAATATCCCAACCAGGATCGACTGGATAAAATAAAAAAAATCAGCTTAGGATCGATGCGTGTTGTTTAGGTTTTTCTAAAGCCTATATTATTTTATTTTCAACCCGTTTTTTATTATTTTTATAAAACTAAGGTGACAAACGTGTTTAATACGTGGTAGATCCATGCTGCAGCTATATTAATTGTAGAGTTGTAGCACTAATGGGTCGGCTCGACCGGGGAGGGACCACGCTCTCGCAGAATACCAGCGTAAAATAACAGCTTAATGCTGCTGTGTTTCGTATGGTAAGTATAGAGAACCGAAGACCTTTTTTACTGGAAAAGAGGCATTCCATCTTAGTCCTCACGGCTGACAACGCATCTGCATTTTGATTCGCAAACGAGGATAGGTGTAGATGTCTATAGGCCACAGCAACCACTTACCATCACGTGGACTGTGTGCTGGCTTGTCACCCTTATCCCATAAGAAACAAAAAATTTACAGTCCAATTTTTTTACGTGGCAGAGCCCCACTGCAACTATGTATAGCTAATGCCTCACAGCCTGTAATTACTGGCTCTCTATACACCTCAGAACATAGCAGTTACAGTTCGGACGGAACACAGTAAAGCAAGCACTGCTATTTTGCGGCAGAAATGGCCAAGAGTCTGGTACCCAGAAGGACTGCTGAATCAAAAAAATTAAAAAAAAAAAAAAAACTAACTCAACCTTCCTCAAGAAATTATTTAAATTACTTATGATGAATACCGTATATTAACACATCATATATTTTTAAACGAACAGAGAACACAGGACAAGCGACTTTCAACCTTAAGTACATAAAATAGTTGATTATCGCTTACTTAAATTAAGTGTTAATCAGTATATACCAGTCTCATTCTATTGATATTTAGTGAAGAGTGAGAGAAACTTTAAAGTTAAAGTTACAGCATATATACGTCCCACTGCTGGGCACAGGCCTCCTCGTATTTCCAGAGGGTTTTAGGGCAAGGAAATGTCCGCCGCGCCGCGCCGATTCGAACTTCACATGTCTTCGAAACATTTTTTTCTAATTTCTCAGACACCCAGGTTTCCTCACGATGTTTTCCTTCACCGCCGAGCACGTGGTAAATCAGCACTTAAAATTGCAACTAACGATTTCATTGGTGCCGGCGGGAATCGAACCCGGATTACTCGCGTACTGTGAAATTTACACGGAGTGCTTAGCCCTTGAGCTGCCACGGTAAGGCAATTTTCAACCTTACTTAATTAACGTCGATTTTTATGAGTGAGACCGTCTGTTTTATACTATTTAAGTCAGCTTCTCTTACTTTCTTTCACAGATGACAACGGTGAGACCATCACGGTTCGCGGTTGTGGCCTGGACTCTGGCACGGCGACCACTGACACGGAGATCATACGAATGTCACACTGCGGTCGGTTTTACTATAATGACCGGTGAGTTCGTTCATACTTTCATTCATTACAGCTTATTAAAAGTCCACTGCTGAACATAAGCCACCCCTATACTGCCTCATAGGGGAGATTATTGCTACAGTTGCCACGCTTGACAGGCAGGTTGGCAACCGCAGTTTCTATTATTGTTAGTTCTCTTTCTATTTAATTATTTTTCGGAGTATCTGGCAGAAATTTTGTTTAAAATTTGTATATTTTGTGATTGGTTTGATTTTTTTTTTATAAGATAGGGTGACAAACGAGCACACAGCCCACCTGATGGTAAGTGGTTGCTGTGACCCATAGACATCTACATCTATCTTCAATAAAGAATCAAAATGCAGATGCGTTGTCACCCGTGAGGACTAAGATGGAATGCCTCTTTTCAGTAAAAGGTCCGGTTCTCTACACTCACCATACGAAACACAGCAGTGTTAAGCTGCTATTTTACGCTGGTATTCTGTGAGAGCGTGGTCCTTCCCCGGTCGAGCCGACCCATTCGTACTACAACTATACTACTAATATAGCTGCAGAGTGGCTCTACCACGTATAAATATTATATACGTAATGATTGCCTCGTTGGTTTGGTGGTCGTAAACGCGATTACTGATCATGAGTTCGCGGGTTCGAATCCCGGGTCGGGCCAAAATCTGTTATTGGATTTTTCTGTCAAGAAATTC
This sequence comes from Parnassius orleans, assembly GCA_029286625.1. Taxonomy (NCBI): domain Eukaryota; kingdom Metazoa; phylum Arthropoda; class Insecta; order Lepidoptera; family Papilionidae; genus Parnassius; species Parnassius orleans. The sequence goes on along the minus strand of JAGSMP010000237.1, from coordinate 164,763 downwards.
TCAGTAGCTGCGCGGAGTTAGGAAGTTGGCGGTGTCTCACCCCCGTACCTCGGAAAGAACGTAAAACCGTTGGTCCTGCGGCTAATCTCTCTCGGTCGTGTCGGTATATCCATCGGACTATGAGAGTGAGGGAATAGAGATATATATAATCCTGTCCTGCACAGATGGCTCGTCTGCTTTGAGGCTGCCGTGACCGAAATTCGGTCTGGAGGAAATAATAATAATAATTATTTTGTTAAATTTTGTTTTCATACCTCGGTGTACAACAAAGTTGTATTATATTGCTGTTACCAAGAAAACACTCTTACGACACCCACGTTATGATATGGGGTAGTAGGTTCTCACACACAGCGAGTTGATTTTTGCAAGATGGGTCGGCTCGACCGGGGAAGGACCACGCTCTCACAGATAACCATCGTAAGATAGCAGCTTAAAGCTGCTGTGTTTCGTATGGTGAGTGTAGAGAACCGGAGACCCCTTTCACTGGAAACGAGGCGTTCCATCGGGGTGACAATACACCTGCATTTTGATTCTTAATCGAGGATAGATGTAGATGTACATGGGCTACAGTATCCACTTACCATCAGGTGGACTGTGTGTTAGTTTGTCACCCTTATTCTATAAAAAAAATGTTTTTATGCAAATAAGAGTGACAAATAAATACATACAGGGTTATTTTTCAAAGAGTAGCCATATTTTTTAAACTTAAATTCAAATTAATTAATAATGATATACCTACCGTTATTGCAGTTTTTGAAAATACGAGTAAATAAGGCCTCCATTTTTATTTGAAATTACCCCAAACTGAATGTGATTTATGGGCAAAAACTACACGTACGCGCTTCTCTGTGCGATTCAATTCACAATGCATACGTATGTATGTAATTACTCTAAAGCCGTCTCCACATGCTTGGCAAACAACGGCAAACAGCGAACACCAAACAACGAACACGACCGTGTGGATGGGGATGGCCTGCCTGTTTTTGTTTGTGTTTGCCAGTGATCGGTGTCGGTGTCGGTTTTTGTGCACAAATCAAAGGGTGTTCGACAAACGTGTTTGCGATGTATCCATACGCTTGGCAATTAGTCAGCGTCAGCGGACGGAGTCATACACACACACACACACACACACACACACACACACACATATATATATATATATACATTGTGCTAATGGTTATTATTATTATTATACCCTACGATGTGCCATTATGTATTTAGGTACTGGTCAACCCGAAAGTAATCGCTGCCACAAGCTCGTCGTCCGCCATGTTTGCCCATTCGGAATATACTAGCACGTTCGCCAAGCATGTGGATGCCGTGTGTGTTGGGTGATTGTAGTCGGTGTTTGACACGTGTTTGGTGATTCTTGGTGTTTGTGGCAAACACAAAGCATGTGGAGGCGGCTTAAGATTCACAACGTTTTTGCCGACCGATCGACCTTACGAATGTGTGCGTGCGTAGTAAAATATTATAGTAAGCTTTAAATATTTTTGAATGACAATCAGTTAAAATAATTCATTATCACGCATTTTGAATTTAAAAGATAAAAAGGACAGAATGTTCGAGATTTTTTAATTAATTTTTCTCCACCATTTGCCTATATTACTTATAATCCGCAAATTTGGGCGGTTATTGCAAAATAACCCTGTATATCCTTGATTAAGAATCAAAATACAGAAACATTGCCAGCCCTGCGGACTAAGATAGAACGCCTCGTTGCCAGTAAGCAACGTCTACGGATCTCGTCATACACTATACGAAACACATCAACATTCTGCTTCTATTTCATGCTAGAATTCTGAGAAGGAGCACGCCCGGCTTCGTTCAGGCTTCTTTACGCACCATACGAAACATCATTTTTGTGCTAATATTTTATGATGATGTTCAGTGAGAGCGTAGTCCCATCTTGATCAAGCTGACTCATTTTGGCTGTATCTATAATACACTTTAGCATGGCTCTTTCGAGAATGAACTCCAAGTGTGTTTGCGCAGATGCACCCTTTGTTCCCACACGCTCATAGTCGGATGGGTCGGCAATCCGTCACGGCTGGAAAGAGATCAGGCGCAGGACCAACGGCTTTACGTGCTTTTCTAGGCACGGGGGTGAAACACCGCTAGCTTCTTGATTCCGGGCTGTTACAGAGAAGTTCTTGACAGAAATACCCTCAGACTCCTTGATCGGCAATCGCACTTACGACCACTCGATCAACGAGCCAGTCAAGAAGACTCTGTACAAGAAATAATAATATAGTTTTATTAATAATTTAAAGGTACGTCCACGGCTGCCTGCAGAGCTGCAACGATGCAGACGCCTGCAACTCTTCGCACAGAACCACATCGCTTATATTTTTATTTTTCGCGCCATTTCCACTAATATTAGCAACGTTAGTGGTGCGAAGCTAACAGAGATCCTAATTTAACTTATCACTCAAATAAAACTGCTATGCTTAAACGTTAATTTGTAAGTAGTTAAGCATTAATATATTATGTCATTTAGGTAATGGTATTACAGGATTTAATGCTGGGTATAGACACTCGGTGCTGCTGAGGTAATCACATCGTCATATATTTTTGATATTAAAATGTGCGAATATTCTATTTGATGGTAAGTAGAAATCAGATAAAAAAGCTATACATACATGCGTTTGAGGTCTAAGATGTGTGATCTGTATATTTCAGCCTCACAGCTAAATTAATTATGAGAAAACAAATTCGCAGTTCACCTGTTAGTACTTAGTACAGCAGTTCATGAATTCTGGGGACCCTCACAATACATTTATACAAAAACTGATGATTAGTGCTGAGTATGGGCTTCGTTTAGAATTTGGAAATGTGGTGGGTACAAATTAACTATTTAACTCGGCGCAATCATAATATTTTATTTTATGGTAACATTTAAGTCTTAGCTCTGTTTAAATCATGACTATATTAGCATTTAATTGTCTTATTATAATGTTATAAGATTTATTCATACACAGGAATAGAAGTTTGTTACCCAACTGCTACTCCGCATCATTACCTCGATTCGATATAATTATATGGATATACAAAAATCCCGCATCAGTTATACATCCATTACAACCTATAAGAGTTTGCTGCTGAACATAGGCCTCCCCCATAGATTACCTCAAAGGGGAGATTATATCATAGTTACTACCCTTGGCAACCGCAGTTTTTTATTATTCTGAAGTGCCATCAGAAGGATGCTGCTGCCCATCTCCTGCTTCAGTTAATATGGGGTAGTGGATATTTTTATATCGCCACTACGCGGTAAAAATACCGAATCATACATCACAATAAAAAATATCAATTCAAATTTAAAGATACGCCCAGTCTATTGTAATTTTGCTACAGCAATCTACGAGTGTGTGTACTCAGCATTATTTTATTTGATAAGTGCTTCGCATCTTATGCCACGCTACTTTGAAGAAATATATGGATAAGTATTTAAGGTTACTTTTTGTACATCGTTAAAATACAAAATTAGTTTGTATTTGTTAGCGATAACTTAATTAAAAAGCAATTGTATTATTTTAATAAAAAAATTCATACTTAGCCTTGACATGTTGAACCATTTCTAATCAAAAGGTCACTTTAATTTAAGATGGTTGTGTTCTTAATTCACATGGTCGATTTCATGCTTCTATTATTCCATTTGGATCAAAAATAAAATAAAATATTCCCACTATCTAATGAGGGCTAGTCGCTAGTTGACACTGAGGTAAAGTTTTTTGTTACACAATGTAATTTAATTGAGAAGTTGTTTTTTAATGAATGTTTATCAGTTTCTAGAGTATTATATTAATACACAAAATAATGCGTCAGTAGTTTGCTCTTTAATTTTTTGCACATTATCTGTGGTTTTGTTTATTTGTTTTTAATGTTATTAATATAAAATATAGCTAATAGTACAGAAAGAAACAATAACTTTTACATTTTCCGAACAAATTAACTTCCCCGCTATGAAATCTGTCAAATATACCTCACTTTCTAGTGGCGCCGCCCTGGTGGCAGAAAAAGTCGTGGATGCCCTCATTGACAAACTGAACGACATCGCAAAATAACTAAATAGTAATATGTAAGTCAATAACAGGACCGTCTAAGAGCATGCAGGGGTAGAACAACTAAAAACATCTAAATCTTAGAAGCAAATGTTTTTTAATAGTATTAAAAATAAAATATAGATTTGTTTTTTTACATTTTGGGGCCCCTGTCAGGCTGGTCTGGGCTCTTACCCATGTACCTCATGTGCTAGGGTTAAAACGGAACTGTTGATAATATCATATAAAATCTATTTAAAAACAAGCTTTTATATTTATGTATAGGTAATGCTAGAGCGAGCATCGGGGTCCATCTACAGATCAGTTCTATGGTTTTTATGTACTTAATAACAGAATCGTATCGGGAGTTGAGGGATATAAATCAAATTTAATTCATAGTTAATTCATTAAAGGAAAACATAATAGCAATAATTTTTGAAGTTGTGAGTTTTATTATTGATTTGTATTACCTATATTTTTTACAAGTAATTTTTGCATGTCATGAGAAAGAGGGCTAATAAGTATTTGGAAATATATTCCGTCTTTTTACAATAAGTGGTTTATTGACAGTCTCGGGTTTGAACTATGGTTTAAGTAGAGTCCTCCTAACTTTCAAGTGTATTTTTATATCTTTAAAGTATACATAAGTATAGCTTACTAAGTGTACTAGCGTATATCCCACTCGAAAGTGAAGCACAGAATCTATTATACACGCGAAATGGATTGTTACTCAACACACACACACACACACGCACACGCACACACACACGCTCACACACAAACGCACACACACTAAAGAAGTTATTGTTCCGAGGTCACCACAGTCTTCACAAAATTTGATATAAGCTGTCAAACTTCATAGGTACTTTACCTGTACTTTATAATTGTTATTACTAAGGTTATTACTCTAAATACTTTACGTATTATTTCGCCTTTATAAATGTACATTCTATGTTCTATGTTGTTTTGCATATTCCTGCAGCAGGGCTAGCATGGGCAGGAGACAATTTTATCCCCGGGGAAAGGAGAATTTTTTTATCCCCTCGCTTAGTTTTATCCACCCTTCGAGCATGGGCACACGGTGGATATAATATCCACAACAGATAAATTAGGAGACAGACTTAGACTTAGATAGATTTTTGAATGAATATAAACTTCAATCCACGTCCAATGAACTAGGATAAAATTGTTCCTTTCAAATGTCAAAAAGCATAATTTTTATCTTCATTTGGCTCCATGCTACGGACAGGGATATATATGTCTACTCGTTATGTCAAACGGGATATACTTCTCCCGTTGCCGTGCTGGATAATTTTATCTCTTGTCAGTGGATATAAATTTCTTGTTTATTCTTTGTTTCTGTCTTTCGAGAAACAGATTCTAGTTTAAACCTAACTAATTAATAACCTCCACTTTTAATAAGGCCGATTGAGTTTTATGTAAAGAGTTACAAGTAAAATAGATCACACTTTTTAAAGTCAACAATACACTAGAAAATCTTGTATTGTATAGGTAATTTTTAGCTTAACGACAACGTAGATTCTGGGCAAATGTGATCTTAATTTTTTTAAGTCTACAATAATATGTAATAACTTGTCGACGTTTAAGCGTTTATAAATTTGTTTATTTTTATTTCTAGAAAAAATAGTTTGAGGAAAAAGTAATGCACAATAAGTACCTACATACTCGTATAATATATTTTCTGTGATGTTAGTACTGGTAGCTAATTGGCTCTTATAACTTCATGATGATTATGGTGTTAATGAAATATACTACAATCATTGAGTTATATGTACTACGTTCTAGAGAAGCTATTCCAAACAAAAAACGTGCGCTACTCTATGTCTTCGCGTATGCGCGGTAGATAGTAAAATATTACGATATTATTACCTATTTATTCACTTGAACAACAAAAAAATTTACTTACTTGACTACTGAATTGTTATTTACGTAAGGTTTAAACTTTAATTTGAAATCTCGTATTATTATCGCCGCTCCACACTGCATGAATATTGAAGCCACAGTAAATGACACTAAAGTAAGGTGTACGGATTGCAGTACAGTTCAGTTGAACATAGTGAATGTTCGGAATGCGAAATCTAGTGCGCAGTACATATATATCAATGACTACTGCTCTATATAGTATATTATCTATGATGACCACAATCCTGTATAGATTATTTCAGTCAATTAATTACTTTTGTTTTTTTTTAACATTTGTGAAGTAGTTAAAATTGGTTTGATATTTAAGTCCAAGTAATATAATATCACCGGTTGAGGTACCATAGAGTCTAATTGTATTGTTTTTGAAAGGATATCAGAGTGCGTAAAGAAATAATATCACTATTCATTTCACTTATATATCATTACAATAACAGCCTATCAAGTCCACCGCTGAACATTGGCCTCCCCATAGATTTCCTTCAAGGGGGGATTGTTTGTCATAGTTGCCACATTCAGGAGGCGGATTTGCAACCGCAGTTTTTATTCTTTGAGTGGTTATTATGAAAACGCTGCCCATCTCCTGTTTCAGTTTACCTTTGTTGCCTCTTACGAATTAGAGAATAATATGGGTTAGTGGATATTCTTACGTCACCGTTTCACGGTAGACCAATTTCATTTTACATTTAATAGATAATTTTAAGTTATAATTTAAATTTATTCCGTAGTTTACTGTAACAGGAAAAGCCTCGTCACAAAATTTCTATTAGGTATTATATATAGTTTTTTTTTTAAATTTAACTTGCATAAATATTTTTACTTTATCTTGACTGTGAAAATTTGTTACATGTATTTTCTGGTTTTGTTCATATACCTATTGTTTTAAATTGTAGTTGTTATAATATTTTATTAATAACCAATCGCTCCTCCAGGTTTCCTCATCATTAACGTGTTTCTACTTAAACCGAGAGTCCATAAGTTTATATTGCGTTTTAATGCGAATTGAGTACCTCCTCATATTTGAAGTCAGTAAAAATCATAACGCAATTGTAACGTAATCATGTTCATCTATCAACTGAGTTATTCCCACCGGCAACGATACTTTTGAAAAAAAAATACCACTCTTTTGTCCATAGTCTTTTCCTAAGCTCGAACCTCATCTCTACTTTACATCATGTCTTATTCTGGTTGAAACTTGGCCTCCGCAAGTCTGATGCAACAGAAGAACGTTGAACCAAGATCGTAAGTATATCATTTAATATTTAAATTTTCGTGCGACCATCTTGGTTTTACGTTCACCATACATTTTCATACATTAGCGGTGTTGGAACGCTTGGACGTGATCTTGATGTAGGTACGCATCTGGATTGCACTTGCACCAGCTTTAATCCTTGAAAAAGAAGTCACATTAACTAAGAATCGACTGATTAAATGAAATTGTAACTATACGACCACAGGAATTGATGTTTGCTTAGTAAAATTTACAATGTTGAAAGTTTTGTTCCTTGTTACAAATATAAAACAACGCCTAATACCTACTTGTTTTTCTTTATTTGTATTATATTCTTATATATGCATTGGTCGCATTCGATTTTTTATTTTTCCTTTTCTTTACCAACCTTTTTCTATTTAATACTAGCGATCCGCCTCGGCTTCGCACAGGTGATTTCTGCATCTCGATAACAGCGCCACCTACCGGGTCCAATTGTGAATCTAAACCATCCAGGGATCCACCATTTTCGAGTTTTAGCGAGACTAACGGACAACAATTGATTTTTATATACATCTATAGAGAAATCGTAATGAACATTTCAAGAATTTAATTACTACTTTTTTTGTAAAACTGCCTCTAAGTGTGGTGTCTCAGTTTTCGTAAACTATCAGATCACGGAAAGTATCTTAAAAATGAAGTTAATGTTAATCACATTTACTAACGAATTTTTAAAGCTTGTTTACTAAATGGTGGAGCTAATGATAAGCCAAAGTTTAAAAATATAATCACACGATGCGATGATAATTATTTGCTGTGAGGCCGTGTGGTCCGTCACCCAAGGGCGACTATAGGATCATAGATAATATACTATATAAGGCATATAGGATGACCAGATAAACTTATCGCTTCCGATAGATGGCGGCATAACTAGCTTGTCTATGCCAGACATAAAACACACAGACCGGCGACAGACAGCAGCTTCAATACCCTATTTTTATATATAAGTACAACTAGCTTTTTACCCGCGGCTTAGCGCGCATGGGCTTCAATTTAGGAACATCATTAAATGCTGTTCTGTGCCAAATGTAGGAAAATTCGATCACTTTTAAGAGTCACCTCTGTGTCTGTGTCTCTATGTCTGTTTCTCAAGGAATTCTCAAAGACTATTGGACGTAGATGATTGGTATTTGGCATAAATATAATATGTTACACGAACACGTGAATAAGTAAGTTTTTCAGAATTGCATTAATATCATATGTCTAGGAACACCCACTATTTTTATATCGGGCGTGTCTTCCAATGTATCCATAAAAAGGTAATTTGTCTTGGAATCAAAATTGCGTTAATTACATTTTACACTTTACAAACTAATGATGTATAATGTTTATTTGCGATATTCGATTCATATTATTTGGTCCCATTTAATATTGATTGCCACCATAAAATAGATTCTGTATTATTTTTTACGTTCGAGTAGACTTCAAAATTTCATAAATAAAGTTCTATAATGATATCTTATATTTACGCGAATACTACACATGGAATAAAACTAATTGTACGGATTTCATCGTGTTTAATTTTTTTTTCACGTGGGTTTTTATGTACCTTCATATAAAGATCCATAAAACTCGGGTAAAAGAACACATGGCTGATGTGAAGCACCGTCACCTGGAAGTCTGAAGTATGTCACATGTTCAATATCATCCCAACCATTGCATCAGATTTGATAGACCACAAATCCTCTCAAAAGAGCACCGATTCCTACCAAAGATGATTCGCGAGGCTATTGAAATAAAACAACATCCTAATTTCAATAGAAAGATGTCGGTGCTACCATATGCTTGGGATCTCATAATTAATAAAATTAAACAAACCCAAGCATACTACCGCAAGAGCAAGACTTAGGATTATGTAAGCTCGTTCTGCTTAGATCGACGAAATTAATAATTAAAATTGAGTAGTAGTTTCAGTTAACTATGACATCAAGACTGACGTCTTGATGTCATAGTTAACAACTCATTCCACCGTGACTATGGGTGCTGTAAAGTGTGCGCAATGTCTTAAATAAAATTAAAAAGTTAACACTAAGCGATAAAATCCGTAAAATTAGTTTTATTCCAAATGAAGTTCTATTCATGGTGAACGTGGAAACACTACACTCATGAACGGGAGTAGAAAATGTTCGCCTTGTTGTGGCGACGAAAGAGAATCCGCCACCTCATATCGTCCCGTGGTGTCGTAAAAGACAGACGAAAACAAATGATGGAAGCATTATCTTCCTGATAACAGATCAATAATATTGCCAACCCGCCTGTCAAGCGTGGCAACTACAGCAAATATCCAGTCTATTTGACAATTAATGGAGGCCATTATATGTGTTTAGTTCAGTGGACTTTTGGCAGAATGAAAAAGTAACATCTCCGAAAATATGAATGTCAAAATGTAGCAGCCTACATCCATGATATATATGTATATGACATTGATGAAGGCTGTATATATATATATATATATATATATATATATTTAAATCTCTTGGCAGTTTACATATAGATTAGTAATTGAACTAAAAATCAGATCAATTTTCACAAAGAGATTTAAATATATAGGTATACTATAGAGCGGACATAATGAACATTTGCATACAAAAATTTTGAGCTCGGAATACCTTAATGCACCATATTTTCTTTCAAAATTTTTTTAAAATAGGAATGAATGCGTTTTGAGCTTTTAACGATGTCACTAAGACTAAATGACACAAATCCGAAATATATCCTATAGGACATAAGTAAGAGGTGACTATTTTGTTGCTGATGTCCGGTCTATTACTACTACTACTTAAATGTCTTTGAATTTTCATATTTTTGATAGACGTCACTATTAGGTATCTATTTAAATTGTTACACTTTTAAAATTAAATAACGAAAAAACTAAACATAAACGTAAGGAATTTTTAAATAATTATATTAATATAGTTATTTAAACATATAAATGTGTTATTTATATTATTTAATTGATTAGTAACTGAAGGCAAAATATACTTTTACAATTTGATGATAGATGGCGCTGTTTTGAAAACTAAAACGTAAATTAGTTTACAAATTATAACCGTAAATTCATAGACAGACAGACAGACAAAAATTCTAAAAACCAATATTTGGCTTCAGTACCCTTTATTTAGTCCCCTGGAGTTATTATTTCAAGAATATATTAGAATAATAGACACGACTTTCCTACAGATTTATTATATGTATATACTAGCAACCCGCCCTGGCTTCGCCTGGGTATGATCTTATAATGTGACATCATTTAGATTTTTAAAATAATCATCAATGACTTTTAATTTTACATTTTTTTAAATTTCGCCAAAGATACTCCAAGTTTTCGGATTAAATATAGCCTAGATCACTCCTGGCATATCCCTCTGTCAATTCGTAAAGTTTCATCACAATCGGTTCAGGGATTCCGAAGATAAGCCCGGACAGAGAGATAGACAGACAAACAGACAGACACACAAACAAACATACAGAGACAGACAGGCAGATAAAAATTTTACAAATAGTTATATTTTATGTCTTAATGGCATGTTGTAAATAGCTTCCCACAAGCTCGATAAAAGGCAGTTATTTCGATATTACAGACAGACGCATAAATTTCATTTATGTGCTGTATAGGTTGTTCTGTACGTGTATTTGTCACTGATCTCCTAACCGGCTGGACCGATTTTGATGATTTTTTTGTCTGTTTAAGTGAGTCCCTGGATGGTTTAGATTCAGAATTCCACCCGGTAGGTGGCGCTGTTGTCGAGATCCAAAAATCACCCGTGCGAAGCCGGGGCGGCTCGCTAGGCTAGTATATAATATTGCAAACCACCCTAGAAACATTGTTTAGTGGTAAACACACTGAAGACAGTAGAGGCTCCCATAATCGAGACCACATTCAGTGGAGACCTAGCATTAGTCGCATTTGGATATCTCTTGTTTTCTAAATATTATTGTAATTTACAATCTAACAAACGAGGTTACATTCTTCAAGTTGAAAGCACCCCGACTTAACAGTGCAAAATCTAGTATGTATTGCGATCGTTAGTGAGTCAGCTTAGCAGCATGGCGTTGATAAATATCTTCTCTTCTACCATAGTGGTAATGGCTTCATTCAACACTCGACTCTTTACGAACTGTTCCATCCATCTTCAGAATAATCCTTATGCCTAGCAGGTTCTGGATTGGTTTACAAATTATTTTTGCAATACTAATATTTGTTTAGTTTCCTTATTGAATGCGCTCAATTATAATAACATTATTACTGCTATATTAGCATAGTATAATGCAATTATATAAGTTAGCAACGAATAAGTTAATGCTATATTCATGTTAGTTAAAGTTATTGTAAATTAAAGACCAGTAGATAATTTACTATTAAGCAATTAATTGGATATTTGTACACTGTTCTATAATAAAACTGTTGTTTATAAATGCAAAGTAAGCAAATATAACTGTACAAAAAGTACTAATATGTTTCATTTTATTATAATATGAAATAATATCAGACTTTACAAAAACCTAAACAACGCGCATCGATCCTAAGCTGATTATTTTATTTTATCCTGGTGATCCTGATCATAATACTATTTTTTACTCTTTTTAAATATACTAGTAATGCGATTAAACATTACTAATATTCCCTTTAACCACTTCTGGTAAGCTTAAAATGCTTGTGTTAGAAGTGGTTCACGACAGTAGTCGAATGACGGATTTGAACCCACGACCTTTCGAGTTCACGGTCCGCACCCTGCCATTAGGCTACTGATGCTTCAAACTTTTAAACTAGGATAAAGTTATTAAATTATTGTATTGTCATTGGTCCTTGATACGAGTGCAAGTTTCCAAGGCAATCGTCCGTCCACGAGTTGGTGAAAATTACATTAAAACATTCCGTTATACAGGGTATTTTTGAAATCCCGAAAACGAAGACAGACGACAGTACTAACTATATCTTAGATGATGGGTGAAATATAAAATCGATCCTGATGAAAAAATCATCTTTTCACAACGTTTTATTAGCTTCATTCACGCTCCATCGTGTTGATATAGTTAAATAAAACATTAATTTCATTAAAAAGAATCATGAAAATACTTAAATATTAAACCAGCAGTGGAATTTAAAATAAATAAATCATAAAATCAGCTGACTAGGGTCAATATCCGCGTCGAAGCCAAACCTTTTATCTAGCTCGTACAGGTCCCGTCACGACGCTGAGCGACAGTGGAGGGTGTGTCTGCGCATGGGTACAGTCGCGTTCTAAAGTACTACATGGTACTAGGCTGTTGTTTTATAATATTATAATAGTAATTAATGGGTTATTGTAGAATCATAATAGTTACTTTACTAGCTTCTTAGAATTTGGAAGAGGTTGAAATTAAAATGGATAATGTATGCTTGAGCATTATTTTTATTTCAATCGTAAAATAAAGTAGTTTGTAACAAGAAAACTTGCTATGGGTGACACGCCGTCCATTATACCGTTAGAACATGGAACATGGAAGCCGGATGTCGATGGTGTGTTGGTGTTACTGGATGCTACTTCATCAGAATCATCATCAATGCGAATGATAAATGTTTCCGTCATCAGGTTGACCACATGGTAATTTTTTCGGTATTCTTCCTCAATAAATTTAACTTTACTGCACAATTTTCCCTATTCACCTTCTATTTACCTTTTCGTTCACTAGTTCAGTCATAAACAATAGATATAAATAATATTTTTTCCTTCCTTTTAAAACATCGTCGCGCGTCGTGCATAGAAAGCTGTGTGTGCGATGTATATTGGGAAACATCGCTTTTTCAAAGCGCGGCAAGAATGAGGAACCAATAGCGTGCGCGCACATTAATACTGGCGAGCATTCCCCGTCGCGCCCCTTCGTACCACGCGCTGCCGCCGCCCGGCCGACTGTGTGTCACTCGCGTCAGCGCCAACATATGGGGAATTCTCAAATTTACCTACTAAGATTTGTTTGCAAGCGACATAGAATTAGAGGCAATTACAATAAAACTTGCAAGTAATTTGTAATAGTTTTGACGTACTCTTTTCAAATCAAAGTATTGGATGGATTAAAAACGGAAAGTCAATAAAAGTAAAGTAAAATAATTATTTTTTAGATTAATTAACTGTCGATCATAATTGCAATTGATTTTAACTATTAAATTATTCAATACCATTTTATTTCTATTTTCTTGTACAAAATCAAAGATAACCAAACCCAAGTAAGTACGTTTATTAATTTCAATATCATTTTTGTAGTAACGAACTGCTTGTTTCGTCAGGGTACAATTGATTGTCTAATTGTATTAAAAAATTACAACTATAATTCTAAATTCCATATGAAAGACTAGTCGTAGGATCATATGGAAACTAAACTATAAAATAAAAGTTGGCATATCATTAACATTTGACGGTCTGTGGGAATGTTCAAAGTGTAGGCTTCAGTTTTGGCGGGATTAATTATTGATTTTAGTTTTTGAGACAGTTCCGTGTTAACTTTGGACACGCATGCGCAAGCGACAGTTCAATTGTTTTTTATTAAATTTTATTGTTATTACTTGGTATTACCTACTTGTTATTACGTGTTATTCTTGTTGTTACGTTTTGTGTTTTTTGTTTTAATAATGCCTAACGCGTACGTTTATAGTGTTCGTGAATACGGCAACATGTTAATGCCGGAGAAGCTCGCGGAATGCTTCGCGTGCATTACATGAATTTACGAGAGAAATTCCCGACCGCTCGACACCCAGCTGACTTCGTCTGATAACAGCAGCATTTCAGCGAGTGTTGGAAAATCGGCCCATTGCTCCAGTAGCAGCAGGAGGGTGTCAATGACTGTTCACCCGAGGGCGCATTTTAGATGTCGTTCGCCGGTATCCGAACCTAGGTACACGAAGTATCGCTAAATTGTTAAGACGTCGGGATGGAACAAATGTGTCATACTGTTCAGTTCACAAAGTGTTAAAGCGTAACCGAATGCGGCTACAAAGTGCACAAAGTGTGCTTTTAGTTCCCGGCGATCACGACCGCCGACGAGTTTTCTGCCGTTGGTTATTAGACCAACAACAACGTGTGCCTGGTTCCATTGAGCACGTTATCTGGACGGACGAGTCGACATTTACCAGAAACGGCAGAACCGAAGAAATACACGTGTATTCAGAGGTTAACCCGTACGCTGTTCGACAAACCGGCACCAAACCCGATGGTCGGTTAACGTATGGGCAGGTTTATTTAAGGATCGCATACTGGGACCAGTGTTTCGCCACAGCGACTTAACGGACAGGATACCTAAACTTTATAAATGAACAGTTGGTTGACATTTTAGACGACCTATCGTTGGATGAATATCGCCGCACATGGTTCCAGCATGATGGTGCACTCCACATGTCGTGAGGTTCGTCCGTGAGCGCTTACCGAATTATTTGATGATCGCTGATTGGCAGACTAGGACCACACGCCACACCTCGCTCACCAGATCTGACCCCGTTAGACTTCTTTCTGTGGGGTAGAAAGAAAGGGTTTTAATCGTGAGTGTGATAGTGCTGACGAAATGCGCCAAAGGATCGTGGATGTTTTCGACAAACTACGTGCGGACTGTGTCGAAGACCACACGATAATGCCCGCCTGCATGAGGAGACGCAACACCGAGCCCACATCTGCCTCGAAATGAATGGAGCACAATTTGAGCCGCATCTCATAAGACCACGGAGGATTTAGAGCGGTAAGCTGTTTCATACCTATTTTTTTTAAATAATTTGGTACTGAACTCTGATCTGAATAGGTACATAACTGAATACATCAGAATAATAAACATACCTACACGATGAATAAACGCATAACTCTAACCTTGTTAACTTTTCATTTAAGTATTTTTTTCATTAGCGGGAATCGAACCAGTTATTTGGTTTATTTAACCTGTGAATTTGAATTAAAGTGGCTACGTGGAGACAAGCAGTGGCAAAATAGTAGGTTAAGTAGATAAGTTAGGTATTTAGACAAGTGTTGTAAATTATTATGTATTGTGGTACCATCGTTAGTTACGGGCCATGCGAATTCGGCGTTCGCGCGTACATTGACCCCTAGTCAGCTGATTGTAATTCAGTAATTCCACTGCTGCTTTTATGTTTAAGTATTTTCATGTTTTATTTTAATGAAATTAACGTTTTATTTAACACGATGATTTATACTAACACGATGGAGCGTGAATAAAGCTAATAAAACGTTGTGAAAAGATGAATTTTTTCATCAGGATCGATTTTATATTTCACCCATCATCTAAGATATAGTTAGTACTGTCGTCCTTCGTTTTGGGAGCGTTTCAAAATACCTGTATAGACAGATAGATAAATAGATAGATAAACGCGAAGCTAATAAAAGCGTGTTAAAAATATACAATTTAAAAATACCCGAGGGGCATTAAAGTAATAATAATGACGAAGTTTTAAGATTGTAAAATGTTCGATTTACACATATAAAGGACACTTGGATCACTTTAGAAGAAACAAAAACTAAACATAAAGTTTACGCATAATCCGCGAACTGTGTTATAACTGAAAAATTTAATAAAAAGCCGAATCTAATCGACTTCTAACATGGCAGGTAGTATGTCTTGGCCACAGAACACAATTACTCTCTACCGAGAGAAGAACGCCAACTTCATATTAAAAAAAGGAAACACGTGTTTACGAGTGTACACTACAAGCGCCACGGTGGGCGCCCATATAAAACTTTTTAGCGGGAATTACAAACCTTTGTATTATGTAATTTTTAAGCTTTTTGTTTATTTAAGGCAAATTCGAGTAATTTTGGCTCGAGCCCCACCAACATATTGGGCGAATTCCCATACATTTGAGAGGTTACACCAAAATTACTCGAGTTTACTTTAGAGGAGTATGTGGGATAAAATAAAACTAAAAATAGATATAGTTATGTAATTTTATTTTTTGGAAGACAGATTGTTTTATACACAATATATTATTATTGATGTTTTTATTGCTTTTGCAGATAATATTTCCACGCGTAATATTGATATATAACATATGTTATTGTTAGAGATATTCTTCACAGAACATTAACGTAAATTTAAATCATCAAAATTCTCATAGTGAAAACTTAACTCTGCCCAAATACATGATCTGAAAGAGATAAAATTCGAGTCAATATAATAATAATCCCTACAAATAAAAGTCAATAAATTCAAAATATTGAAAGACTTACCTCAATATTGTCATAAGTTTTTCTTCTATTGTAGGAAACCTGCCGAAAGTGATAAGATGATTTTGTGTTTTTTGTTTGCACATTGCACTTAACTTAGTTTCCATTCTGATCACACATCGTTCAAAATTTTTAAAATAATGAATTAATTAATAGTCAATATCTCATACAGAGTCAACATCTCACAAAAAATCTTTACATACACAATCGCGAGGAAATGCCTACAAACGAAAACTAAGTATTCCGAACCGACAATAACTGCGATTAAGCAAAAAGCAATAATAAATATTAAAATATAAACCTATGAAATAATTTGAGAAATTTTTTTCAACATGAAAGAAGTTGACAAAGAAATGTAATTTTTCTTCTTCTTTTAATTTATGGCTTCTCTTGATAGAATTCTGCTAATATTTAATAATTTAATTTTAATCAATTAATAGGTCAATTAATTGTGCAAACCTTAAAGTAATATGTATATAATTACTGTAAGGTGCAAACAAAAAAAATATATCACAGAATTAACATTTTCAGTTTCTTCCGATATAATAAGTATTATATTTGTATCTAATTTTTAAAATGGCAATCTGAAGCAACGCGAAGGAAAGAAACAGCGATATTTTTTTCTCGCTTTATTTTTACAAGCCCAACACAAACATGACAAAATCATGATTGTGTGCAAATTTCTCAGCTTTCAAACAAAGTTGCATCACCCAGGTCTAGCGTAAACACAAGTTGCTTACGCACACATAGATTTTGTTCTTGCCTCACTTTTGAACGTCCGCTTTGTAGGGAATTATCGTTCTAGGTGTTATTATTCTAAGTTAATAAGTAAATTAATTGTGCAAATCTCAGAGTAATATGTATGTAATTATACTCTCAACCCAAAAAAACAGAACTAACATTTTCACTTCCGATATAATATGTATTTTTGTATCTAATTTTTAAATTGGTAATCTGAAGCAACGCGATGGAAAGAAACAGCGATATCTTTTCTATCTTTATTTTATACGCCCAACCCACACATCGACAAAATTATGATTGTGTGCAAGTTTCTCGGATTTCATACAAAGTTGGATCATCCTGGCTTCCCATAGACTTAAAATATACTGGCGGTATATATTGATAGTATATGACAGTGATGCTAACTTAATGCTTTCGGCGCTAGATCTAACGCTTTTTTGGCTCTGTCAACGCCCAACAAAAAAATATAGCGCTTAGCGCCCATTCTTAAGCCCAGTCCACTTTAACAATATTTTCTTATACTGCTGCGAAGATATGTCTTCAACCGGCGTAAGGTGAAAAAAATTGCTCGGCAGTGCTGGTTGTCACATGAAACGTGCACAATAATTGGCACAAAGTTCTTATATTTGGCAGAGCCGTTGCTCTTTTATAAGTGGTAGATCCATGCTGCAGCTATATATCTGGTATAGTTGTAGCACGAATGGGTCGGCTCGACCGGGGAAGTACCACGCTCTCACAGAATAGCAGCTTAACGCTGCTGTGTTTCGTATGGTGAGTGTAAAGAGCCGGAGACCCTTTTTACTGGAAACGAGGCATTCCATCTTAGTCCTCACGGGTGACAACGCATCTGCATTTTAATTCGTAATCGAGGATAAATGTAAATGTAATGTAGATATCAGCTGGACTGTGTGCTCGTTTGTCACCCTCATCCTATAAAAAAAAGGCATTTGCTGGTGTTTTAAGGATATTTTCTCTCATCTGTTGCCAAATTTGTAACACAAATTCAAAAGCTAAAAAACAAGGTAGATCCTCGTTATATACTTCAGCACCCTGCAAAACATCCTCTATATCTTCATCGATTAAGTTAGGGGACAGCAATTTTTGCAGCTCTCCTATTCTAGCTGAGCTCTGGGAAACCTAAAGGACATTTCATTTAATAAATAATCAAGAAAAAAGGAATATACACTGAGAGTCGGTAATATTCTTCAAGAGACTGAGTCTGAATGTTCGATCTATTCGTTTGTCGGCCGGTTATTCTACGTACTATGATTTCGGTTCCAATTTCGTTTAAATATGTCCGTGCTAGTATCACGTTGCCTCTGCAAGCTGCTTGTGGTCATATCGACAAGCTGAGTTGCAAAAAGTACATCAACTTCAATGGCATGTAAGGACCTATATAAAGGAAGTGTGATTCCCAAAATATCAGCGAGGATTACCAAGCTCACAAGAAATTCCGACGATATTATAGCTTAGAGTTTAGAGCCGTTCTCTTGGTCAGCAATTGTTTGCAAAACTCCAGGAAGACATGGCAAGACTTCCAAAAATGTCAAAACCGCCTCATGTTATTCTACCCATCTAGTATCACACATTATTTTTAATGTAATAGGTCTTTACCTATGAAATTTCCGTTCTGCAGTACTGACTATTTCAAATCAAAATAATTTTTTTGAAAACATGGAATTCTTTTTTCAAAATTAGTCATTTGTTTATAATATTATTTTTTGTTATCATGGATACGTTAAAAATTCGAATAATTATAGAATTTGAGTACCATCGTGGCAGCAACGCGGCACAAGCGGCACGCAACATCAACGACGTTTTCGGAGCGAATACTACAAACCACCTATAATTGGTTTGCCCGCTTCCGTTCTGGAAATTTCAACCTGAAAAATGAACCCCCGTGGTCGTTCGAAAACTTTGGTTGACATTAACGAATTAAAGGCGATTGTGGAGGCTGATGATACTCAATCTACGGCAGAGTTAGCAGTAGCTTCCGATGTTAGCATCAAAACAATATTGGTCAATTTGCGACAAATTAGCAAGGTAAAAAAGCTTGACAAATGAGTGCTCCACGAACTCAATGATCGCCAGCGTGAAGTACCCGTCAAGACGTGCTTTGCACTGCTTAACAGGTACTCAAACGAAGGAATTTTGAACCGCATTGTTACTTGCAACGAAAAATGGATTCTGTTTGACAATCGCAAGCGCTCAGCAAGTTGGTTGGATCCTGGTTTAGCATCTACACAATGCCCTAAACGAAAACTTACACCTAGAAAAGTGATGGTCACTCTTTGGTAGTCTAGCGCCGGTGTGATTCATCACAGCTACCAAACGGGACGAGGATTACTGCAGATGTGTACTGTGAAGAGCTGAACACAAAAATGGAGAAGCTCGCACGTCTCCAACCAGCTTTGGTCAATCACTCGTCCCAGCTGCTCCTGAACGACAACGCGCGACCTCATACTGCACAACAGACGGTCTCCAAGTTACAAGAGCTGGGGTTGGACGCTCTCCGTCATCCGCTGTACTCACCAGACCTTGCGCCCACAGATTTTTTTAATTCTTTTTACTTCTTTAAAGTAAGCTTTTACTTTTTATTAAACGCTTTGATGTTTAATATAAGTTTTTCTTATCTGGGTATCTATAATGAGTCTCATTTTACGCCCTCGAGTACTACTCGAGAACCATTCTTTTCCGTTGTCGGTTCTTCGAGCTATATGGCCCGCCCATTGCCAATTCAGCTTACTAATCCGTTAGGCTATGTCGGTTACTCTGGTTCTACTTGTTTTTAAGTCTATCACGCAGAGAAAACCCGATATGTTTTATATTACAATTGATTTTATTAAATATTAGCAATGAGGGCTAATAATTTTCTGCTCACCAGATGTCGCTAGTAGATACTGAGGTAAAGTTTTTTGTTACACAATGTCATTTAATTGAGAAGTTAATTTAAAGTTTATCAGCTTCTAGAGTATTATATTAATACACAAAACCCCGATATGTTTTATATTACAATTGATTTTATTAAATATTAGCAATGAGGGCTAATAATTTTCTGCTCACCAGATGTCGCTAGTAGATACTGAGGTAAAGTTTTTTGTTACACAATGTCATTTAATTGAGAAGTTAATTTAAAGTTTATCAGCTTCTAGAGTATTATATTAATACACAAAACCCCCGATATGTTTTATATTACAATTGATTTTATTAAATATTAGCAATGAGGGCTAATAATTTTCTGCTCACCAGATGTCGCTAGTAGATACTGAGGTAAAGTTTTTTGTTACACAATGTCATTTAATTGAGAAGTTAGTTTAAAGTTTATCAGCTTCTAGAGTATTATATAACACACAAACCCCGATATGTTTTATATTACAATTGATTTTATTAAATATTAGCAATGAGGGCTAATAATTTTCTGCTCACCAGATGTCGCTAGTAGATACTGAGGTAAAGTTTTTTGTTACACAATATCATTTAATTGAGAAGTTAGTTTAAAGTTTATCAGCTTCTAGAGTATTGTGCAAAAAATTAAAGAGCAAACCACTGACGCATTTTCTTGTGTATTAATATAATACTCTAGAAACTGATAAACTTTTATTAAAAAAACAACTGCTCAATTAAATTACATTGTGTAACATAAAACTTTACCTCAGTGTCAACTAGCGACATCTGGTGAGCAGAAAATTATTAGCCCTCATTCTTACAAAACATTAAGGTAAAATTTGCCATTGAAACAAAATTGTATACTAGTATTTAGGAATTCAGTTGGCATAGTACTGATAGTAATATTACAATTAAAAATCAGAATGGTTTACTTTATATGGAGTTAAACTACTAAAAATTGGTTGCCTGTAAAGTCGGTATACGGGCGAAAGTTTTACGTGACAACGACTTTGAGTGGTAAAATAATTTTATTATGTCTGTCTCTCTTCTCAGGCGGGCTAACCATGCCGAGTGGAAGGGACGCGTGCCTCTCACTCGCTCTCATTGTGAGCGCATAACGTGAGCGGAGCGTAACGCAGTTTCTTGAAGTGTCACCCGGCAAACCATTTATAAGACGTTGTCACGTCAAAACATAGGTGCAAATAACATATTTATTCGATAGCAAGAAAACAAGATGTTATGAATTATAGGAATGATTTCTATAAAAGTCCCATTTTGATAGCTTGTCAAAATGAATTCAAGGACGTAACTGCGCTAGCACTTCTTATTAGTTTGTGGACGCAACTTAGAAGCGGAACAGGTGAACTATTAAAGGACTATTAAAATTAAATTTCGCGCAAACTTCAAGTGCGTTGTGTAAAATGTGTAAGACGTACAAAAATCAAACTTGAAATACTTTTAATAAATATTTTTTATTATTTAAAATGTTTATAATTTTATGTTGTAAACACATATTTTTTTCATTGAAAACAATAAATAAATAACCTTTTTTTCCCTTCATATTATGGCCCTTGGTATTGTGGTTAGGTCACAATAATTCTGCCAAATAAATCACCTTAAAATGACTGCGTGCCATGACGGAGACGTGAACATTGACGTTTAGATTGAATATGTCTACTTGTCTATTGTAAATTGTAAAGCACTTTTCATTTTATCAGAGTAAAGTAAAAAGAGGTAAGATGCAGCCATCATTTGTGTAGTATGTTATTTATTTATTACAATATTTTTATCAAGTATTCTACCGCTTATCGTCTTGATCAAAAACCTTTTGTTCAACGTCGGGACTGGCATCCTCATACTTTGAGGTATCTGAAAAAACCATCTGTTAGTGAAGCACAAAATGTATGATATAATTTAATTGCTTAATTTTTATTTTTTTTTTCGAAATTTCTTTTAAAATACGAAAGGACAAATATGGCAAAGTTTTATAAATAAAATGTATATTTATAAAAAAGACAATAGTAGAATAGTTTACCGGTGCCCAGGACGGCTAAGAAAACAGTCCAGAGTCAAGACATGTGCATTATTTATGGGTCAGTCAGTCTGCATTCGCTAGCTTGTAAAAAGCATGTAAGTAATCTCGACACCTGTACACTCAACTTCCTTTATACCCCTATACACTACACTGAATCAGAGTCCCTAAGCCCTTAATAAGAGAGGTGTAATAAGAACAAAAGATGTAATGTAATAAGAGTAAAGGCAGTAAGGGTCCCTAATTAGGGCGTCAGAGTGGACCCGGTCCGTAGTGCGCTTACCACCGTGCAGTGTAATAATACTAAGGGCAGTTAGGGCACTTATTCGATGCGCGACTAGGGATGCAAACGATACATCGATTTTTTTCAAACATCGATATATCCTTCATAAATATCGTTCTTCATGAGCGATGTTTTATGAAGGATGTTTTGGCTTGCCGTCAAAAAGTCCGAGCCACGAGCTTCCGAAATAACCAACTATTCGAAAGTATAAAATTCCGTATGTTAAAAATTGCGAACGATGATCATCACGAATTTTATGTCGCCGAAAAATAAATATTCGAAAAAAAAATGTCGAAGTTAGATAATGTCTAAACTTTTAAAGTTAGAAGGTTTATTTAGTAGAAATAACTCTATACAGAAAATTTTAATTACGAATCAATAAACAAAGGTCAGACAAAAAGGTCAAAGTAAATAAATATACTCGAATTTCAGAAGTGCAATTTTCTTCAATCGGTAATTTCATTTTCGATGTCAAATTATCGTTAATTTTTATTGTAATAATTAATTAACATAAGTTTACAAATAGGGTAGACCGAGACGATTCGGATCACAGGGCGAATCGGATCAAAATAAGAAATATTTAAATAAATCAAATATCGCGCCTGTTAGAGCGCTAGTAGTCACCTCTCAAGGTCACACCTCTTCCCTCGCACCTCTTGACACAAACTGCATTTAATTTTGTAAGCGAATCAGTGCAGGCGACGCTCGCCTTTGACTCAATCACCCAAGCGCGTAACAGTTTCGGCGCGAAACTAAGGTACGTAATTCAGATTATTGTTTGCCATTTTACAGAATTACGTTGAAGTGTTGAATTTCTTTCTTTGTATTTACTAATAATGTATCTTATTATAATAATTTACATGCGTTTTAGTATATTTTAGTGCATATTCGGGTAAAACTGTTGAGTAAGATCTTCTATGATATGGGGCGAATTGGATCACGTTGTACGGGGTGAACTGGCACATCTATTGACTGTACGGTAACTCACATGAAACAGTAACTCACGTCACATCTTATGGCCAGAAAATAAGCGCCAATTTGATCTCTTTAAATAAATCCGTTTGGCCTAACGGTGTGATTGCCCGCCTAAAGCAAATAGACTTGGGTTCGTATCACACTAGTCCTTATTCTTTTAATAGTTTAGTTGTATACGCATAATGAATTTCTTGAGAATATAACGTTCCGGCGCACCTGAACGTGATCGGAATCGAATGACGATGAAAGCGATATTATTTCACAAACTTTAAATTGTACAGCAAGTAGTTTACCAGATATTTCTGAAGACGAAGATCAAATAAAAATATTAAAAAGGAGATCGAAAGACTAACATCACAACTAAATAGTGCACATAAAGAAATTGAATTTTTATCATTAGAAAACAGTAATTTAAAGAAAAGTAATGAAGAATTTAATAAGAAAAATAACATATACAAAAATAGTCAACAGTCCTGCAAAATTAAAATGACAACACCAAAGAAAAATGAAAATAAACAAACAAAACAAAACAAACGCAAACAACTGAGATCATCGAAAATGACTGCTCCCTATCTACGATTAACTATAAAACTAAAATCACTAGCAGCAATACAGGCTCGACCAACACAACTAATGATGTACAGGGCACAACAATAGAACATCCGTCCACTAAATACAAAATTTGTTTAATAAGCGGTGAAACATCTAACAGAATATACACTATTGCTGAGAGAACTAATCTACGTAATTATGAAATTTGTCACTATCGTAAACCTAAATGTGGATTGAAGCAAATTTTAGATAAAATTGAAGGCAAAGTACAAAACTTTACGTTATCTGACTATTGTGTTGTTTATATTGGTGAAGAGGATTTTGGACAACGCATAATTATATAGAACTAGTCATGTTTATCAGAGAAAAATTATTACCTTTAAATCACACAAATTTTATAATATGTTTACCAACTTTTAAATATATGAAAAATACTAACGTAATGTTTAACAGCCGAATAGAAACCTTTAATAACCTGCTTTTACATGGATATTGGTTCATATAATTATGCATATATCTTAGACTCAAATCTTAATCTACCTTATGACCATAATACGTATAGCAAACGTTATGGAACTTTAAATAACTATGGGTTAAAATTGTTATATCAGATCTGCAAGATTTAATTTCAATTAACAACCTAAATACTATGTACCCAGAAGCTGACTGCTTTTCAAAACCAAAACATATTGCGTAATGACCACAAAAAAATTATCAATTTTTTCTTTAACTACCTTAGCATACTTCATCAAAATATAGCAGGGCTAATGAGTAAATCGGATACACTAACTGTAAAATTAGAAGAACTATTTAACAAGGGCATCATTATAGATGTTATCTGTGTTACAGAACATTTTATTAAAACGGGTCACGAGGATTTATTACACATATCAAATTTCCGCCCAGCTGTTTTCGAGAAATACTAAGCGAGGAGGAACATGTATTTTGTTAGAGTAGGATTACAGTATAGAGAGTTATCAGATGTAGCAAAGCAATCAGTTTCGGTGTTTTCGAATGCTGTGCGGTAGAAATAATAGCTCACAAAATTATTATTATCTGTATATATAGAATTCCTAAACATAATTATACAGTATTTTATGAAAAATTAGACATTATATTAAGAACATTATACGTATCTTCAAAAAAAAATATCGTCTTGTGTGGAGATTTTAATATTGATGTACTAAAAAGGAACAAAACTACATTGGAGTTTGAATACTTTCTCATGCAATACAACTTAAAATTAGCACTTTATACACCCACTAGATTAAGTAGTCACACCTGTATCGACAATTTTGCACACAATTACCGAAAGGAATGCAAAGCAGAAGTTGTAGATCTGGTTCTTTCGGATCATACGTCTCAAATACTCCAAGTGCCAATTAATAAAACTTTGAAATTAAAATTTTGGAAAACTAAAAAACAGGACATATCCATGGAAAATTTAAATAATTTTAAAACTCATCTAAGCTGCTTATCTTTCACACAAGTATACAATGCCAATAATGCAAACGAAGCTTTTGACAATTTTATGAATGATTTTTCTCTGTTTTATAGATTATGTTTTCCGGAAAAAATTATAACTATAAAGACTAAAAAAGCAACGAAATGGCTATCTCACGGAATAAAAATATGCAGTAAGAAACAAAGGCACTTACTCTGGGCATACAGATTAAATCCTGACGCAAAGAATAAAATAGTTTTTAAAAACTACACCAAACTCTATAGAAAAATTATCAAACTAACCCAAAAAGCGCGAAATAACCATTTTATAAAAACCTCTCAAAATAAATCTAAGGCTACTTGGCAAATAATAAACAAATCAAAATTGTGTTTCACAGGAGCCTATAATGTATGTAAAAAGAAAATTTATCTTTACACACCCCATGGCGATTGCAAATGCATTTAACAATTATTTTATTGATGAAATTGAAAATAATGTAAACTCTGACATCACATTGAATAGTATTAGTTTTAAAATTTGACATTGAATTCACTATTTATGGAACCTATATCAATTAATGACATAACAAAAATAATTTGTGGTCTAAAAACACGAACACTGTTGGATATGATGGCTTGTCTACAAAAGTGATTAAATACACTAGGAAGTAATAGCCCCACCATTAGCACATATAATTAACTTAAGTATTACTGATGGCGTATTTCCAAAAAATTGAAAAAGTTATTATTAAACCCTATATAAAAAGATGACAAAACAGATTTAAAAATTACAGACCTATAGCAAAATTCTATATTCTCAAAAGTTTTTGAAAAAGTAATTTATAACTCTTTATACACCTATTTCGAAAAGTATAAATTATTTTGTAAAGAGCAAAAGGGGTTCCGAAAAAATACTAATATCAATGTGGCACTGTATGACTTACTAGCTAATATTATGACATTCAGATAAGAAATCCAGTCTGTGCCATTTATACTGACATGACGAAGGCTTTTGATTATGTGGACCACAAGATCTTGCTAAACAAATTACATGGTTATGGTATAAGAGGAAACATTCTTCAGCTCTTAGAATCGTACCTAAGTAATAGAATCCAATGCACAGAAATTTCTAGAATATGTCCAAAGAGTAAATTAGAAACTACATATTTATCGAAACCAAGGCACATTAAATACGGGGTTCCACAAGGTAGCGTACTAGGCCACTACTTTTTAATATATATAAACGATCTACCAAAATAACGTCACACAAAATGGTTCTTTGCAGATGACAGTACAGCTATAATAAAGTGTGCAAATGAAATTAATTATGAAAGTGATATAAATACCTGTTTACGCGAAATTATAGAGTGGCTTAATAATAATAATTTAAAATAAATTTAAATAAAACAAAAGTTATGCACTTTCATCAACGCCGTGAAAACCCCAACATTATCATTTCTACCAAGGCTTTAATATTGAAGAAGCAAATATGGCGAAGTTCTTAGGTATAGTGATTGATAATCAACTCACTTGGAAGCCTCATGTTGAGGATCTATGCAAACGACTCGGCAAATCCGCGTATGCGCTTTCTCAACTTTCAAAAAAGGTTAACAGCCAGGCTCTTTCGATAGCATACCATGGACTAGTTGCTTCCGTTTTGCGATATGGCATCATTTTCTGGGACAGTCTTCTGAAAGGAGCTTGTATTTAAGATGCAAAAACGATGTGTAAGATCAATGTGTGGTCTCAAAATAACAGATAGCTGTTTTCCTTATTTTAAAGACTTAAAAATCCTAACACTGCCGTCATTGTATATACTGGAAACAGCTATTTTTGTAAAAAAGCATCCATTTCTTTTCCAAAAAATATCTGATATTAGAAAGAATCCAATACGCACCCACTACATAAATAGGTTATGTAACATAAAATGTAAAACATCATTAATGAAAAAAAGTTTTTTTGGTATTGCCCCACAAATTTATAATAAACTACCTGATTCAATAAAAAATATGACCTTATTTAAATTTAAAAAGGTGCTGAATGACTTATTAATAGACAAATGTTACTATAAAATTGATGAGTTCTTGAATGACAATTTTGACTAGTTACATTTTATTGAATATTATTATTTTTTGTTATTGTAATCAATTTAATTTTATAAATGTAGAATTTTCATTAGTATTCCAATTTCAATTATTTCTATTCTATTTTATCTTATGACATGATTTTCAAAAGAACACTCAATTATATTTGTATGTCTTTAAGACAAAACATATATTGTATTTGCACACCTCATAAGGTAATAATACAGTGTACATATTATAATTTTCTGTAACACCTTTAATACCTGTGTTATGCAAATAAATGAAATTGAAATTGAAATTGAAATGAAATTGAACTGGATCGCTACAGAATTCGTTTTTTATCACATTATTGTAGTTATTTATCCAATTTGTTTGTTTTTGTAGATGGTTTGCACATATATAAGGAAGACTTAGACAAAGCAGAGCTTGCTGACAAGGAATAATAAAAGAAATTCTTCCGTCGCCGTATAAGTCTCCAACTGTGACAAAAAAACATCGAAAAGTAACAAAACCCGTCTTGCATTTGACATCGCCTCAATGTAAGAAAGACCGTTACGAAAAAGATGTAGAGAAGGCAAATTTGGATAAGAAAAACTTGGTAGTTAATAAGAAGGTAGAAGGCAAAGAAACGAGCAACATTAAAGGAAAAAATAAAGCAACACCAGGGCTAAAAATTAAAAATAAAACAGCCTGAAGAGACTGGCATTGCATTTATTGTTCTGAAAAGCTCATTTATTCATTTACCGTCGGAAGATTGGATACAGTGCAATTCTTGTAAAGAGTGGTGCCATGAAACGTGTACCGATAGAGGAGGAAGTAAATGACCATATACGTGTGATTTATGTGCCTTGTGATCACTGATCTCATAATTTAGGATGTTAATTAGTTTCTAACTGATTTTTAAGTAAATGTTTTGATTTGATTAAGATTTGATTAAGGTTTTTGTTTGATCCGATTCACCCCTGTCATTGGGGTGAATGGGATATTTCTTTATTTTTATCTTTTTGTAATTTCATGGAAGAAAGTTTAAGTTAAATTTAAGTTTGATATTGCTAAGTTGTGCTTTAATATGCATGCTGCATGATTTTTAATGCTTCATAAAAAATTGATCCGATTCGTCTCGGTCTACCCTATTGAAAATGGAATTGTTTTATTCATTTTTTATTAATAATTATATTGTTTGAGCTTTAACTTGATCTACTTCTTGATTCTAGTTATTTTGTAACGGAAATTGTTTTACTTTTATCGGCTTACGGTAATTCGTATTTCGTTACAATCACTTTTCTGAAATATTGATTTTGACGGATAAACGGTTATTTTCCTGTTTGTATTTCGGCATTGTAGTATTGTAATAGTCGTAGATGTATTCGGAAAAGGCGATAATACTAAAGGTGACATATGAAACTACCATAAACAATTATGGGTTAATTGTTTATGGTGGAGACAACATAAGAAATAAAACTAAAGCAGAAACAGAATTTCATATGTTCATGTCATCACCTGTCACTCATATAAAGGGAGATGCGTTGGAGATGTGGGATAACATGAAAGGGTTATATCTATTGCCTATCGTGGCAACTTCGGTACCAAGTGAGCGGTTATTCTCAGCGGCTGTTTTTTTTCGTCGTCAAAACGTCCAGTAATAAAATTTTGGCCCTTACCACTACATTTTTTTTTTACTTATTATAAGCCAGTGCTTGACCACAATCCCACCTGGTGGTAAGTGGTGATGCAGCCTTAGATGGTAAATCGCACTGTCTTAGCGTAACAAAAGCCTATTCACTCTTGCCTTGAAGACGCCCAGGTTGTATTCGGACGGAAAGATAGACGCCGGCAAATTATTCCACCTTTGCTGTACGCATTACAAAAGATGAAGCAAACCGTTTGGTTCTAATGCATGGAATATCGACAATAAAGGGATGAAAACCGCCGACCGCCTGGTACCTGATGGTGGAAAGGAGAGAGGAATTAAAGTGTAATTCCTGCGCACACTCACCGAAATGCATCCTATAGAATAATGAGACTCACTCTGCGCCTGTGCTCGAGGCTGACAAGATTGGTTTCAACCAAATCAAGGTCACCAATGAGCCTCTTAGAACGTCTCTCTACTGAGTCCAACGCTGCCAGATGGCATTTTGCAGCACCAGCCAATATGTGACAGCAGTACTCCATGCACGAACATTCCGGAAAGTAGAAGCCAAGGTGAGCGGGCTCCTTTTAGCGGTGAAAAGACACGCTTGTGTTTTGGAGGCGTTAAATCTCACGAGATTGGCATCGCCCCATTCGGAGACTGCCTATAGTTTAAGACTTACACGCTCAACTATAGCCTCTCTTTCTGACTGGATTTGATCCCGACTGGCTCGGGCACCTGGTTGGTATCTCCCCACAACTGTGTTGTCGTCTGTATCGTCATACCCATATCTACCATACTACCTACATCATGCAAAACATGACAATATATCGATATTTACCACGCGATATATAATAAAACTGTTTAAAATATATTTTTTTCACTTGCCCATCCCTATGACTGACTAAGGGCGTAAAATCAGTGCAGTGTAATAACTGACGTACCTAATTAAGGGCCACGCCCACCCTTAATTCAGGACCCTGATTTAGTGTATTGTAATGGGTATTAATTTGAAGTATCCAATAAGCTCCGTATTCGTACGAAAACTTTATTATTTGCTCAAGAAAATCACCTGCCTCCTACTAATCAACACACCATAATAATTGGAAGTTGCAAGGAATATAGAAGCTCAATAGATGGTGAAATATTTAAAGCAGTTCGATGGAGCAGCATCAATCGTGTGAGGCCTCTGATTCTAGGTTTAGTAAGTAATAATAGCAATCTGTTTGCAAAATGTTTAGATTTCGATTTGGCCGTGACAGTGACCTGGGTAGCAGCCATCGCTTCGTTAATTCGGGGTCACGTGGTTCTTAGGCGCGTACTGAATACCAGCGTGAAATCTAAATATGAAGCTGCTGTGTTTCATACGGTAAGTGAGGACAACCTGAGACTTTTTTACTGGTAACGAGACTTTCCATCTTAGTCCTCAGGGGTGACAACGAATCTGCATTTGGATCACTAAGCGAGAATAGATGGTGTCGATGGGCCACAGCTTACACTTACCATCAGGTGGACTGTATTCTCGTTTGTTAATCTTACTTGTATAAAAAAATAAAAATTGACAATTGAGATTACCATCAGTAGGTGGAACCGACGCTGGACTAGAGTCACATTTGCATCGTTTCATCTCTTCAAAAATTCTCAGTTGGGAAGGTAGAAGTGATCTCTCCTTTGTTTCTACACCTGTGAATAAAAGTTTGGATTTCATAGTTGCCTTAACTACAATTAAGTACTATATTATAATTATAAAAATGTAAATGTTCGTTAGTTCAAAATCTTAAATCTTCGAAAGTGATTTATTTAATTTGATATTTGGAGACAACGTTGCGTTCGAATCATCATTATTACAGCCCTTCACAAGTCCACTCGCCCACGGAATGCCAAAGCACGGTCCCTGCCACCTGCATCCATTGACTTCCTGCATGTCTTACCAGGTCGTCACTCCATCTAGTGGGGACGCCCTACACTTCGCCTGCCGGTATGAGGCTGCCACTGAGAACCTTTCTTCCCCAACGGTTGTCGGTTCTTCGAGCTATATGGCCGGCCCATTGCCACTTCAGCTTACTAACCTTTGGGCTATGTCTCATTTCTAAGTTTATCACGCAGAGAAACCCCGAGCATAGCTCTCTCCATAGCTCGCTGAGCGACCTTGTGCTTCCTCATACGGCCAGCAGTGAAGGACCACGTCTTAGTTCCATATGTCAGTTATCTTACCAGTTATCCTTAATAATTTTTATACGTGGTAGAGCCATGCTGCAGCTATATTAGTAGTATAGTTGTAGTACGAATGGGTCGGCTCGACCGGGGAAGGACCACGCTCTCACAGAATACCAGCGTAAAATAGCAGCTTAACACTGCTGTGTTTCGTATGGTGAGTGTAGAGAACCGAGACCCTTTTACTGGAAAAGAGGCATTCCATCTTAGTCCTCACGGATGACAACGCATCTGCATTTTGATTCTTCATTGAAGATAGATGTAGATGTCTATGGGTCACAGCAACCACTTACCATCGGGTGGACTGTGCCTGTTTGTCACCCTATCCTATAAAAAAAATTTTGAGGTATGCCTGACGAGAAGATGGGTCGTAATCCCCGGAACGCTGCCCAGCCGAGTTGAATATGCGTTCGAATACGCGCGGTTTAATATAAATTTTTGAGAAAAAGTTGGATGTAAAAAGCAACACTTTCTTTATTTTTTGTTTAAATACAGAGCCACAGCAACGCGTGGCCGGCACAGCTATATATTATATTTTTAATTGCTTTATCTGTAGTTATGGCGGGAAGTTGACCACAGGCGGATTATTGCTCTTGTATCATTGTTTGAATAACGGTTTGAAGTATATTTTATTTTAATAAGTAGAAGTGGTGCGATTTTGAGTATGATGAAACGATAAAACTAGTGATCTGATGGTAATATAAACCTCAAGATATTTTGTTCGTTTAGGCGTTTTGTGAATTTAGCACACTAACGTCATCGACTGTCTGTTGGCTTAAGCTGTCGTCTAAGTCTCTCAAACACATCGCAACTTAAAATAAATTTGTTAAAATATTTATATTACCGCGTTTGATGTATTTTTTATGGCTTTATACCTGCAGTACGAATGGATACGCCCGACTGAGCAAGAGACATAAACACAACCATAGATATAGTATACATTAGATTGGCGATAGAGTGATTAGGGCGAGACCAAAAACGAAATGTACCGGTGTGAAATGTTACAAAAATCAGATCAGAAATAGCGGAATTCACGTATTTGTTATTATTTTACGCATTTAGAGCATTATCGTAATAAAATGCGATATTTTCCCCTATCCATTTGTGTATAAAACATTTGTACCGGTTCTAAAATATTGCATTTAGAGTGCTGAATATTTTAAGTGTACTTACTTACGTGTGAAATGTATAATTTTGTGGATTTTATTTTCTCGACGAACTGCATTCAGGTATTGCACACGTCACCATATTTAATCACACCTTTTAAACACTTATTAATACTTCAAATTCAAAGATATCGCGAAAATAAGCGGGATTTATTTCGTTAACGATTTATGTCAGCCTGATATAGGCTTATAGCGCGTACGTATGGTTCAGCCATTCTATCTCGTTCTAACGTAAGCATATGCTATGCCCTTTCTCTTTTACATTGCCAATCTAACGTAAGTATATACTAAATCTATGAACACACAACATAATACCAGTGTAAAATAGCAGCAAAATGCTGCTGTGTTTCGTATGAGTCTGGTTCTCAGGGTGCCAACTGCCAACGAATCTTAATCGAGAATAGATGTAGGTCTCCATGGTGTCTATGGACCGCAGTATACACTAATCATCAAGTGTACTGTCTTGTTCGTTGTGGCTCTTACTAAAATAAAAATACTCACCAGGAACGAACTGCACCGCACGAGAGGTGGCTTCGTCATCGCATTTGCACGCTGCATCTTCTAGAAGCTTATTTTCGCGGCGTCTGATCTCTGAAGGCAACTCTTTGGGACCTTTGCCATAATTGTCATTAAAAATATATTAACAAAACGCTCTCCTCGTGGTTGCTATAAGTGGTGGTGTAACAGAACGCATAACACCACTTCGTTCCAGGAGTGCAAGGGGTAGACGTTTATATGTGGTAGAGCCACGCTTCAGCTATATTATGGTTGCAGCACGAATGGCTCGGCTCGACTGAGGAAGGACCAGGGTCTCACAGAATACCAGCGTGAAATAGCAGCTTAATGCTGCTGTGTTTCGTATGGTGAGTGTAGAGAACAGGAGAACATTTTACTGGAAACGAGGCATTCCATCATAGTTCTCAGGTTGACAACGCATCTGCATTTTGATTCTTAATCGAGGATAGATGTAGATGTCTATGGGTCACAGTATCCACTTACCATCAGGTGGTCTGTGTGCTCGTTTGTCACCCTTATCTATAAAAACGTGTTCTTACGAGGCGACTATGCCAAACTACAGGAAAGTTTGCGGTTTCGATAGAATATACGACACGTCTAGGCTGTTGATCATAGGAGGATTTGCCTAATTTGTCACACTTGACAGGCGTATTGATTTTATTAGAGACTAGGAACCCAGCCCGGCTTCGCTTGTTTGGGATCTATAAGATAATCAAAACCTTTTCAACCGACTCAAAAAGAAGGAGGTACTCAATTCGACTGTTTTGTTTTATATATGCGTGTGCACAGGGGGGCCGTACGAGGCGGCGGCGGAAACTATGACACGCGGGGCTGCGATAGTCGTTGAGAGGATCCGGCAACTGGGTCTCGAGGTGGTTTCAGACAAGTCCGAGGCCATGCACCCATGGTCTCGGAACAGGCCACCACTGATCCTCAGTGATGGTAGGAGGGTATCCGTCGGCGTCGAGTCGACGTTGAAGCACAGGACTCGTCCTCGACGGCCGATGGAACTGTTGAGCACTTCCTGACGTTTGGCCCCAAACTTGAACGGACCGGGGCTGCCTTCAGGCGGCTCCTGCCGAACCTGGGGCTAAACGCTTCGCCGGAGGCTCTACGCGGGATCGTGAGGTCCATGGCCCTTTACGGGCCCCGGTGGGCGCGTGGTTTGGCGCGGCTTGCCGTCCACCACCCAAACGCGCCCCAAAGGGTGGTTGCCGTAAAGATGGTTCGCGGCTACCGCACGATCTCCCGCGAGGCGGCGAGCCTCCTGCTGGATTGCCGCCATGGGATCTGGAGGCGATAGTCCCGCGCGCCTGCACGAATGGCGCGCGGAGGCACTATGCCGGGGAAACCCGCTGCCGCGGCAAGTCGTCGCAGCAGCGGAGACTTCCGGCATGATCTCATGGCGACATGGAGAGAGCGACTGTCGCAGCCCTGTGCTGGGCACGCCACTATAGCGGCGATAAGACCCTCTTTGAGGAGTGGCTGAGAGACGCCACGGTGTCCTCACCTTCCGCCTGACGCAGGTCCTCACCGGACACGGTGTGTTTGGGAGGTTCCTGCACCGAATCGGGCGGGAGGAAACGCCTGGGTGCTCCCACTGCGAGGATCGACCGAGGATTACGGTGGAGCACACCGTGAGGTGTGCCCTGTTTGGCGGAGCACCGCCGTACTCGTAGCGGCGATAGGCGGCGACTCGCGTCCGGCCCTGGTCGAAGCCATGGTCCGGAGCGAGACGGAATGGGATGCCGTCACCACCTTCTGCGAAGCAGTGATGCTAGCGAAGGAGGTGGCGGAGCGGGAGAAGGAAAGAGCAACAGCTTTCCTTCCGGCCGCCGCGGAGACGCCCGGGCGTCGGGGGCTACGTCGTGGCCCCTGACCACGTAGGGCGTGGACCTGTGGACGGCGAGCAATGGTAGCTCGCCGTCCGTCCGTCTAACGACGACAGGCCGTCGACGGCGCGCGTTTTGTTCCACGCGCGCCTCAAAGAGCTGTCAGCAGCGTGAAGGGCCCGCGGGCCGACGCCTGCCGGGGCTGCGGGCTGTTCGAAAGAGATACCGCGGCCCGGAACGTAAGGGCACTGAAGGAACACGGATGGTTTTAGTCAGTAAAGTTCGACACCCTTCCGCTCCACCCACAGCGAAAGGCGTCATTAGATGATTTTCCATCCGCAAAAAAAAAAAAAAAAAAGTGTGTATACTTGAGTGCACGTCACAGAACAGTATTCCTAAGTACAGCGTTTTGAGATACTGTTTTTGTGTTTATTAATTAGCAGCGATCTTTCGTAATGAGGGCGTATCAAATGATTACGCACTTGAGTTCGTCGTTGAGTAACGTTTATTAATACGGGCCTAAGTCTCTCAAACACATCGCAACTTAAAATAAATTTGTTAACATATTTATATTTACTGAAATATATTACCGCGTTTGATGTATTTTTTATGGTTTTATACCTGCAATACGAATGAATACGCCCGACTGAGCAAGAAACATAAACATAACACAAAATACCAGTGTAAAATAGCAGCACAATGCTCCTGTGTTTCGTATGAGTCTAGCTCTCAGGGGTGCCAACTGCCAACGAATCTTAATCGAGAATAGGTGTAGGACTCCATGGTGTCTATGGACTACTGTCTTGTTCGTTGTGGCTCTTACTAAAATAAAAATACTCACCAGGAACGAACTGCACCGCACGAGAGGTGGCTTCGTCATCGCATTTGCACGCTGCATCTTCTAGAAGCTTATTTTCGCGGCGTCTGATCTCTGAAGGCAACTCTTTGGGACCTTTGCCATAATTCTCATTAAAAATATATTAACAAAACGCTCGCCTCGTGGTTGCGTAACAGAACGTGGTGGTGTAACAGAACGCATAATACCACTTCGTTCCAGGAGTGCAAGGTGTAGACGTTTATATGTGGTAGAGCCACGCTTCAGCTATATTATGGTTGTAGCACGAATGGCTCGGTTCGACCGGGGAAGGACCACGCTCTCACAGAATACCAACGTAAAATAGCAGCCTAACGCTGCTGTCTTTCGTATGGTGAGTGTAGAGAACAGGAGAACATTTTTACTGGAAACGAGGCATTCCATCATAGTTCTCAGGGTTGACAACGCATCTGCATTTTGATTCTTAATCGAGGATAGATGTAGATGTCTATGGGTCACAGTATCCACTTACCATCAGGTGGTCTGTGTGCTCGTTTGTCACCCTTATCTATAAAAAACGTGTTCTTACGAGGCGACTATGGCAAACTACAGGAAAGTTTGCGGCTTCCGATAGAATATACGACACGTCTAGGCTGTTGATCGTAGGAGGGGATTTGCCTAATTTGTCACACTTGACAGGCGTATTGATTTTATTAGAGACTAGCAACCCAGCCCGGCTTCGCTTGTTTGGGATCTATAAGATAATCAAAAACCTTTTCAACCGACTTCAAAAAGAAGGAGGTACTCAATTCGACTGTTTTGTTTTATATATGCGTTACTTCATAACTTTTTTCTCGGTCAAAGTTAGGTGATTTTATTTTTTCAACTACGAGTAAAAGAGACTACGTTAATTTTAAGTAACCCAGCCATTTCATTATTATTATAAACTATTATCAGGGAGGTATCTTGCTGTCCATCTCCTGTTGCAGTTTCCTCTGTCGCCTCTTACGACATCCACGGAATGATGGAGCAGAGGAGTTTTCTCACGCTTCTACTACATGGTGGATTATATCACACAGTATGATTTTATCACAGAGCAAATGCAGAGCAATAAAAAAGAATTAAAAGAATAACAAATTATTTTTGTCTTCAAAATACATTTTACACGGTAAATGAGTTTTTAAATTACTGATGACAACTTTTTATACTATAGCTCATAATTCGCATTCACGGTATATATGTAATTATTGTTTACTTTAATTTTTTTTAAATACACTTTTGACATCTTTATATAATGGGATGGATTGTTTGTTGTTGCTGATTTAATGATTTGATAAAGATTGATTTTGATATGTTAATTTTTATAAAACAAAAATTGCAGAGAATAAACAAATTTGAATGCCTCCATTACGGACTTAGTGTGATACATAATAAAAAGCAAAAAGAAAAAGAATTTATTTTCTAGCAGAATAATATTTAAAAAAATCTAAGAAATGACTTACAATAAGGGCGCGATTCCTCGGTACGTTGAAGCGCGTCGAAGATCCTCCGCGTCATGTAGTAATGATAGTCGCGCTTCACAGCTTCTGGTGGTGGTATTCCCATGGCACGGTTGATCACTGGAAAAATAATTGTTCTTGACGTTTTGGTAGCAAGTAGGGTTGCCAGGTTACCACCCGTACTATAATATATAATATCGTACTTATATTTCAGTCAATTGTACTACATATTATAGAAAAATAATATAGTACGAAAATACTATATTTTTATCCCTAATTTGACTGTCGCGCTTTTATATATTAATTGTGACTGGAAGTCTGGAACAAGTATTACAGAAAATCAATCCGTCATGAATGTAAAATGGAAAGAAGAAAGAAATAGAGCATGTATTATTTTAATTAAAAATGAATTGTTTGTTTATTTTAATATCAATCTAAATTGCTCAGATTCCTAAAATTATTTTAAAGGTAATAGATTATTGATAGCCAAAGCGAAGAGCAATAACAAATATATATGGAAATATACCTAAAGATTAAAAATAAATGTGTACTTTTTCCTGAATTTCCCAAAAGTACTATATTTTTGCATCTTTTTTGGGAAAAATACTATATTTGCTCAAAAAAGGTGGCAACTCTTGTAGCAAGTGTTACTACTCAAACTAAGTGCTAATACATTCATTAATTACACTATTACTACACAATTATTTCAATACATATTATTACAATAATAATTAGGCGCATGAGAGCTAAGATGTGATTGAAATTAGGGAGGAGAGTACCAAATCACCAGAACACTAATTGATACATGAATATATAGTTCGTATTAAGTATGTACATACTAGAGACTTGTATGTAATTATATTATTTTATTTTTATGTGGGTAAGATATTAGGTTCCAACGGTATTAGGAAATATAAAATTCTTAATATTTTTTTTTGAATATTTAAATCAATTTTTTAAATTTATGTTTTAAAGAAAAGAGATTGAAGAGTTAGCGATTTTAATTGATATTTCATTCATAATCGTTAGACGAATTTAACTATTTCAAACTCCGACGTTTCTTCAAAATCTGACATCCGAAATCATGTTTCAGAGTGAGTCCAAGTCATGACTGCCGTAAGAGGCCACTATGGCAACAGTCAGAAGAATAAACCTCCCTACATTGGGAGAGGCAGAGTAGAATCTAGAACTGGACCACCGGTATTTTATATTTCGCCTCAGTAACATAACCATAATGTTTATATAAAACATTATATAGCATTATAGTCATTATAAATATTTAACCCGGGTTCGATCCCCGCCAACACCAATGAAATTGTTGATTGCAATTTTAAGTGCTGATTTACCACGTGCTCGGCGGTGAAGGAAAACATCGTGAGGAAACCTGCATGTCTGAGAAATAAGAAAAAAATTTTTCGAAGACATGTGAAGTTCGCCAACACGCATTGGGGCAGCGCGGCGGACATTTCCTTGCCCTACAACTTTTTCAGAAATGAGAGGAAGCCTGTGCCCGGCTGTGGGACGTATATAGGCTGTAACTTTAACTTTTAATTTTATAAAAAAGAACATACTTTCGTCTATGGTCCGCCTCGCGTCGATGGTCACTTCGCAACGTTCGCGCAGCTGTTGGTCGCAGTCGCGTTTGAGTGTCAGTCTGTCTGTAGCGCGTCTCCTTGACTCTTGTACAGCTAGAACAACGTATGTTAATAATTTTTGTATATAAGTAAGCGTTCCGGGGCTAAGCTGGCTTGAGCTTAAAAAAAGGCTTAAAAAAAATAGGGGTGCGGCTGTGTCGTGGATACGGCCGTGTGTTTTATACATAACGAAACGACCTCAAAATGGCGGCGTTCCCCCGTCACAGTCCTCACTCAACGTAACCAATTCTGTGATGCTCTAGCTATCGAGTAGTGATATTAAAGTTTGAATGTAGATGATAGATATGTAGCTACAACCTAAATTGTATCGCCGCGATTTTGTTATCATCAATTTTCTGAATTGCCCCTCACTATTGAAGCAAATTTATCTGAATCTCGCCGGCAACAATGAAATTATTAATTGCATTTTTTGAGTGCCAATTTCACCACATGCACCGTAGTGAGGAAAAACATCATGAAGAAACTTGCATGACTGAGAAATTAAAAAAAATATTCGAAAGCATACGAGGCTCTGAAAGTCCAAACCTTTGTTGTCGACTACGAGTACCACGAGCCATCGAACCAAACGGTTTGCTTCGTCGTTCTTAAAGCGTACAGCAAAGGAGTGCAATAATTTCGCAACATCTACCTTTCCATCCGATTATAACGTCTCTTTAAGGTAACAGTGAATAGGTATATTTGTTAAACTAAGTCAGTGCGCTTTACCGTCTTCTGCTTTACGGGTAACAAGGCATTCCATTGTAGTTTTCAGGGAGGACAACGCATTTGCATTTTAATCCTTAATCGATGATAGATGTTAGTGTGTATGGGCCACAGCATCCACTTACCATCAGGTGGGCTGTGCGCTCGTTTGTCACCCAGATGCAGATGCGTTGTCACCCGTGAGGACTAAGATGGAATGCCTCGTTTCCAGTAAAAAGGGTCTCCATACGAAACACAGCAGTATTAAGCTGCTATTTTACGCTGATATTCTGTGAGAGCGTGGTCGTAACCCGGTCAAGCCGACTAATTCGTGCTACAACCATAATATAGCTACAGCGTGGCTGCCACGTATGAACCACGGTTGTGCCCAGATGTGGCCCCTATATAGATTAATTAAAAATCTACTAATAGAGAAAACTGAAATTGACTTTAATCACCTTCATGTACCAGATCATTGAGCGAACAGCGGATTTCATGTTGAAGAGGGAATCGCTCGTCGTACTGCTTAGTTACTTGTTCAGGTCGACCTACAAGACAAAATATTGATATGTAAGCCTGATATCGATGTGAGAGATGCCGTTGAAACATTTAAACACAGATGCATAATAAATGTATACAACTAGCGAGCTGCCCCTGCTCCGCACGGATAGCATTACCTATTACACCTATACATAAAAATAAAATTGAAGTATCTGTCAAATATCAAAATAACTGACTTTATTGAGCTTAGAGAGCTTAGAAAAAATATTTGAATGCATACAAGGCCCTGAAAGTCCATCTCTATGTTGTCGACTACGAGTACCACGCATCGAACCAAACGGTTTGCTTCGTCGTTCTTAATGCCTACAGCAAAGGAGTGAAATAATAAATAAATTAATTTAAGTTTGCAAATTTTTCACGAGACTTTTTTGTCTTGCTTAAAAAGGTAAAGTTAAGTTACAGCCTTTATACGTCGTCACTGCAGGGCACAGACCACCTCTCATTGCTGAGAGGGTTTTAGGGCGAGTGTCGACCGTGCTGCACCAATGCGTGTTGATGGACTTCACATGCCTTAGAAATATTTTTTAAATTTCGAAATAAATAAATAAGACGGTAAAGATTTAACGAAATCAGAAAACTCACGCCTGGTGTGTCTCCAACGGGGATCGTCCCTAGAAACAGTTTCCTCGGGCTTCATCTCGATACGACAAGAGCGACAGCGGCACTGATCATCCAGTAGAGATCCGCAATGTGTGCACACTTCTGTAATGGTAAAACTTTATTTTATAATAATAAAGTGAAAAACGAACTTATAGTTCACCTGGCGGTAAGTCTTCCTTTCCAGCTCTTCCTTCCCTTTCAGCGCTGCGGGAAGTGCAGCCCCTTCGTCTTTGCGTAGCAAATCACAGGCACCCGTGCTCAACTCCCCAGCTTCGGCTTATTGGTCGCCTTCGGCGACCAGCCTCAGCCTCTACGGCTCGCACAGATGCCTGCAATTTGCCGCAGCGGGCGGGGGGTGCCCTCCCTCCGCGCCTACGGCTTTACAAAAATACTCTAGGGGTAGGGCAGACACGACTACGTAGAGTCGGGGCGTTCTGCTTCGGATTTAGTACAGTTTCGACCTATCTTATCTATAATATATAACTGATAAAGAACAAAAAGTGCCGTTCATACCAATGGTGGTCCTGGACCCGATAATTCCAAGAATATTACCGTCATCTACATCCGACCTCAATAATCTTTCAGCACCTAATTAGCACTTAATTCCTTGCTATTAATATTTATCGTATATCTATTATCGTGACTGCGTTGCTAGCGATACGTTTTGCCAGCAAAAAGGTGTCAATCGTTTTTGGGCCCACCAGAAATTTTCGCGACCCTCAATGGTATTATATACAAAAAAAAGATACCACTTTATTATTGTAAACAGCATAAAGATTTTATGAAAATCTAAACGGAATCAAGTAATCTTAAAAAAACAGTTGTTTTGATATTTGTGTTCATGTCATTGGTTCAGATAATGTAATATTAAAAAAAATTGTAGTAGAGATGCCAACTCGGAAGAAACTCGACTCGAGTTAACTTGAGTTGAAATTCACGTAACTCGAATAGTACTCGAGTTACGCAACTCGAATTGGCGGAACGAAGCTGTGTCAGTTTGTTACAAATTATTTTTATATTTGTTCCTCCATCCAAGATAATTATTATTACTTAATAGATAGTTATATATTATTGGTTTGCGTATAGACAATTTTCATAAAATAATATCACTCTAACTTTATGACGTAGCGTATAGTTAATGTTATTGATAATTTAACTATCACGTATTATACTTAATCAGCTTATTGATATTACATAATATATGAATAAATTGTTCCAATTTGTAAATCGCGTTCATCACTAAATTGTAGACAGACACTGCATTGACCGTAAGATAAAGATGTGACTCGAGTAGAATTTTGTGACTCGAGTCACTCGGGTTTTATCAAGTACCTGTAGTTGTACTCGAGTTTTTGAGTTATGCGAATTAACTATTTACAGTCCCTACATCGATTGAAGTTTATCACT
This sequence comes from Parnassius orleans, assembly GCA_029286625.1. NCBI lineage: Eukaryota > Metazoa > Arthropoda > Insecta > Lepidoptera > Papilionidae > Parnassius > Parnassius orleans. Next base: position 122,741 of record JAGSMP010000237.1, on the reverse strand, counting down.
CGAATTGAGAATAGCGATTACCTTAGTTATTATTCAAATCTGTGTTTGTTAAGATTAACATTTAATAATGCGAGTTAAAGTTTCAATTTAACTAAATTAATAACTATACAGTAACTATACATCCATACATATCTCTTATTATTGAAAATGTCCTGATTCCTAACAATATCATATGTGGACGTGTTTTTTTTTATGCTTTATAGTGTTCGAAATGTAAATCAATACAAACATAAACATAGACCCCACACGCTATTTAGCTTGCAATAAATATAGAAAAAATAATATATTGATAAGAATTATTATATAGTATAGACACTACAATATTCATTAACTTTTTTCAGGTTAGAATAAATGTGTATGTCTTATAGGCTGAAATCTTGCAGAGCTGCTCGTAGGCAGAGACAAAAAAGTATATGCATATTGAATACAACAGTCTTATATCATATCTCATAACATTGAAAATATCCTTCTGATTCCTAACAATATCATAAATGGCCATGTTATTATCAAGTTATTTTGAAAATATCTTTTGAAATGATAATAACTGACAATAATAAATACAATTAAATTATACATGTGTTTTTGTTATCCTTACACAACCAGTTTAAAACATCTTACTTCATATTTAACAGTGTGTAATAACATAGATAAACATGATATTACCTAGTCATTTTGGCTTTAATGGTGTTTGGAGTATAATAACTAATCAGTTAATATATTTTAAAACAAAGTTTACACACTGCACCTTTACTAATCAACCAAAACATATTAAAACAAAGTCTTGACACCGCACCTGTCTGTCTGTCTGTTCCACTATCCCGTGTTTTATTGTTTTAATAGTTAATTAGGTTCGTATAAATGTAGATACATATACCGTCTTACTATAATAATGCAGGCGTATTTATCTGTATATTTTACAGTATATACATACAAAGTTAAAATAAGTTTTTGTTTTATTTTTATTAACTACTAAATATTTACATTGTTTACCTATTAGAAGTTCGAGAGATTATTCAAATCTGTGTTTGTTAAGATTAACATTTAATAATGCGAATTAAAGTTTCAATTTAACTAAATTAATAACTATACACAAATTTACACTACAGATTTATTAAATATACCGTTATAAATGAGTCACAAATTATTTTATTAGTCACAAAATTATTATAAACGAGAAATTTTTAAGTTTAAAATGTATTTACTGCACTATAATACAAAATAGGTACTTATACTCAAATAATTATTTACACTATTATAATGTGAGTCACAAAATTAAATTGTTTTATACCAAAATAACACAAATAAACTCTAAAACAAAATCAAATTATTGATTTCAAACTTCCAAAACTAAGTAGGAACAACAAATAAATGCGCTGACTCGATTGTTTTACCTACGTGAAACTAAAAATAGAATACTTCAAAAATACTTAAATTTTTGCTCCTAATTTCTTTGCTGTCTAGTTTAAGGCCAAATTTTAACAAGTGCTACAGCATACAAGTGCATTGTGATCATTACTACCCTTAGATTAAGGTCAAAAGTTGAAATTTATAAAACAATCGCGCCAAAATACCAAGAGAATCAAGTCCGCTCGGTATTCATTCGTGACACGTTATCGGTTTGACTTCGCGAAGTACCCCGAAGTTACATGAAGCGTCTCCGTCTCACTACACTACTTCGGCGTACGCCAGTTATGATATTTTTTTTATATATAAATATTAAATATATAGCTTTCAACATAATTATTTATTTAGTTAACGCATTGATACGTCGTACTGTTCACTCAATAAGGTACCTATAGCAGCTGCCTCTTGAACGTTATTCATGTTAAGGGTGCGGAGACTCAAGATGACTGAGCTACTGAGCTCTTCGCGAAGTAGCACGAGTGTGTAGTCACGTTCTTCGGATTTCGATTCGTCAGTTACTTCATGAGTAGTGTGGAGGAAGCATATATAGATTCAATAACTATATACGTTTTGTATCAACCAGGAAACTACTTTAAAATAATTTTTGTAGCAAACTAGCAAAATTAGTTAATAGCAAAAAGTTTATACTTGTTTGTTTACAAGACAATAAAATAAATATCGTCTCATCGATGCACAAGTATTTAAATCTTTTCTGGCTGATGCACGTTTGGCGGAGTGGCGACGGCTGCGCGAGCGCGTGGAAGCCGCCTCTTCAATATATTCTGCGTCCGCCTTCATTACTGTTTGCGTTGACTGACGCATGATTGACGAAATGCCATTACACGTTCAATCAAAATTCGTGACTGATAGTTGATTGACGTAAAATCAAAATAATATCCAGATATTTGTCAATCAATTTCATGCAACCGTCAATCACCGCATTACACGGTAGGTTATTCGTCAATCACAACCGTGATTGTTGCAAACTGACAGCAAACCTACTGTGTAATGGGCGTCTAATGGCATTTCGTCAATCACGCATCAGTCAACGCTAGACAGCAATAAAGGCGGACGCAGAATATATTGAAGAGGCGGCTTCCACGCGCTCGCGCAGCCCGTCGCCACTCCCGCCAAACGTGCATCAGCCAGAAAAAGATTTCATTTTAAATTTTGAGGCTCTCCCCGAGTTGTGGGACACGAAAAACCCAGGGTATACGAATAAATATAAAAGGTAAGCTTTTTTCGTCCTAAAGCTATTTAAATAAATAAATGCGTTTCAAATAAGAAGCACATCGCGTTTATATTTGAAATTACGTAAAAGTAGCGTTAGCAACGTTAATTTTTTTTTTCATAAATTAAAATAGGTAAAATGATATTAAATATTACAATTTTTCCCATTGTTTTTTTTTTCTTTTTCTTTTCAAGATATTAAATTACAGTTAAATGGTGAAAGAATCTCCGGGAGAAAAACCGGCGACGAGGTTCGCCACCCGTCACGTTCTGTCTCCCGGAGGTGCGAAAAGTGGATTGCGAAGGCCCGTCTGGCTACGCTTAATGTATGTGGAGCAATGAATGATAAGATGGATGAAGTATGCGAAATGATGAATGATAGAGGAATAGATGTGTTATGTGTAAATGAGACGAAACGGAAGGGAAAGGATGCCACTACACATGGCAGGTATACCGCTTACTGGTCTGGTGTAGACGAGACCGAGCGGGCATGCCAGGGAATCGGTGTCATCCTTTCAGAAAGAATGGGTCAATGTGTGAAAGAGTATGAATGTGTAAGCCCAAGGCTGCTATGGATACGAATGAAAGTGGGCTTAAAGAAGTTGTTTGTGCTAGGGGTGTACGCCCCAGATATGTCTAAGCCCACTTATATCCGAGAACAGTTTTGGGACATGGTAAGGATGGTGTTGATGAAATGTAAGGTAAATGAAAATATTATTATGGTAGGAGATTTTAATGGAAGGGTTGGGGTGAAGAGGTCTGGTTATGAAAGGATATTAGAAACGATTGGCGATGAAAGTATAAATGAGAATGGTGAAGACCTCCTCACCGTATGTGTGGAAAAGAATCTTTTTGTGACGAACACTTTCTTTCGCCATAAGAGGATTCACATGTATACATGGGAAAGAAGTGATGATAGAAGCATGATAGATTTCATAATAGTGGATGAAAGGGTTTACCGGGGGTCCAACGTAGGGACGGATCATTACTTGGTCTTATGCCGAATTAATGGTCTATTCAAGCGTTGGCGGCATTGGACATCTGTGTCTACCACTGCGTTACAGCGTATAAGAATAGAGAGGTTACAAGATGAAGGTGTGAAAGAGAAGTTCAAATGTAGACTGAGAGAAAATATAAGTGGTATGGATGAATTGTGTATGAATGATTTAGACTTGGAGACTGTGTGGTATAATGTCAAAAAAGGTTTGGTGGATGCAGCCACCGAAGTATGTGGTGTAAGTAAGAGAACGAATGAAAGGAAAAATAATACGTTGGGGTGGGATGATGAGGTACGGATGGAAGTTGAAGCAAAGAAGAGAGCATGGCTAGATTTACTAGCAACCAAAACTATGAGTATGATTGATGAGATTGAAAGAAAAAAGGCAGACTTTAGACGTGTAAATAAGAGAGTAAAAGAAGTTGTTGAAAGGAAAAAGCAAGAAAGAACGGATAAGAATGATAGAAGAATATCGAATAACTTCCAGGCAAATATTAAAATGTTCTGGAAACTCATAAGAACTGCCAGGGGAAATTCAATACAGCCTAGAATGAATGCTATACGAGACGAGAATGGCTGTATGCGGAATGATGAAGTTTCGAATTTAAAGAGATGGAAGGAATACTTTGAAAGCGTGTTTATGAGTGAAGAGTCGTCTGAATTAAGTGAAATAGAAATTCCGAAAGAAGTGGAGAGAGGTAGGGAGATAATTGTAGATGAAATAATGAAAGCAATGAAAAGCATGAAAGCAGGTAAGGCAGTCGGATATGATAGAGTATCACTCGAAATGCTAAGGGCTGGAGAGGGAGTGGTGGCGGGCCTGCTGTACACCTTGTTTAATTTATGTTGGGAACCGAAGCGGGTACCGGAAGACTGGTACAAAGCCGTTATAGTCCCAATATATAAGGGAAAAGGGTCACAGCAGGACTGTAAAAACTACCGTGGCATTAGCTTGCTTAGCATTGTGGGTAAACTGTATGCTAAGGTGTTAATTAAAAGAGTTATGGAAGAAACTGATGGAAAATTTTGGGATGTGCAAGCTGGATTTAGAAAGGGGATGGGGTGTACGGATCAAGTCTTTTCCATGCGCATGATTGCGGAGAAGTTTTTGGCCAAAAACCAGAAAGTTTTTTGTGCGTTCATGGACTTGGAAAAGGCTTATGATAGAGTGGACAGGAATGTGTTATGGCAAACACTTAACTCATTTGGTTTGAGCGCTGGTTTTATACAGGCATTAAGGTCTTTTTATAGGGACTCTAGTGCTTGTGTCAGGATCAATGGGGTCTACTCGGACTGGTTTGTCATTCAAAAAGGTGTCAGACAGGGCTGTGTAGTTTCCCCGTGGCTATTTAACCTATTTATGGACAGTTGTTTGCAAACTTTGAAAGTTGAAGAATGTGGGTTAAGAATGGGTGAGTTAACCGTCAAATGCCTTTTGTACGCCGATGATCAAGTCATATTTGCATCGTCGGTGGACGAGTTGCAAATGATGGTTACTTTAATGAACTGGTCATTAAAAGAAAGGGGTATGAAAGTGAACGCAAGTAAGACGAAAGTGATGGTTTTTGAAAGAGAAGTAAGTAAAACGTTATGTGAAATAAGAATAGAAGGGGAGATGATTGAGCAAGTGGATGAGTTTGTATATTTGGGGTGTTTATTTAGCAGGGATGGTAGATATGATAAGGATATAGAACGACGAGTGAACGCAGGAAATAGAGTGAATAGGGCTCTACACGCTATTATGAAGAGTCAGAATGTGTCAAAAAAGGCACGTATGGCAATTCATAATGCTGTGTTAGTCCCTACTTTAATGTATGGTAGTGAAAGTTGGGTCTGGCAGAAAAAGCATGTGAGTAGAATAAATGCTGTAGAAATGCGGTCATTAAGGAGTATGCTAGGGCTGAATCTGAATAACAGGGTGAGAAATAGTGTGATAAGAGAAAAGTGTGGTTTGCAAGATGATGTTGTGACCAGGATTAAGAAAGGAATGCTTCGGTGGTTTGGTCATGTAGAAAAAATGAACGAGGAAAGAGTGACAAAGCAAATTTATGTTGCAGAAGTGAACGGAAGAGTCGGGAAGGGACGCCCTAGACGAAGGTTTATCGACCAAATTGGCGATATATTGAAAATGGGCCAGATTAGGAGTACCCTTAACCGACGGGCGTGTATGCGTAGATATATGGATGTAAAGGAGGCGAGAGAAGTGTGTCAGGATCGTGCCAAATGGAAGTCCGTAGTCTCTGCCTACCCCTCTGGGTGACAGGCGTGAGTGTTTATGTATGTATTCAAAACAGCTTTCTTACTATATAGCATTTAAAGGTAATATTATAAATAGACATATTATCCGTTATTCGTCTTGGCTTTAATCATATTTATTTAATTACTGTAATGGTGTTTGTGATGTATATTCATTAATCAATTAATACCTGTAAAAAATAGTCTCCACACAACGTTTGTTTGTCTGTGCACTGTTTTGCCGGAACTGCTAAAAGGATTTTCCATCAATCTTAAAGTACCTATAATTGCTGAATGTACCTCCAACTTTGTTTAATACTATTAATTATTAAGCTATTCTATTCTAAATATACACTATTCTAACTCATAATATCGGTGAAAACTACTAGAAAATAGCTTTTAGTTTGTTTTAAGGTTATTGTGATATTCATATTTTAATTTTTAATTTCTCAGAATTCCCGGTAGATGCGATAAAACTAATATTAATTTTGTAATCTATAGATTATAAGGAATAAATCGACATACATTTCATTAAGTTTCTCTAAAATTCGTGGTGGGCCCATTCTCCATACAAAAAAAACTGTCTCCAAACAACAGTTCGTTGCGGTGAAAATTTTAGCGCAACTAATTTTTAAACTTGACACCTAATTAGCACCTAAAAAACCCCTAATTTTGGGTTTTTCTAAATGCAAATTCCTGTCTTTGCGGTGCTGGCGATGCACAACTCACTAGTTTTTATTTAGCCTCCGGTTTAAATTACAGTCGAGTTTCAAAAAAGTCTCGCGAAAAATATGCGAATTAAAATGTACGTCACAAAGACTCTTTTTCAAATCTGAGACTATCATTTAATTACGTTATGTAATAAAACCGCTCATGTTAATATATTTTTACGGGCAGTCATTTTAGTTTGACAGGATCAAGACATTGTTATTCGGGCGTAAAGACGGATTTCCAATGTCACTAATAGTCGTAAAAATTTAAGAGAATTAGATTCTAATTAAATCTCATAACCTCCGATAGATGGCGGAATATTCAACTCTGGAATAGCCAGATTAATGGACAACATCTGCATGTAAGTTGCAAATATTATTATAGAGATTTAAGGCACATTGAATTTGAAATATTTTTTTTGACGTAAAAAAATTTAAATTTATTAAATCAACCACCGGTATCATTATCATAATCATTACAGTCCCTCCAAATCCATCATTGAATATAGGTCTCCTCCAAGGAATGCTACAAAACAGTGCTGAGTCACATGTTTATACGTGGTATAGCGTATATAGGGTTGTTACTTTGTATAAAGTCATTTACTTTACTATCTCGTATATAACCTTTTTTGATCTCGGTGTTATCTACAAGCCCGAATATAGTCTGTCTCGCAGCGTCCATTTTTGCCTCCTGTAATGTTGCGATGCGATGCCTCGAGGCCGCTTTGTGAGCCTCCGGTAACAAGAACTGTTGCACTAGTTCTGCCACCAGCTCATGTTGTTCTGCCGTTGACCTGGAAGATATTTAAAACAATCGAAAAGGGGTCTACTCCTTTCTCAATGGCCGGCATCGCACCTGCTGTTCTCTGGTGTGGCAGATGTATGAGTATATGTGCGGAGGCGAACACATATCATCAGGCGAGATACATGCCCGTTTGCTGTTGTTGTTGTTTCCTTCTGTCGTCTCTAGCGACACCAACGAAACGATATGGAGTAGTGAATATTACTACACAGTTTATATATGTTGTACAAAGGCTGAATATTTACTTTTTTACCTTGAACATAGTTCGATCGCGCATCGCTCAAATTAAAGGTAGCGAGCAAACGAGCATGTACAGTCACCTGATGATGTGTGGTCGTCTCTGCAAATATACATCTGCAACACTAGAAAAGAGCAGTGTGCTGTTGGGAGATTGTAACGGTAACGGTACGCCTTGTAATTAATAATAATCTACCTTGATTCCAAATTTAAAGTTTCTAAATCACCTAAAAGTTGTCTAGAGTGTCGCCCTTTTCTACCGACTTCAAAAAGGAGGAAATACTCAATTCGACTGTATGATCTTTATTTTTTTTATGTGTTACCTCATAACTTTTTTCTAGATAAACCGATTTCGATGATTCTTTTTTAATTTGAAAGCTGATGCTTCTCATGTGGTCCATTGATCAAGGTCTGACCAATAGTTTTTGAGTTAGCCTTAATAATTTATATTGAAGTCGGTTGTACAAAATTTTTAATTTTAAATTTTTATCTTTTTAGAACTTGACTGTCACACTGTCGTATTTCTACTTTTATACATTAAATATCTTAGTTAGATCACTGCAGTCGAGTTCATCGTTTTTTTTTTTAATAAAAATGTTTAATTATTTTCAATATTGTATTTTAATATTTTTATATTAAAATTTTATACTTTTACAATATTTTTAAGCGGTTTCTCTTTATCTCTATCTCTCTCTCTTTAATCTCTCTCTCTCTCTCTCGCTCTCTCATTATTTTCTCTGTTGTATGTTATAATAGATCTCTGTTTGAACACTTACATAGACCCGTTATCCCTCATCGCTTCATCGATCCTGTCTGCCTTGGCTTGTGCCATCTTCACCGCATCTTCTTCAGCAGCAAGTTCCACCCCCTCCTGGATTATTTCGCGCAGGTACGCGTCAACCGTTTCTTGGGTCACACCGAGAACCTATAAGTACACTCAGTCATATATTCATTGGTGCGCCTGTTAGTGAATCACACAATATATTTTTTCGTCGAGATGATTGTCCTTAGCTATTCTAGGATCCGGTAGGTGGCGCTGAAGTCAAGTTATTACTAAACTCTATATTTACGGACCATGACTCATGTTCACAATGCATGTTGGTTTAGTGCCAAAGAAGAAAATCACAAGATCTGGGCCCAATAGATGACGCTGTGTTTGGATTATCAGTAAGGCCGGCCACATACATACGGAAATCTGAATCGGAATATCGAAACGGAATCCTGAAACGGAATTCCATGAACACATCACACACATACGTTTATTTCCGTTCGGAATAACAAGGGTCAGTTGAGAGAGGTTAGCCATTGAGTCTAGACATTCTGCCAGCGAATAATGACGACGATTTTCTGATTGCGATTCCATTGTTGCTGTACCATTGTTACTGGGTGCATCCCCTTATCACCCTAAGCTTGCAATATAGTCAATATTATGTAAAAAGATCTATCTATCCAGAGATATGTTTTAAATATGGATGTCTGTAAACTCTTTCGACGAATTATTAAATCAAATAAGATGAAAGGTTACGAAAAGCTATACACCTATAAGATTAAATGTAAAAACATACATAAACACACCTACTCGCCTCGGTCGTGCGACGAACACTGAGCGCGTTCCGTACGGAATTTACGTATGTGTGTTGCGACTCGTACAAAATCTATGGAAGACTTGCGTTCGGAGCGGCTTTTTTCCGTTCGGGATTCCGAACGCACAGGCGGTCATACGGAATCTCGAATCGGAGAAAATTCCGTACGGAAAAATACCGTACGTGTGTGGCGGGTCATAGATTTTATATGGACTTGCTGCGTTCGGAATCTCGAATCGAAATATCGAAACAGAATCCCGAAACGGAATTCCGTATGTATGTGACCGGCCTAAAAGTCGTGGATGCCCTCATTAGTTCGCCGCGCTGCTCGGACTTTTTGCAATATGAATTTAGGCGGAATCCCGAACGGAAAAAAGCCGCTCCGAACGCAAGTCTTCCATAGATTTTGTACGAGTCGCAACACACATACGTAAATTCCGTACGGAACGCGCTCAGTGTTCGTCGCACGACCGAGGCGAGTAGGTGTGTTTATGTATGTTTTTACATTTAATCTTATAGGTGTATAGCTTTTCGTAACCTTTCATCTTATTTGATTTAATAATTCGTCGAAAGAGTTTACAGACATCCATATTTAAAACATATCTCTGGATAGATAGATCTTTTTACATAATATTGACTATATTGCAAGCTTAGGGTGATAAGGGGATGCACCCAGTAACAATGATACAGCAACAATAGAATCGCAATCAGAAAATCGTCGTCATTATTCGCTGGCAGAATGTCTAGACTCAATGGCTAACCTCTCTCAACTGATCCTTGTTATTCCGAACGGAAATAAACGTATGTGTGTGATGTGTTCATGGAATTCCGTTTCGGGATTCCGTTTCGATATTCCGATTCGGAATTCCGTATGTATGTGGCCGGCCTTACTGCCACCAGGGCGGCGCAACTTAAAAGTGCGGTACAATATTTGACAGATTTCATAGCGGGGAAGAAAATGTAAAGGTTAATATTTCTTTCTGTACTATTAGCTATATTTTATATTAATAAGATTAAAAATAAATAAACCAAACCACAGATATTCATAAATGTAGAAAAATTTAAAAAAAGTTAAAAATGTGCAAAAAATTAAAGAGCAAACCACTGAGGCATTGTTTTGTGTATTAATTTAATACTCTAGAAACTGATAAACTTTTATTAAAAACTAACTTCTCAATTAAATAACATTGTGTAACAAAAAACTTTACCTCAGTGTCAACTAGCGACATCTGGTGAGCAGAAAATTATTAGCCCTCATTGCTTCATAACCCTCTCAGAAATGAGAGGAGCACTGTGCAATGCAGTGGGATATAAACGCTGTTTACTTTACTTTTAACTTTTCTCTTTGAAAACCGTTTTTCTACCGACCAAAAAGGAGGAGTTATGTATGTTTTTTTTTATGTGTGTTACCTCATAACTTTTTCTTGGTGAACCGATTTCAATAATTCTTTTTTTTTTATTTGAAAGCTGATGCCTCTTATCTGGTCCCATATAAATTTGATCAAGGTCTGACCAGTAGTATTTGAGTTAACCTTAATAATTTATATTGAAGTCGGTTGTACAAATTTTTAATTTTACTACTTGTGTTCAATATAGTACTACTACTACCACTGGTTCGAATAAAACCTCTGTCCTGGAAGAACCATCAAAAAAGCCCGCGGGACTTTTCTTTAAAATAAAATTATATTACAATATGTTATTTATTAACCGTTTGTTATCTGGGAAGATCCGGCAACAATTTCAATGGGAATTTATTATTGAATTTGTGTTTTCTTTTCTTGTATTATTTCTTTTACTAGCTGGCACGACTTTTTATGCCTAGGAATCCATCTGAGTAAGTTTAATGTAAATTGCTATTCATGACTGATAAGCACTGCTCTGTTTGCATTGGCATTGACAGGCAGTTTAATTACAGGCTGTATGGCATTCCATATTAGTCCTCAGCAGGGCTAGCAGGAGACAATTTTATCCCCGGGGAAAGGAGAAAATGTTTATCCCCTCGCTTAGTTTTATCCACCCTTCGAGCATCCACACCGGTGGATATAATATCCACAGTAGATAAAATGGGAGATAGACTTAGACTTAGATAGATTTTTTGTTTCAATATAAACTTAAACTCACGTCCAATGAACTAGGATAAAATTGTCCCTTTCAAATGTCAAAAAAGCATAATTTTTTATCTTTCATTTGGCTCCATGCTACGGACGGGGGATAAATGTCTACTCGTTATGTCAAACGGGGATATACGAGTACTTCTCCGCGTTGCCGTGTTTTGGCATAAGGACATTCTCAGTGGATTTGATCGGGGGATAAGTTTTTTGTCCTCAGCCCATGCTAGCCGTGCTGAGGTGACAACGCATTTGTAGCGTTTGTTGTTGGTTTGTTTGTTGGATGCAGGTGTCCATAGACGGCAGAAGCTATCAACTATCAGATGGACTGTAAGTTCGTTTGTCTCTTCAATTTCATAGAAAAAAAAAATCTCATTTCTTCTTGGATTTGTATTCCTTTTTATATGATTGTGAACAAATATTTATATATTTTTTTTTTATAGAATAAGGGTGACAAACGAGCACACAGTCCACCTGATGGTAAGTGGTTGCTGTGGCCCATAAACATCTACATCTATCTTCGTTTCCGAATTTAAATGTAGATGCGTTGTCAGCCGTGAGGACTAAGATAGAATGCCTCTTTTCCAGTAAAAAGGGTCTCCGGTTCTCTACACTCACCATACGAAACACAGCAGCATTAGGCTGCTATTTTACGCTGGTATTCTGTGAGAGCGTGGTCCTTCCCCGGTCGAGCCGACCCATTCGTGCTACAACTATACTATTGATATAGCTGCAGCATGGCTCTACCACGTATATAAATTGTTTATATGAATTGTTAGAGACAATGCCCCGTGTCCAGCCCGTGTGATGCCGGATTAGAATAACACCGGGATAGGACACCCCAACTCTTCCCGTGGGTGTTGTAAAAACCGACTAAGGGACAAATCCAGGTGATGGGCAGCAGCGTTCCTTGTTAATATAATACATTGGACTGCGTTCGCCAACCCGCCTGCCAAGCGTGGCGAGTATGGCATTTACTCCCCCCCCCCTTAACGGGGGAGGCCCATGCCCAGCAGTGGACTGTCGGCTGATGTGGTGGTGGTGCTTGTGGTTAGAGACAATGCAATAAACTTTAGTTTAACCCGTTTGAACATCTCATCGTGCTCTCTACGCCTGTGCTCTTCTTTCTGGCGTCTACCAGCCTCGGCCGCTTCCCGCATCGCCTTCTCTCGCACTGAAAGACAAACGATTCCAGTGGAATCACACTGCATTTTTGATGTGTAAAATCTTTCCTCACGCTTTCCCGATAGTTGGGGGTAGTGATTTAGTGAAAAGGGACGGAAGTGTGTAACAGGAAGCCAGGGAAGCGCGCGCTATTTGATTTGACAAAGGAGCGCGTGCGACGGTAGTAAAGTGTGCTGTTATATAAACTAATTTATATGTATAAATTGTATCAATAAATGTATTTACTGTTGATAATAAGCGTCTGAAAAAAGTGCAGATCATTGATAAAAAATGCAAGTGAGTAATAATGAGTAATTATTCGAATAAATATTTCAATATTTAGCTTTTATAAATTTTGAGGTTAATTTCTATCGCTGCTCAATTGATATTTTTAATTTTGTTAAAAAAAACAAATAGCTTTTTTCAGGATATAATGTACTAATGTTGATTATTACCAAGGTGAGCTGTTAGATGTTACACACATCATATGCGACTGCTGTAAGGCTCGCTCGTGTTTTTTTTTTTATAAACATGAAATTCAAACGCAAACTGGGCGTATTTAAATGGCTTTACTCCAGTGACCAAGGCTCTGCTGGGGAATCGGACCTAAGGACCTCAAAACGTGAATATACTAACGCATCCATTAAAACTCCTAGTAGTGCTTGCCCTCTTGTGTTGTAAAGAGAGCCAGTAAAATTATAAGATGTGAATCTATTCGTCTTAGTCCTTAGAGGTGACAACGCATCGACAGCTTTTGTTTTTTTTAATAGAATATGGGTAAGAAACGAGCATCACTCAACGAGCACAGTCCACCTGATGGTAAGTGGTTGCTGTGACCAATAGACATCTACATCTGTCTTCGATTACGAATCAAAATCCAGATGCGTTGTCACCTGTTAGACTAAGATGGAACGCCTCGTTTCCAGTAAAAGTGTCTCCGGTTCTCTACACTCACCATACGAAGCACAGCAGCATTGAGCTGTTATTTTACGCTGGTATTCTGTGAGCGTAGTCCTGCCCCGGTCGAGCCGACCCATTCGTGCTACAACTATACTATTGATATAGCTGCAGCATGGCTCTACCACGTATATAAATTGTTTATATGAATTGTTAGAGACAATGCCCCGTGTCCAGCCCGTGTGATGCCGGGTTAGAATAACACCGGGATAGGACACCCTAACTCTTCCCGTGGGTGTTGTAAAAACCGACTAAGGGACAAATCCAGGTGATGGGCAGCAGCGTTCCTTGTTAATATAATACATTGGACTGCGTTCGCCAACCCGCCTGCTAAGCGTGGCGAGTATGGCATTTAACCCCCCTACGCCCCCCCCTAATGGGGGATGCCCATGTCCAGCAGTGGACTGTCGTGGCTGATGTGGTAGAGGTGCTTGTGGTTAGAGACAATGCAATAAACTTTAGTTTAACCCGTTTGAACATCTCATCGTGCTCTCTACGCCTGTGCTCTTCTTTCTGGCGTCTACCAGCCTCGGCCGCTTCCCGCATCGCCTTCTCTCGCACTGAAAGACAAACGATTCCAGTGGAATCACACTGCATTTTTGATGTGTAAAATCTTTCCTCACGCTTTCCCGATAGTTGGGGGTAGTGATTTAGTGAAAAGGGACGGAAGTGTGTAACAGGAAGCCAGGGAAGCGCGCGCTATTTGATTTGACAAAGGAGCGCGTGCGACGGTAGTAAAGTGTGCTGTTATATAAACTAATTTATATGTATAAATTGTATCAATAAATGTATTTACTGTTGATAATAAGCGTCTGAAAAAAGTGCAGATCATTGATAAAAAATGCAAGTGAGTAATAATGAGTAATTATTCGAATAAATATTTCAATATTTAGCTTTTATAAATTTTGAGGTTAATTTCTATCGCTGCTCAATTGATATTTTTAATTTTGTTTAAAAAAACAAATAGCTTTTTTCAGGATATAATGTACTAATGTTGCTTATTACCAAGGTGAGCTGTTAGATGTTACACACATCATATGCGACTGCTGTAGGGCTCGCTCGTGTTTTTTTTTTTTTATAAACATGAAATTCAAACGCAAACTGGGCGTATTTAAATGGCTTTACTCCAGTGACCAAGGCTCTGCTGGGGAATCGGACCTAAGGACCTCAAAACGTGAATATACTAACGCATCCATTAAAACTCCTAGTAGTGCTTGCCCTCTTGTGTTGTAAAGAGAGCCAGTAAAATTATAAGATGTGAATCTATTCGTCTTAGTCCTTAGAGGTGACAACGCATCGACAGCTTTTGTTTTTTTTAATAGAATATGGGTAAGAAACGAGCATCACTCAACGAGCACAGTCCACCTGATGGTAAGTGGTTGCTGTGACCAATAGACATCTACATCTGTCTTCGATTACGAATCAAAATCCAGATGCGTTGTCACCCGTTAGGACTAAGATGGAACGCCTCGTTTCCAGTAAAAAGTGTCTCCGGTTCTCTACACTCACCATACGAAGCACAGCAGCATTGAGCTGCTATTTTACGCTGGTATTCTGTGAGAGCGTAGTCCTGCCCCGGTCGAGCCGACCCATTCGTGCTACAACTATACTACTAATATAGCTGCAGCATGACTCTACCACATAAAGAAGAAAGTTGGCTTCCATAGGCTACAGTGGTCAATTACCATCAGATAGACTCTAAGTTCGTTTGTCACTTCAGTTTTATAAAAATACTAACTGTACTAATCTGTGTAATTTAGGGTTTTAATTTTTTTGCGCGGAACCCTAATTCTTTTTCTAAAATAAAAGTAGCCTAAGTCACTCCTTGTAACATCAGCTATCTGTCAGTGAAAGTCCCGTCAAAATCGGTCAGACAGACAGACAAAAATTTTAATAATTGTATTTTGTTATAAGTACCGTATATATAATTTAATATGCACTTAGTAAAAAGCTGTTATTTTGAGACTACAAACAGACACTTCAATTTTATTTATTTGTATAGATGTATAGATTATACGTGGTAGAGCCATGCTGCAGCTATACGAGTATTAGTTGTACAGTTTTAGCACGAATGGGTCGGCTCGACCGGGGAAGGATCACGCTCTCACAGAATATCAGCGTAAGATAGCAGCTTAACACTGCTGTGTTTCGTATGGTGAGTGTAGAGAACCGGAGGCCCTTTTTACTGAAAAGAGGCATTCCATCTTAGTCCTCACGGGTGACAACGCATCTGCATTTTGGTTTGCAAACGAGGATAGATGTTGATGTCTATGGGCCACAGCAACCACTTACCATCAGATGGAATATGTGCTCGTTTGTCACCCTATCCTATAAAAAAAAATAGATTAATCAAGTAAAAACTTACAGGCAACAAGTATGAAAGCGTGCTGCTTCCTCTCCTCTTTCAATCTGCGCAGTTCCTTCTCGAGGAAGTTCAGCGCCGCGGACACGGCTCCACCGCACAGCTCGTCCACTAGCGCGTTGATTGCATCCTCCTACCGTTACAGTTACCGTTTCAGCTTATCAAAAAATCACTGCTAAACATAGGCCTGCCTCATAGATTGCTTCATAGAGAGAATATTAGCCATAGTTGCCACACTTGGCTGGCGCTTTGGCAACCGCTGTATTTGAAGTGAAAACTTCTTTAGAATCGTTGTGATTTGAAATTCGAATGAAACGAAAAAGTAACACAAAAAGAGACAAACCTATACATCTATAGGATTTAGCCTCCGAGAGAATGAGATAGAATACTGTATACAGTGTTTCCTATTATCTCGGTCTTCTTTTCTGAAGGTTTCAATTTTACCGCGTGTGAACTTCACACATGTTTTTTATTTTTTAGTTGTCATTAGGAAGACGCTGCTACCTATCCTCTAGTTTCCTCACGATGTTTTCTGTACGTGATTCAGAAATTACTCGGCGGTTTTCCTTTTTTGCTTAGGATCCGTCTGAGTAGCCATCAGGTGGATTGTAAGTTCGTTTTTCACTTCATTTTTGTATAAAAAAGTTTTTGGATCATTACTTTTTGATCGGCTTCCGTGCGCACAGCGTTGTGCTCTCTGGCCTTCGCCTCTTCCTTGGCGATCCGTAT
Organism: Parnassius orleans; assembly: GCA_029286625.1. Lineage (NCBI taxonomy): Eukaryota > Metazoa > Arthropoda > Insecta > Lepidoptera > Papilionidae > Parnassius > Parnassius orleans. The sequence continues at coordinate 106,223 of JAGSMP010000237.1, read as the reverse complement.
CTTATCTTCCTTTTGCAGACCATGAGTTGTTTTCAACTCTTCTGTCAGCTCAGCGGCACGCGTTCGTCCTTCGAACATCTATTGGATTGTAAAAGTTATAAATAGGGATAGAGATATTTGAAATAATGTTTACGAGAATTTACAACGATGATACCTACATTACCATCAAAGGGATTTACAATGTTTGTCACGATTGGCAAGCGGATTGACGTTTGGTTGTTATTTTCTACCGACTTCAAAAAGGAGGAGGTACTCAATTCGACTGTATGTTTTTATATTTTATGTGTGTTAGCTCATAACTTTTTTCTGGGTGAACCGATTTCGACGATTCTTTTTTTGTTTGTAAGCTGGTGCTTCACATGTGGTCCCATATAAATTTGATCAAGTTCTGACCAATAGTTTTTGAGTTATTCCTAATAATTTATATTGAAGTCGGTTGTACAAAATTTTTAATTTTAAATTATTATTCATCTGTTAATAGGAAGATGCTGCTGCCTAGTATCTCCTGGTTCAGTTTTCCTTTCTCGCCTCTTACGAGACCCACCGGATGATATAGCTCCTATGGATTCCGTAGCCACTACACGGTTAATTATGTGTATTGTGTAGTGTTCTGAATGATATTATGATCAGTAAAAAGCACCCTCACAGATTGCATAGGATTTTTAGTTATCGTACAATTTTAAGCAATATAAATATAATATATCTAAAACCATATTTTCTTCTTTTTTTTCTTTTTTTTTCTATTTATAAAAAAAAACGTTACCTCCACACTAAGATTTTCTCCTGTATCGGTGGTTGCAGTTTACATACATAAATTTCACAAGGACAAACATCCAGACCCGGAACAATTACGTGTAGGCCGTACAAATACTTGTACCGTGCGGGATTCGAACCCGCGGCCCTTAGCGCTGCAACTCATTGCTAAGCCACTGCGCCACGCGCCGTTAAACCAACTAATGTTTTCAACAATATTCACAAGCAAATTCAAGTTATACGTTGTGGTGATTCATTAAGGACGGTGTCAACTATCCAATTTATAAAACCGGCAGTCGTTAAGCAAGGAATGGTTTATAATGGCCAGTCTAGTACCTGTTAACACTATTGTTGCGAGCTTGGGGTTCGAGACAATTAAAAACTGCCGAGTGAATTACCAAAATTGACACTTTAATTACAGAACACTAATTGCAACTTAAAACCACACTAAGAACAAAACACAATTGTATTACTGATCACTTTAGTTCGCAGTTGTATCGCTTCGAAGTATTCGCTTGTATCGCCAATTCAACACTGCCCCGGGTCGCGGTTATTACCGGCCTTATGTAGGGCCTCAGATAGTTCCAGAACCTTCTACTGTAGAAACATCTAGAATGTTCGAGTACATACCGGTCCCGAAATTTCTAGAAGAATCTTGACTCTAGAATAAATTCTAGAATTAAATTCGGATACACGCGTAACCAATAACTGAGAAAACTATAAAGTTATTTTTTCATGGTAGGGTAAAATTCTGTGAAAAAGAGCTATGGAGCTAAATACGTTTTTTGGAGCTAAGTCATTGTAAATAGAGCTAAATTTAGCTTTAAAAGAGCTAAATTTACAACACTGCTTTTTGGTTTAAATGCGGACTACCCGGTAAAAACGAAGCCGCCGAGACGACTACGAAGGCAGTGCGAAATGCGAATGGTGCCGAGCATTGTTGATCTCAACCGACACGAACATCGCATCAGCTCGTACGCCGTTCAATAAACATATTCAAAACTGACAGAAATTTTATGTCGCCACAAGCTGTTTCTATTTTGTTTTGTTTTTTTCATTTATTCGTACATTCGTTCTATACTCAATTGATTTCTAAACAACCTTTAGTGAAACTCACCAAATTCTGTACAGCGCGACCTCTTATAATCTTCTGGAGAAGGAGCGCCGCCTGGTGGTTAGTCTCGTGTTCGTCATCCACGACCTCGACTTCAGGAGTTTGTGGCCGCGGGGTTTCGGCTAGCCGACGCGGCTTCAATACTCGAAGAGGGCCCGCCGACATTGCGGAGGCACCTAGACGAGCCTCTAAAGAAACACCACAAATGACAACGGTATTAAATATTTAATGTCGAAATTTTAGGTGGTAGAGTCTGATCAATAAATACATTTATTTATTTGAAAGAAAGGAAAAAGAAAGATCATCTTTATTCATTTCTCAATCGCTTTTACAGAAAAGAAATAACAATAAAAGTAAAAAAAAAAACTTAATAACAAAACACTTGAAAGAATAAAGAGCAAGTTTCACTCTGGATTGCAGTAACAATAATTTAAAATTAAAAATTTTGTGCAATTTTGTGCCGACTTCAATATTTATTATTAAGGATAACTCAAAATCTACTGGTGAGACCTTGATCAAATTTATATGGGATCACATGAGAAGCACCAGCTTTCAAATAAAAAAAAGAATCGGAAATCGGTTCACGTAGAACAAAGTTATGAGGTAACACACATAAAAAAAGGAAGAAAATAAATTAAAAGTAAAAAAAAAAATAATATGAAAATAAACGCGCTAAAAAGAATAAAATAAACTTTTCCTTTAAAATTTTTACTATCAACTTATATATAACGTCATTACACAATTTATATGATATAAAAGCTTGTCGTGAGATTTACCTATATAATATAAGAAGAATTATCAAAATTGAATTAAAATTCAGCCGTTTCTGAGAAATCGGTGAACATATATCAAAACATACGCGTCTACGTCAATAACAAATACAAAAACTAGTTACTTACAACTAGAGACCAGTGAAAACAAAAGTATTGTAACAGACGAAAGAATGAGAGAGAAATTATATGAACAGATATTAAATATATTTGGTACAATTTACTCACAACAAGGCTTTTTAGACTACTTACTTTTTAAATCGTTGTGCAAATTTTTCAGGAACTGCTCGCTCCACTTGGTTGCGCGTTCGCAAAGCTGCGTGGTGTTGGGTGGGAGGTGGTGACCGGAACAGGTGCGCTTTAAGTCCTGGCCGCAACGTTCCAGCCACTCCGGGGGCTCGGCAGCTTTAATATGGTCTTCTAAAACTTGACGTTGACAAAATAGAATATAATATTAGGTTTTTACATATGAAATTGGCGTTTTGTACGGGAGGAATATAAAGTCATTTTTTTTTGTAAAATATATTTAATTAATCAAAGTATGCACCGTTGTTATCTATGCACTTTTGCCATCTCATAGGTAGTTCAATGATCCCTTTACTAAAAAAACCACGGGGGCGAGAATCAATAAACTCTTTGAAGGCGGTTTGGACTGCCGCATCGCAGTTGAATTTTTTTCCTTGTAAGAAGTTGTCCAAATTCCGGAAAAAATGGTAATCTGTTGGAGCAAGGTCCAGGGAGTACGGTGGATGTAGCAGACATTCCAATTGTAACTCATCTAACTTAGTGGTTGTTTGTTGTGCAGTGTGTGGTCTTGCGTTGTCGTGAAGCAGCAGTGGCCTAGAGCGATTGACCAATCTCGGTTGTTTAGCAGCTGGTTCTTCCTTCATGGTTTGCAGTTGCTGACAATAGATGTCTGCCGTAATCGTTTGGCCAGATTTTAGAAAGCTGTAGTGAACGACACCGGCGCTAGTCCACCAAACACTCACAAGTAACTTTTTTTGAGTCAATTTTCGTTTAGGGCAGGATTTGGCTGGGTCTCCAGGGTTCAGCCATTGCGACGAGCGCTTCCGATTATCGTACAGTATCCACTTTTCATCACAAGTAATGATTCGATTTAAAATCCTTTCATTATTGTGTCGGTTGAGCAAAGTAACATTCGATTCACTCAGTTCATAAGGTACCCATCGTTCAAGTTTTTTTACTTTCCCGATTTGCTTCAAGTGGATTAAGACAGTTTTATCACTTACCCCGAAACCTGCAGCTATCTCTGAAGTGCTTTGTGATGGATCCGCTTACACAATAGCCTTTAATTCTTCATTTTCTACTTTGGTCTCCGGCCGTCCACGGGGTTGGTTCTGAAGGTCGAAATTTCCAGAACGAAAACGTTGAAATCAAAAACGTACCGTGCTTTTGCGACACCAGCGCCGTACACATCATTAATCCTTCGAGCTGTTTCTGCAGCACTGGTGCCACGGTAGAACTCGTACTCGTAAATATACCGATATTTCATGTTTTCCATTGTGCGGTAATAAGCGACGCCAAAGAATAAAACAATGAGGAAAAAACAAATGAATGACTGTTTTCAAAACTCAAATGTACCAGCTAAATGAATTTATAAATTTGAATTTGAAATTCTTAACCAAAGAGGAGATATTTCAGATCAAATTGGTCAGTACGACAAAACGCTAATTTCATATTATGTAAGGACCTAATAATAGAATATTTTACAGGTGACTCAGAACCGTGCTTTGTGGCATTCTTCGGGGGAGGCCTTTGTTCAGCAGTGGACTCCTGAAGGGCTATGCTGTTAATGATGATGATAGATTATAAATAACTCTTTTTTAAAGTCTTTTTTTTTATTGGATTAAACCCAGTTTTCCCGCTGGGTTTCTTGGCACCCTACAAGAAACCCAGCGGGAAATGTATATTAAAACAAAGGTTTTAGTCAAAGTCAAAAATCATTTAATTAGACGTTATTATCAACCATGTATTCATCTATATTATAACTAGCTTTTGCCCGTGGCTTCTTTCGCGGTATCGCAACGATATAATTTTGAAAACTTTACAGCCAATGACTAATAGTCCAAGATCCCAGGGCCACCGGACGTCACTTATTTTCTGACGAACGAAATGTGTAAGATTGAGTAGTGTTAGTATGTACTATGATCGCATGCCTAGCTGCTAGTTTGGCCAGACGGCCATTTTCCAGGTATCAGGTAATCAAAGTACGTAAAAACATTACTCACCTCACGTTCATTCTCCCAGCTGATTTTTGCGTAAATGTCAGATAACATCGTTAAAAATCAGTCAACAATACTCGCAGACACTTTCCATCGGCAGTATCGCTTTGCAGACGCTTTAAAGCTCTCAAAAAATTACTCAATTTCACTTACTGAATCTGAAGCTCAATTTTTATATTTGTAAGCCAGACAACTATTTTAAAACGTTTTACAAGAAGGCAGACCAATCCAAGGGGTCAATAATCCACTAGATATTAATACATGTCTCACTCGCACTCATGCGCGTGGATTAAAATTGGGTCTAGGTGATGGTTGACCCCTTGGATCGGTCTGCCTTCTTGTAAAACGTTTTAAAATAGTTGGCCTGGCTAACATACATATATAAAAATGTAGCTTCAGAATATAAGTGAAATTGAGTAATATTTTTGAGAGCTTCAAAGCGTCTGTAAAGCGATACTGTAGACGGAAAGTGTCTGGGAGTATTGATGATTGATTTTTAACGATATTATCTAACATTTACGTAAAAATCAGTTGGGAGAATTAACATGATGTGAGTAATGTTTTTATGTATCTTGATTACCTGGTACCTGGAAAATGGCCCGCTGGCCAAGCTCGCAGGTAGGCATGCGATCATAGTACTAACACTACTCAATCTTACACATTTCGTTCGTCAGAAAATAAGTGACGTCTGGTGGCCCTGGGATCTTGCTCTATAAGACCTAAGAAAGCATAAAGAGGTAGTTACAGAATTAGGCTATAAATCTATCCGACATGAAATTTGCATATTTCCGGGATAGAAATCTAGTCTATGTCCGGCCCATAAACAAACGCAAAAATCGTGTCGATCCGTTTTACCGTTGCTGTGTGCATGAAGGACAAACCAACAAGCACACTTTCGCATTTATAATATTAAGTATAAGTAGAGACAGTTTTGTTTAATTAAAAAAAATGCTTATAAAATAATGAAAAGAGAGAGATAGTCTCGGAGGTGTCGTAACTCGTAAAAGGCGATAGAGAGAAATGAAACACGGGATGAACACCAGCATCTTCCTGATAAGAACCAAAATAATAGAAAAACGGCGGTTGCCAACCCGCCTGCCAAGCGTTGCAACTATAAGTGAATGATGACTTGCATACTGGGCATTACTACGCCTGTTTATCTAACCCTCCAAAATCGGAACACATCAGTGCACAGTCAAACATAGTTAATGAGGGTTGTTCGTAACCCGACGGACTCCTGGATAGAAAAGTAGTCAGTCGTGGATACCGTTCGCTGCCGGGCAACGTTAGTTTACTATTAATGAAAACGAGCCCCTATGATTTTACTCACCCAACAATGAAGGATCGTAAGTAATCTCTGCATGTCTCCTGCGCGCCTGGTACCCATTCCTAGCCAGCGGGGCGTGGAGGTCCGAAGTGGGGTCGCAAGCGGTGACTGTTGGCGATCCACCGCCACGGCAGGCTCTCATCTCCTGGGCATGACCAGCCCGGCCTCCTCTGTTGTGTTGTGCGGATAATTTCCGCAATTCTGTAGGGTCATATCATTAACTAGCAAGTGGCCCTGCACGAAGGCCATTTTACAAGTGTGTCGACAATATTTTGAAGTGAAAACTTCTTTAGGCACGTTGGGCACTTTTGGGATGGGGAAAAAGCACTGAACTCGATGAAATTGATGAAATTGATCAAATTTAACAAAAATTGATATATGTATTTATAAATAAGTTTTAATTATATAGATTTCAATCATTCTTTTTCATGTAAATCAGTGCAATAAATGAAATTTTATTACTATATTTTTATAAATTGTATTACTATATTATTATACGTTGATAAAACAAATTTCTAATAAAAAATACTTCCTAAAAAAACATTCCTTAACTCTTACCTCTGTCTCTAGCACGACGTATATTCTCAATCTTCCTCTCCATCTCTCGTTTCTTGTTAGCCCAGAGCTTGGCGAGTTTCGAGCTTATACGACCCGTCCGTTGCTGCCGGTTCTCGGATTGAAGACGATGAAGCAGCATCAGGCGTATGTCTTGGAGCTCATCTATTTCCTATCATCAATTAAATTATATGTGGCACACACGGAACTTCATCTCGAAAATCATTAATTTGTTTTAACCAAATTGGTAGTAATCAAATTATTTTGACATGGTAGAGCCACGCTGCAGCTATATTATGGTTGTAGCTCGGATGGGTCGGCTCGACCGGGGAAGGACCGCTCTCACAGAATACCTGCGTAAAATAGCAGCTTAATGCTGCTATATTTTGTATGGTGAGTGAAGAGAACCGGAGACCCTTTTTACTGGAAACAAAGCATACCATAGTAGTCCTCAGGGGTGACATAGCATCTGCATTTTGATTCTTAATCGAAGATAAATGTAGATGTCTATAGGCTACAGCATCCACTTGTCACCCCTATTCTATAAAAAAAAAAGATGATTTTTTTCCACTCTGAACATAGGCCTCCGCATAGATAGTCTCCTAGGGGAGATATTTGCCATAATTGCGACACTTGGCAAGCGGCTTGGTAATCGCAGTTTGTTACTTTATTGGACTGTTATCTGGAAGATACTGCTGCACATATCCTGGTTGAGTTTCCTTCTGTCGCCTCTTATGACACCTGCGGGATGATATGGCTTAGTGGATATTTTTACACCGCCACTACACGGTTAAGGACGCTGAATAATGAGTGCATGCAGAATGACACCATCACACCAAAAGTCTGAAACTATTCCTGCATCGCGTTTTAGCTGCAGTACTTAGAGACCGTGGTAGCTCAAGGGCTAAGCGCTCTCTGTAAATTTCACAGTACGCGAGCAACCCGGGTTCGAACCCCGGCGGCACCAATGAAATTGCATGCTGATTTACCATGTGCTCGGTGGTGTAAAAAACATTATTAGGAAACCTGCATGTGCAGTTCGCCAACACGCATTGGTACAGCATGGCGGACACTTCCTTGCCCTAAAACCCTCTCAGAAGTGAGAGGAGGCCTGTGCCCAGCAGTGGGACATATGTAGGGTGTAACTTTACTTTACTTGATATTGACAGTTACGGGTTTAATCTATGGTTCTAAGAATAGTCTTTTACACTATAGAAGTCCTTCAGCCGTGGCGCCACAATCTTCGTAAAATTTAAGATTTGCTGTCAAATTTTATACTTAAGATTTTAGTTCCCATATTTTCCTTAATTACTTAGACACTATTTAAATCCTGATTCTAATTAAACGACTGTTTCTAATAAGGTGATACGAGTGTTAAAATGATATTAAGGTAATTCTCTAGACTCTGGTGCAATAACCTTTTTAATACTCGTTTTGCTTTTTTGAAATTACACATTTCTATCAAAACATTAAAAGCCTCACTCATAAAATCGACGTCAGTTTAAGAAATACTTATAGTTGCTCTCTCTCTCTCTCTCTCTCTCTGTTTTCACTAAATGAATTGGAAGAGACAAGTATAGAGATAATTAATACTTATTTATTTAAGTAAGTGTTAAAGCTTACACATATGGTCAAACGAACTTACATTCCAACTGATGGTCAATCTCAAAGGGCTTAAGGACTAAGATCGAATGCCTCATAGCGTGTAATTACACCGGCTCTCTAAACCCGGAACAACTGCTATTTGGCGGCAGATATAGTAAAGAATAGAATAGAATAGATTTTTAAAATTCAATATAGATCACACGTGTAATTCTCATTGAAAGTCATTTTTCACTTTACCACTGGTTCGAAAAAATCCTCTGCCCTGGGAAGAACCAGCAAGAAACCCAGCGGTACTTTAAAAAAAAAAAGTAAATCATACAATGTGAAAGGTTGTAGAAACTATTTACAAAATTTATTTTAGAAACTGCTTGAAAGCGACCACCTCATTGCCAGGGGTTATTATCAATCATGTATTCATATATATTATAATAACCCTTTTTTAGAGGGTGGTGCCTACCCAGACAAACTCCTATGCGGAAAAGGAAGTCCTAGCACCTAATAAGGTAACCTCTAATGGGAGGCTATGATGATGATGATATGAACTCACATATTTACCTCCCAATCATAGTGAGGGCGAGCAAATATTCAAATGGTGCTTGTTGGTTTGTGCATCTTGAAAAGTATTTTGAAATTAAAATACATCAAAAAATCTAATAAACTGATCAGTTAAAACAGATATAAGCCAAAACGATTTCCCCACTCACTGGCTTCAAACCGGCCTTCATTTCTCGATTGTTTTTGGATGTACACGTACCGGTTTAACTGACCGTGCGCCCGAAAAATCCGTGGGTTGCCATCAGTTAAAAATTTCAACTTAAGATTTCACACTCATGGTCAGTTTTTGGATGTACGTCAGTTCAACTGATCAGTTTAAATGAACGTGTGTGTCGAGCACAAAAACAAATAAAATAATAAAAGTAAAGCCGTAAATAAATATTTAGGTGTCTTGACACACAAAACATTTGGTTAGTTTGCTAAGTAGTACAAAATCTTTTAACCTATACTGAAGCTATTTTTCTTAGCTATATAATTCAAAATAATTCAAATTGAAAAAAATGGCCCAAGACGTGAAATGTAACTTAACATTACCAGCTGCTTAAAATCAAGTAGTCTTACCGCTTCCCTGAAAATCCAGTCCTTCGTTTCCACGTCCCTTATTATCTCGTCCCTCTTCTTCATCCAGTTCGGGAATTGTCCACTCTCCACCAGCTCCATCCACTTACGTGCATGTCGCATCCTGGATTAATTACAATAATATCCAACAGAGTAAGAAGCAATTGTAGCGCGTCTATAGTATGTGGACACCATGCCACAAGAACATCCATTTGTTCTTCTTCTATATCAACCCATAAAAAACTATTGGTAGTACGGGTCTCTCCCCTTGTAGGAAGGCTTTGCCTAACTCACCACACTCGATAGGTGGGTTGACGATCGCTGTACCAGACGTGACCACCTTTGACTCTGCTGCCGTCGCCGATCTATGTTTTAAGATAAATATTGATTGATGTGTAACATCTTTCCTCTCGCTTTCCCGCAATCTGTGGGAGTGATTTCGTGAAAAGGGACGGAATTGTGTAACAGGAAGCCGGGGAAGCGCGCGCTATTTGATTTGACAAATGAGCGCGCGCAGTGGTAGTAAAGTGTGCTATTATATAAACTATGGAGAGGCCTATGCTCGGAGTTTCTCTGCGTGATAAAACTTAGAAATGAGGATATCCGCAGCAGAACCAGAGTGACCGACATAGCCCAAAGGATTAGTATGCTGAAGTGGCAATGGGCCGGCCATATAGCTCGAAGAACCGACAACCGATGGGGAAAAAAGGTTCTCGAATGGCGGTCTCGTATCGGCGGACGAAGTGAAGGGCGTCCCCCCACTAGATGGAGTGACGACCTGGTAAGACATGCAGAAAGTCGATGGATGCAGGTGGCTCGGAACCGTGCTTTGTGGCATTCCTTGGGGGAGGCCTATGTTCAGCAGTGGACTTGTGATGGGCTGTGATGATGATGATGATGATTTAAACTAATTTATATGTGTAAACTATATTAATAAATATATTATTGTTGATAAAAAGTGTCTGAAAAAAATGCAGATCATCGATAAACAATGCAACTGAGTAATAATGAATAATTATTCGAATTGTAAATATTTCAACATTTAACTTTTTTTAAATTTATAGGTTAATTTCTGTCGCTGCTCAATTGATATTTAAAAGAAAAAATTTTTTTCAGGATATAATGTTAACGTTGCTTATTACCAAGGCTCGCTAGTTTTTTATGTATGTTTTTTTATAAAACTGAAGTGACAAACGAACTTACAGTCTCCTGGTGGTAAGTGGCAACTGCAGTGCATGTACACCGGTAGCCATCTCCAAACAAAGGCAAATGCTAAACATGCGTTATTATCTATAATGACTATGATGGAATATATTGGCTCTCTCTAGCCTTCAGAGCGGAACATAGCAACACAGGCACTGCTATTTGACGACGGAGGGAGTTTTGGCGGGAACTTGACCGGCGGCGGATTGCTGCTCCTGTATCATTGTTTAAATAATGGTTTGAAGTGGATTTTGATATGTAAAAGTGGTGGGATTTTGTGTATTAAATGTCTAAGCGTGTGAACTATTAGTAGAAACGGTGAAATAAGTGCTCCTGATAAAGTGTCTGTCTGCTTAGGCGCCTTGAAATACTATCGCCAACTGTCTGCTGGCTCAAGTTGCCGTCAAAATCTCCCAAGGGCTGCGCAATGTGTCGCATGAACATATTGTGAAACAGTGTACTCTATAGGATTATTATCACTTGATACTGAGGGGCTCAGAAGGGCTAGAACCCAGAGCCGTACGGCCAGTTATAAAATAAAATTGACGACGGAGATAAGTACCTACCCAGACGGACTCCTAGCTCCTAAGCAGAAACAGAGACGCACACAGTCCAACTAATAGTAACAGGAAGCAATAGCCCATAATCACCAGTAAGAATCAAAATATTTGATATTAATCTTTTATATAAAATTCTTGCCTCGTTAGTCTAGTGGTTGTCAACGCAACTGCTGATCATGAGGTCCCGGGTTTGAATCCCGGGTCGGGCCAAAAAAAAAATATTATTGAGTTTTTCCGTTAAGAAATTCTCAATAGCTGCCGGAAGTCAGGAAGTTGGCGGTATCTCACCCCGTACCTCGGAAAGCACGTAAAGCCGTTGGTCCTGCGCCTGATCTCTCCGGTCGTGTCGAACAACCGTCCCATCGGACTATGAGAAAGAGCGAATAGAGAGTGCACCGGTGCTTGCGCATACACTTGGGCACTATAATCCTGTCCTGCGCCGATGGCTAGTCTCCGTTGAGGCTGGCTGCCGTGACCGAAATTCGGTCTGGAGGACATTATATAAAATCCTTAATCTATTAATTAATTCCCTGAATCTTTTCTCTATGATTTAATTTCCCGCAAACGTTCGTTTTCCTGTGCGCTCCTCACGTTAATTATCATTTATTCCTCCTCGGTTTCACACAAACTAACACGTAACTCTTTTGTTGTCGTTTCACCAACGTGTATAATAGTATTTTTCATAAATAGAACTTTTCATCACTAGTTCTAATCTTCTTAAAATAAAAGATTTCTTATTAAGATTTTATAAAATAGTTGCCCGACTATGTTGTCTCACAAAGTAAATAATATGATTGGTTAATTTAGATTTCTTGGCACTACCTATTTGGTCTATGCCATATTTGAAATATGAATGAATATTGAGACTGTAGTCAAAAAAAAGAAAAAAATCCAGATGTATTTTAAACCGGCTTAAAAAATGACGAGTTTCTCAATTCGTCGGTAAATTTATACGTGGTAAGTCACGCTGCAGATATATTATAGTTGTAACGTGAATCGGTCGGCTCGACCGGGCTCTCACAGAATACAGTGTTTCGTATGATGAGTATAGAGAACCGTAGACTCTTTTTACTGGAAACGAGGCATTCCATGTTAGTCCTCACTCCTCAGGAGTGACAACGCATCTGCATTTTGATTCTTAATCGAAAATAAATGTAGATGTCTATGGGCCACCACTGCGTGTGCGACGCGAACAAAGACAATAAAGTCTACAGCGTGTTCTAGTGTGAATAGGCATATATTTTGTGGTATAGTGCTGGTACACAAAACCGTAGAGTAGCCATGTCTCGGGCTGCATGCGGCCCCGAATCATTATCAGGTGGTTCGCAACCACATCTAAAGACCTTGGTTGCTGCCTACTTAAACTTTCAATTTGTGCGCGTTCTAAATTGTGTACATAATATTTGCTCACGCTGGCCGGCCTTTAGTTTCTAAATAAATATTATTTTCATCACTTCTGTTCAGTTTAGTCCCCTAGCATACTCTTATATTTGGCAATGATCATATAGAAAATATGGTTTGAAACCCCAGCCGTCTACGGCTCTAGCATTGCGGTGCGGTCCGGCTGGCCGCCGCCACTCAGGGACGTTTCACTCTTACGCCGCTCTCCACGTTACGAATTTCTTCAAGTAACTTACTTGTTTATAATTTCGGTAGTGTGAAAGTCAGCCGGTAGGTCACCTTTCCGATATGGACATCCTGGACCTGAACAAAGAAAATCAAATCAAAAAATATAGAAATGACATTTTATATAATATTTAAATATATAACGGTAGGTTTGCTAACATATCTGTTGTAGCAAAGAAATTCAAAAAACTGATTGCAAATTGTACATTCATTAAAAGATACGAATTTATCCAGGGTATACATACGTGTACTCAATAATGAAATTAGTGTTGGTAATTGCCTGGACATATTGCAGAATTTATAAATTACGTAATAATATTATTTAAATAAGAAAAATGAATGTTCTTTAGAATCAAGAGAAGAAACTGTAACTATCAAAACTAAAGTCAAAAATAAAAATCTAATTTTTATTGTTGGTGACCAGCAAGCTTCAGGAATGGCTTCAGTTTTAATGAAAATTCGGTCAAGGTATAAAAATCCCCGTAAATATAATATATCAGCATTCACATATCCTAACACTCCTAAGGATATTAATTTAAAGAAACCACTACAAAGCGAAGTTCAAATGGGTGTACGAGTAGATGACTGGATAATTATTCCAGTAGGCGCTAATGATGTCAATCCCTATAAAACATTTGCTGAACCCTATTCATTTTTAAAATATCATAGAGAACAGAAGATATTGATCACGAATGTAATTCATCATCCATATCTAAATGAATTTAAATTCAATCATTTGTTGAATTCACTTAGTGCGTATTATTGATATACCATCTAAGGCAAGTAATATGTTCAGCGCGAAGTCTAAATTTATAATGTTTAATGCAATTAATAAAAAATAGATTCAATAGACTATACTACATATTTTATACAAAATAGAAATATATCACAAGCAAATTGAAAAAATAAAAATGCTTATAAGCCTGGGACCATTCTACTTTGCTAAAATGAATCACAACGTTAATATGAAAAATACAAAATGTGATAAAAATAATAGTGTTATTAATAATGTATCAAATTATAAGAAAGGAACCATTCATTTCTATTTTAAACCAATCAATAAACAAATTGTTAATAACGTAACTAAAAACCAGTTTTTTTCACTCCTGAGAACGTTCTAAATATTTTCCATGTTAATATACAAGGCTTAAAATCTAAATTAAACAATATTGAAATTTTAACTAAAGAAAAAACTTTAGATATACTATGTTTTACGGAAACATTTTTAAGAGAAGATGAAAAGAACTTTTACAAGTTACCTGGGTATAAAATGGTGGCTATTTATGCAAGAATATCGAAGTCTAGAGGAGATGTTTGCATTTACACAAGAAGTAACATAGATTCTAAAAATATAGATTACTTAAACCAAATATCAATTGATATTCATTTTGAAAGTGGTAGTATAATTATAAGTGAATTAAATCTGTATATATAGAACCCCTAACAGCGATTTTAACATATTTATCGAAAAACTTGAAATATTACTTTTTAAACTAATGGTATGTATACGTAATAATAAGAACAAATTAATATTATTAGGAGATTTTAATGTAAATACGTTAGAAAACGACAAAAGAAGTAGCATCTTTATTACAACACTAAGGAAATACAACCTACACCTTACTACACACGAGCCAACTAGAATTATCGGCTATTCTGCAACTTGCATAGATAACATAATAACAAATGCTAATAAATATGAGTGTCAAGTACTTCATTTAGCATTATCAGACCATACTGCGCAATTAATTAGTATTGCGTGTAGTTATAAATTTAGGAAAAAACACTGGTTCATTTATAAGAGAAATATAAATTCCAATCTACCAATATTTCTAAAGTAATTATCCCGAATTGGATTTAGTGAATTTTATCAGGAAAATGATGTGAACTTGGCTTAGAAATAATTTTTTAATATATTTCACTTGATCTTTACCCTAAGTTTTCTACTTAAAAGGATTAAAATAACACAAAAAAAAATAAACCTAATTGGCTTACGAAAGGAATAAAAATATCTAGTAGAAACAAAAGGAAATTATATCTACTTGTTTTAGCAAAACATTAAAAAATAAATATTTTGATAAAACAAGTAGATATAAGGAATATTGTAGAATAATGAAAGCGGTAATAGTGAAATCGAAAAAGAAATCTAATATAAAATATATTGAATCTAGTGTTAATCAAACAAAAGCTACATGGAACTTGATAAAAAATAACACCAATTCAATAGAAAACACCATAAAAAATATAAAGTTTAACGGGTTGATAGTCAGTGAGCCAAATGAAAATTATGAAAATTATAATGTGGAATCTTATAAAACTCTTAGTAATTCATTTAATTGCAACAGTATTTTTTTATCTTCGATCGACATAAATGATATTAGTAAAATAGTTCATCAAATAAAACCGAAAAAATCTTTTGGCTACGATCATATATCGATGTATTTAATTAAACAATCTTTAAAGTATATTTCCGAACCAATAGTGTATATTATAAATCTAATGTTAGAAACAGGTACATTTCCAAACGACCTGAAAATTGCTCTTATAAAGCATATTTACAAAAAGGGATCGAAGCAAGACCCAAATAATTACAGACCCATAACACTGCTACCAAGCTTTTCCAAAATTTTCGAAAAAGTTATTCATAATAAACTAATGAATTTTGTTAATACTAATAAAATTTTAAATCCTAATCAATATGGATTTCAAAAAGGCAAAAACACGTCATTAGCCATATTTAAAATCATGAAACATATTTGGGATGATATGAACGAAAAAAATCCATGTCTTGCCCTTTTCTTACATATGACAAAAGCGTTTGATTGTGTTAATCATGAAATTTTACTGAAACAATTGGAAAATATTGGCATTCGCGGAATTGCTCTAAAACTATTTCAATCATATCTTGAAGATCGATATCAAGCAACTATTTTTAGATACATATAATAATAATACTAAAACTATTGAAACAGTTAAGTCTATGCTTAAAAAAGTCAACATTGGTGTACCTCAAGGAAGTATACTCGGACCTTCTTTGTTTTTAATATATATTAACGAAATATTTAATATCACCAAACATTTAACAATAATTTTTGCTGATGAAGCTACAGTTTTTTATACCGGTAAGCTAATAAATAATACAGAACTTGAAAGTGAAATTAATAAGCCCATAAAAGACATAGTGGCCTGGCCAAAGTCTGTTAACCTAACCAAAGAGAATATAATCACTACGTTTAAACCTAACAATTAATATAACTAAAACTAAAACTCTTCAATTTAGAAATTATAAGACCAATCCAATTCATTTAAAAATATCATTTGATGGCTCAGTCGTAGAGGAAGTAGATAATACAAGCTTTCTTTGAGTTAAAATTGAATTTCACCTCAATTGGAAATCACACATAGAAAAGATTAACAAGAAAATAACGAGTTATTGCTATGTTCTTTCAATACTTTCTTGGTCAACCTCTGAATCTGTAACTAGAAATGCATACTATGGTTATATTTATCCACTGTTATTGTATGGTATCATTTTTTGGGGTAATGCAACTAACATAAATGAAACGTTTATACTACAGAAACGATGTTTGCGTATCATATACTGTAAGACAAATAGAGAAAGCCTAAGGAATGTATTTAAAGAAAAACGTTTTTTAACCTTAACTGGAATATATATCTTAGAGTTATGCTTATTTATCAGAAATAATTGCGATTTATTCGAACAGAAACTTTAAACGCGGCAAAATTTACGCCCTTGCTATCAAAATGATCTTTATCTACCTAAAATTAAAAATAAATTGTTTAACAAGAGTGTATACATAACAACAGTTAAAGTATTCAATCACTTACCCAATAGTATTAAAACAATAAAAGGACCCCAATTCAAACATAAACTAAAAAACTGGTTGGTGGAACATACTTTTTGTACGCTAAACTAATTTTATAATTTTATAAGTTAATTAATGTATAAAAAATAAATTGTAAACCTATTTCATGCCTGATGAGGCAACTGTTGATACCTTTTATAACATGACATCTTTAACTATTGTACATAGTAATGCAATAAATAAATTATTATTATTATAAAACGAGGAAGTATAATTGGATTTAAATGCAATAGGTAATATGATTTTTGTTTAAGTTTGTGGTTATTAATATTAATTAATAATTCAAGTGTATGATATATTTATTGTTGAACTGTACTTAGGGTAAAAAGGCGGAAGAACAATGAAAAGTGAATTCCGATTATCCACTCCGCCTGGGGTGGATAGATAAAAGCGCGTTTCCGAGTATCGACCCTGGGGTGGGTTTTTAGGGTGGATAAACGGAATAACAGAAAGCAAGTAGTAGATTTTAATAATTTAAAAGTTATTCTCAACCACTTAAAAATGTTTCAAACCGTTTTTTAAAGAGGAAATGGTTTTGAATAAGTTGTCTAATGTTTTTTTTAATAAAAGCTTATAACTCTCACCCCATTCCAGTTTTTCAAGGTACAATACTTCAGGAGTTTCCTTGCACCCTTCGGCCACTCGTGCTTCGGCTTGCCATGGCACTGTTTGGGCTGAGGATTCTCTGGACACAAAAAGATAAGTTTACGCGGTAGATCCACGCTACAGCCTTATCCCAAGACCAAGTTGTGGGGCTAACAGAGGGTTTACACACCACACACACACACACACACACACACACACACACACACACACACACACACACACACACACACACACACACACACACACACACACACACACACACACACACACACACACACACACACACACACACACACACACACACACACTCACACACGCACGCACACACGCACCACGCACGCACGCACCACGCACGCATGCACGCGCGCAAGCATGCAAGCACGCACGCACGCACGCACGCACGCACGCACTCATACACGCACGCACGCACGCACGCAAGCAGCACGCACGCACGCACGCACACACGCACGCACGAACGAACGCACGCACGCACGCACACACATCCCTCGCACACATACACTTACACACTCAAATTTTCCCATTCAATCACACAAGAGTAATAATTGCATGAATTCCTTATTTAAATTATTAGTAGTCTGTAAGTTCATTAACATAGTTAACATAGTCTAAATGTATGTTGTAAAAGTGTTTTTGGAAGAGCGGAGTTTCCTAGGACAAGCAATTTATTTAGCTTAAAAGGAATCTTCAAACATAGCTAACTTGTATTTTTAGACTTAAGTTAATGAAATAAAGATTTTTGATTTTTGATTTGATGTTTTGATTATGGCTGCAGCAGGAATGTGTCGGCTCGACCGGGGAAATACCACGCTCGCACAGTGTAACATAACATTGTGAAACAGCAGAATAATGCTGTGTTTCGCGTGGTGAGTTTAGAGAAAAAGAGAGCCTTTTTACTGGTAACGAGGCATTCTTGACTTAACTTTATTCTTGATCATAGTCTTCGGGTGGCAGCGAGTCTTCCTTTTTATTCTTAATCGAGAATAGATGCAGTTGTCTATGGATCACAACATCCACTTACTGTGGACTGGTGGACTGTGTGCTCGCTTGTCACCCTTAATCTATAAGACAAGTAAAACCCGTCAACTGCAAACACGATTGTATTCCTTGCCTTGGTAATCGACGTATTGAATCGTGGGTTTTGAGTTCTGGGCACGTTGCAACCGCCTTTTATGTGTCACAAATGGATCGAGGGTATTACTCAATACCCTATACAATCGTATCGCAGAAGAATAACATTTTTTTAAAAAACGAGCCGCGTCACCTGTGCGAGACATACACAAATAGGACAACGGATGGGACGGATGGTAGGCGGTACGAGACCATCCCGCGCACATCGCATACACATACACTTGCGTACCTAGGCGGTTCTCACCACCCAGAACATCGAAATCGCGACATTCGAACGGCGGTTAGATAGTTCCAAAACCCCACACTGAGGACCTGATGATTAGTTACAAGTCAAACCATAATCATCATCATCGCTTTGCCTTTCTATATAGACGCGCCTTACAAGCCGCGAGCCCTGAGTCAGATAAAATTGTAATAGCCAAAAGCACTTACATCTCCGAATAAAGATACTCAATCCGCCTGCCAAGTGTAACGATTACGGCCAATTCTTCCCCTTGGCTATTATACAACGCGAGAGAATATTGAACAGCAGTGAACGTATACGAGCTGAACCCATCAATAGGTACTAACTTAAGCTACCGCTTCCGGTGCGGTTGTAACTATCCCGGGTGTCTAGGGGCAGCGAGATCGCGCGCTCAGCTAGTGTGTCAAACACTCTCGTCCGAGTAGTATTCTTACTTTGGTAATGGACCCGTATGGTGGTATTTTTGCCAGTGTAAAGTACTAAGAAAATATCCTTTAAAATATTGTTTTTAAAAACTTCTCCACATTATGTTGATGCCAGCAGCATAAAGTCGATGACGATATTATCTCAAGGCGTCTAAGCAAACACATTATCTCGAGCTTCACATCATCATCGGAGCTCTTATTTCGCCGTTTCCACTAATAGTTCACACGTATGAAAAACACTTCAAACCATTATTCGAAAAATACTTAATACAGAAGCAATCTGTTGGCGCTTAAGTTCCCTTCAAAACTCCAGGGAGCAGTATATTCCTTGGTCAAACAGCTCAGTCCAATGCTGCCAACTACTCTACTATACTCTACTCTGTTCTATTCAGTTCCATTTCATTCCATTCTGTTCCATTCCATTCCATTTCGTTACATTCCATTCTATTCTATTTTATTTTAATCTATTGCCCATACCTGTACACACTTTGGGTTCCGCGGTTTCGAGGTCGGGAGTCGACGGCCGGCACGTACGACGGTGTCGGTGGGCTGAAGTCTGGAGTAGCGCTTTTTAAGTGAAGCACCTTTTTGGGCCTGGAATTACGGTATGTTTTTAATCGGTGTGATTTTGTATGTTTGTGAAGCGTCAACGAAGCCCCCCCCCTCCCCCTTCTCCTGGTATCAATATCTAACCTAATCCGGCCTTGCTAGACTTGCATAGCTTATCGCTCAAAAAAACTGTGCGTGTCGACTCCGACGCGCGACTGCAGTTTACTTTTTTAAAACGATTGCCTTGAGCACGGATTCATATCAAATTAGTCACGTCTAGGCTGTCTACTGTCTTTGTGGCGAGCCTGGACACAGGGCCAAATAGGCACAGATTAGAAAAGAAGTGGTGCATCTCACCTCCCAAAAAAAGGTAAGGAAGAATGAGCAGACATCTGCACCCACCAGCAAGGCGGCCACAACGACTTCTGTCGCTGCACCGATTATTACGGTATTGTGGTATTGTGATGCGTTCCGAACGGAGATCCCGGGACCCCTCGTATACCTTGATGGTGACCACCGTGGGGTTTTTAGCCGGTAGCAATCCGGAATAGCCTTCTCGTTGTCCCCGCAGTGAAAGAGTGTTTGAATGAGTATTTTACCACGAAAAAAAAGCCGACATAAAATTGATGGCACTACACGTGTCAGTAGATATAGGATGCGCAAATGTGTTGCGTGTATCCCTACTGCCTCTTTTATTCAGCAGTGGTGGTTGCTTGATGGCAGGAATAGGACGGCGTTAACCCGGAAGGAAAATACAACAGGCTGAAAAAACTTCAACAACCTTTAAAATTGATTAAATTTGACTTTTGGTTACAGGCGACGATATGCGCGAATATGGTTACCCCCTTTGAATCAAAGAAAGATAGATGTAGATGCCTATGGGCTACAGCAACCACTTATATCAGGTGGACTGTGTGCTCGTTCGTCACCCTTATCCTATAAAAGTAAAAATAAAGATATAAACGCGGAGACACTCACATGGCACAAAATTTGAAGTAATACTTCCCATTCAGCTCAGGAGTCGGCACACTGCGTCCCTCTCGCACCCTGTCTCTGTAAGCATTGTAGGAACGGTCCACGTGCTCCGGCAGGCGGCAATTTGGATGATACACTGCGTCATAAGAAAAAAAAGCTCATAGACAAGTGTCAATCGTGAATGATTCGTTCATTTGACTCGGGTCGCATCAAATTATTGATGATTGCAATTACATTTTTTTAACATTCCGGATCAAACGATTGATTGGACCTACGACCAAAGAGTATAATAATGTCCGACGACCAACATTATCGAGCGGGTCTCACAGATCACAGAGTAATGAAACTCGAAACGATCCACTTCAATGTTCGACCCGAATGACCCGTTCGCAAGACGAATCAATACTTGAATGATCGGGTCACTAGAAACGAATAAATGACACATGTCTAAAAGCCCATATGAGTTCTACGGTAGGGCACAGGACTTCTCTTATTTCTTGGAGGGTTATAGAGGAAAACAGTTCCACATCACATCACAACAGTATACTGCTATGTTTTGAATGGTGAAAAATGAGAACCATTCTAGCACTTGGATGTATATAAATAAAAATGAAGTGTGTATCTGTAATATCGAAATGGCTGCCTTATATTTAGCAGAGGGGGTTATTTACATTCCATTAAGTTATAATCACCATTTTTATAATTATTCTCTGTCTGACTGTCTGTTCGGGCTAATCTTCGGGATGACAGAACCGATTGTAATGAAACTTCACGAGCAGATAGAGAGCAATGCCAGAAGTGACCTAGGCTATAATTGATCTGAAACACTTGGACATTAAAAAAAATAGATAAAAATAGACAAAAACTAGATTTAAGCTAATTTAAATAACGGCACATTAATAGATTCTATTCAGACAAAGCCGGGGCGGGTCGATAGTAAAAAAATTAAAGCCTGATTAGCTGAAATCGGTGCTAAGACATATTGTATAGAAGAATTAAGGCCCCGACTTCAGAATGTGATTTTTTTTTGTTATATTTGACCGCTTACCAATAGAAATTGGCTTTTACTTTTATGACAAGTTATTTTTTTACGCTTTTAAGTTGACTAAGGAATAACACAATCTCAGTGTCGTCTAAATAGTTCCATTATAAACTTCATCCTCTATTTTGCCACCCTTAGGGTTGGTTCAAATTATGGGACCAATCCGGGAACTCCAATATAGAATAGAATAGAATGATTTTTTGTTCGATATTGATTATTACATAATACTTAATGAAAGTAATTTTTTTGTTAACCATTTATACTTTACACTTATATATGGGACCATCCCTGAAGTATAACGTATAATTTAATAAAAAAACATGCGTGAGTGTCGTGGAACACTCGGTTGGAACGAAGTACCTTTCGTAGTATATTATTATTGATAAACGTATTATATTACTGATTAACAAATACAAATAAATGAATCACTAGCGTCTATTAAAATGAAGCGTAATTTAAAATAATATTTCTTTCATGGCAAGATAAGAAAAAGTGCGAGGGAGATGGATATTATTCCATCTCGCTCGCACTATAGAAAGGGGGCGTGACGGAAAAATCTTACGCTTTTTCTCGCCTAGCCCCCATCCGTCAAATTCGTACAGTGCGATAAGGAACTTCGTTCCAAAAAGAATCATTAAAAATTGGTTCATATTTGAGGAAGATATCATGTAACATCATGTAAAAAAAAAGAACTAAAGACAGACGAAATGTTAAATTCCTCCTTTTTTGGAATCGGCTAAAAATAGTTTTCTTACAAACTATTTCTTCGTCAACTTAAACGACTTAAAATCAAAAAACTAAGTTC
Source organism: Parnassius orleans (assembly GCA_029286625.1). Lineage (NCBI taxonomy): Eukaryota > Metazoa > Arthropoda > Insecta > Lepidoptera > Papilionidae > Parnassius > Parnassius orleans. Next base: position 83,672 of record JAGSMP010000237.1, on the reverse strand, counting down.
TTCGTTATACTTTTTAAATTGGCAGCATTCGAATGAAACTATTTTTTACGGATTTTATCACGTATATTAACTTATTTTAAATTCCGAACACGAAGAGACCGAGATGTTCGACGCCCCAATTTAACAAAGTTCGAATTTAAAATAAGTTAATATACGCGATAAATACGTAAAAATTAGTTTCATTTAAAAGTGTAGTATTCGTGTAAACTTATGAAATCAGTAGCATTTGTTTAGATCATGCTCAGGTGGTCTGTGGCGGGGCCCGCTGCGCAGGTGGATTTAGAGGCCGCGGAGGAAAGTGCGTCTTTTTTTATATGAGAGGGGGCAAACGAGCGTACGGCTCACCTGGTGGTGAGTGACTACCGCCACCCATGAACAACTGCAACGCTAGGGGAATTGCAGATGCGTTGCCGGCGTTGTGTTCTAGTGCGCCTTACCCGAGAAGGAGAAAGGCAGGAGTTTTCATATCACAAGGAGGGGCTGCAAAGGGGTTGCCGGCGCCGGTGTGGCCGCGAATGTGTGCAAAAGCGTTCCCGTGGCCCTGTCAATATACGGCGAAGGTGGAACACCATGGGGTTTTAGCAGGTGCGAGTCCGACATAACCCGTCGTTGCCCCTGGGAAGCCGTATATATATTTAGATATTTCCCCATGTAAAAATTAGGTGGACTGCGTGCCCGTTTGTCACCCTTAGTTCTGTGTGTAGTTTTCATTAAAATAGCTTACCAACTTGCACCCTCGGGAACTTTTGCAGCTCCGAGAACATAGTGTCGTATACAGGATGGACGGTCTGAAAATTGAGAGTAAAAATATTTTTAAAAAATGTAATTGCTATTCGCTCTGTCCTTTCAATTTAATCTACTTCCTATTTAGCGGTCAAATGTAGTTTTTTTTTAAATCCTAAATCGATTTCAATAAAAAAACCATCAAGCGTTCATTATGGAAATAAACTTCGTATAACTATTTCGTTTGAAGTCGATATCATATAACAAACTGCCTACAAAAATAAATTGAGAAATAAGTAAATTTATTGAATTATCAATGAAGTTACTAGTAGAAGACAAAACGCTTTTAATGTCTGCCTCTCCCTCTCTACCATATTGCAAACACACACACATGCACACACACGTTACAGCCTATTAAAGTCCACTGTTGAACGTAGGCCTCCCCCAAAGATTTTTTCATAGGGGGGATATTTGCCATAGTTGCCACGCTTGGCAAGCAGGTTGGCATCCGCAGTTTTTTTTATTTTAGTCGTTATTATGAAGACGCTGCTGCCCATCGTGCTTTGTTAAGTGCGTGCGTGCGTGCGTGTGCGTGCGTGCGTGCATGCGTGCTTGCGTGCGTGCATACGTGCGTGCATGCGTGTGTGCTTGAGTGCGTGCGTGCGTGCGCGTGTGCAGGCGATAGGCTGTAATCATTGAATGAAATCATTTTTAACAATTTTTTACCACTTGTGCAGAATTTATGGCGGCTTTAAAAGCCGCCCTGGCGTAGTCACGAGCCCCTGATACGATGAAGGTGGAATCTGGGAACAAAAAGAACCTGCGTTATACCATGATCACATATCAGATTACTTATTCAGGTTATATTAGCTGAACTTATATAATATATCATAAACGCCTATGAATAACCTCTTTAACAATAATAAATTATATTACAGTTAATAAAAAAAAATGGCGCGTGTCAGCTTCGACCTATACGTGGTATGTACACGTGGTAGAATCACGCTGCAGCTGTATTATGGTTGTAGCACGAATGGATCGGCTCAACCGGGGTAGGGCCACGCTCTCCACAGAATACCAGCGTAAAATAGTAGCTCGACGCTGCTGTGTTTCGTATGGTGAGTGTAGAGAACCCGAGTTTCCAGTAAAAAAGGGTCTCCGGTTCTCTACACTCACCATACTGTGAGGGCGTGGTTTTTCTACAGTCGAACCGACCCATTTGTGCCGCAATCATAATGTTGAGCGCCACCATTAATGGCAACACTAATTACCACTAGCGCCCTCTAGTATCGAGTAGCAGAACTAGTCAAGATCCTTCTAGAAATTTCCATGGAAGAACTTTCTAGAACTCATGGACGTATAAATAAGGCGGACAGAATTTCGTCAAGAAAGGCCTGATGCACTGTAATGGCGGCTGTACAAGTATGTTTGCGTGTTATATAGGGTTGTCATGTGAAACAAAATTTCCCCATTTTTTTTATAAAACAATCTGTCAAAATATAACATAACTTTTACGAAATACTAATTTATTATTACGTAACTAATATAAATAACACATATGACGATTAAAAAAAAAATCTAAGAATTTAAGATTTAGATCTTGATTGAAATCGAATTATTCTATTTCAATCAATTTCGATTTAACGTTATATTATACAAAAATTGTGTTATATTATTGGAACGAAATATATTATAAATATTTATTAACGAAATATGTAACAAATAAACATATTGTAGGTAACCAAAAAACTAATATAAAATTAATTTACAATATATTGTTTTAGAATCAGTATGAAAACATTTAGAAACAGCAATTTAGCGATCACCCACGGAATATAAAATACAAGAGGAAGTAGCAAAAAGCATAATTTGTACCAGAACCACTGTCGCCAAACTCACACATTCGCAAGAAAGAAATGTGTACCGACAATTGTGCACCATTTCAATAATTTTCGCGTGATTAGCTAGTAAAAAAGAGAAGAGAAACGATTTATGTTACTCACCATTCATTTGAGTACGAACCGTAATATCTTAAAAATAGAGATTATATTCCTTTTCATAGACGAAGTTTCTAGAATTAATAAGCAAATTGGCGAAAAAAATTTGCTTCGTGACGCTAGATGTCGCAATAATAAATTCACGCTATTATAGGCACAATGTTTATAAACATAACGTCGACTTTGTCCTACCTAAACTGTACTGCTACATGAATGATGTTAGTAATGTATTTACTCTGCCTGAACGTGATCTGACTTATCGATATTCAGTCAATATTAAATTATAAGAAAATATATGATAAAATTAGTTAGATAGCAAAAATTATTAGCAATTGCCTTGATGTACTACGTATGGGATAAACGTGATGGAAGGTAATTCATATAGCCGGCATATAATTAGTTATGTTAATGGAAATTTATCAACAGTGAGGTAAATTATCATTTTTAAAATGGAAACAAGGAGAATATATAATATAATATAATATATAATATAATATAATATAATATAATATAATATAATATAATATCATATCATATCATAAAACAATAATTTAGCAATTGTTTGTCATTGAAATAACATATTTATTTGAAAATTGTCGTTTTCACACTTTAATATTTAATTTTAGACGATAATGAATTCGGATACTAATGTATATTATGATTTTAAGATTACTTTTATTTCAGCTTCTTTCCAAAAGTCATGAGTAATACTAAACTACTTACTTACTTCTCGGGCTTAACACCCCTAACAAAATTGTTCATTCATAGGATATCACCCTATAATTTCGTATAATTTCATAGACATCTAGTATTGCGCATTTTCATTAATATGTTAGTGAATAAACAGGACTAAGATAAAATTTTATGGAAAACTTTAATATCGGCGAGTCACAACAATATCGCAGCAATTTGTATTCAAAATTTATTATCAGATGAACCTTCATCATCATCATCATCACAGTGCTTCACAAGTCCACTGCTGAACATAGGCCTCCCAAGGAATGCCACAAAGCACGGTCCTGAGCCACCTGCATCCATCGACTTCCTGCATATCTTGCCAGGTCGTCACTCCATCTAGTGGGGACGCCCACACTTCGTCCGCCGGTACGAGGCATCAACACGAGAACCTTTTCCCCATCGGTTGTCGGTTCTTCGAGCTATATGGCCTGCCCATTGCCACTTCACCTTACTAATCCGTTGGGCTATGTCGGTCACTCTGGTTCTACTGCGGATATCCTCATTTCTAAGTTTATCACGCAGAGAAACCCGAGCATAGCCTCTCCATAGCTCGCTGAGCGACCTTGAGCTTCCTCATCCGGCCAGCAGTGAAGGACCACGTCTCAGTTCCATAGGTCATCACTGGCAACACGCACTGGTTGTACAGTCTCGTTTTAAGTTTTGAGGTATATCTGACGAGAAGATGTGCCGTAATTTCCCGAACGCTGCCCAACCGAGTTAAATCCGTCGATTGACCTCTCGGTCGAAGTTGAACTTACCTAGTCGAACTATTAGTCCCAGGTAAACATACTCGTCAACAACTTCGAGCTTAGTGCTCCCAACAACTACCGGCATAGGTGTGACATGGACATTAAACATGATCTTTGTTTTGTCCATGTTCATCTTAAGACCTATCCGTTGGGAGACACTATTGAGGTCATTGAGCATAGTGCTTAGGTCCTCCAGCGATTCTGCCATAAGGACTATATCGTCGGCAAATCGAAGGTGAGTGATGTACTCGCCATTGATGTTAATACCGTATCCTTTCCAGTCCAGAAGCTTGAAAACGTCTTTCAATGCAGCGGTGAAGAGTTTCGGGGATATCACGTCACCCTGTCTTACACCTCTCTGCAGTTGGATAGGTTTCGTACTCTGGTTCTGTACTCGGATAGCCATCGTAGCCCTACTGTACAAGCACTTCAGCACCTCGATATACCGACAGTCAACTTGGCACCGCTGAAGGACTGCATCCACGCCCGGTGTAATGCCACGATGGAGGACGGAATTAAAGAGCTTCTGAAGGACTTCAAGTACCGGTTTCAGAAACTCCGCTGTAATACCATCCTCGCCTGGGGCCTTGCCGTTTTAAGGTGCTAGAGAGCCATTCTAATCTCGCTCAGACTGACGTCCGGGATATCATCGGAATAGTGTCGGAAAAGACTTGCTCTTGATTGTTACTCACACTTGCGTGTGGCTCCAACGATGATGTGTACAGCTGCCTATAGAACCTCTCAATCTCATCTCAGGTGTCCGGAAACGACGCTGCCACACTCGGTCTTCAGCTTCGACAGTTGGCTCTTTCTGGCAGACAGATCTCTAGCAAAGACTTTGGAGCCCTGGTTCCGCTCGATCGCTTCTTCAATACGAGCAGTATTAAAGTTGCGTAAGTCTCGCCGCATGCATTTGGAGATCTGTCTGTTCAGTTGCCTGTATGCTGTCAAATCTACTGAAGACTGCAGCTTCATATCCCGTCTAACAGCCATGAGATTAAGAGTGTGATCGGAGAGTTTTGCACAATTTTGCTTAGTAAAATTTTAAATTTTGATAGATAAGGCCTGCATATTTTCTGGGACTTTCTTGTGAAAGCGTATACATGAAGGAATTACTGACTCTTTTGAGTCGAGTAACTGGTATAACTAACTTGTGCTTGTTCCTAGTACTTACAGAATGTATATCACTATTTTTAATAAAACTATTTTACTTTTGTCTGCATATATTAAATTTTCGTAAATATACTGAGAGGCCAAAGTTAATATATTTATTTCTTTAAATTTTCTGCAAGTGTAAATTATAGTTATTATTTGTGACAATAAGTCATAAATAATTACTATAATTTACTCATTTTCATGACAAACATCAATGTTAAAAACCTTTTTGTTGAATAATTTTTTTATACAACTGTCCTTTACTTTCGAAGGTTCTTCAAATCCTCTCTAATTTAGAAATGTGGTGAAATCGAATCGCCAAATATTTTTCTGCTATACATTTAATAAGACTTATCTTGTGCTCTATCCCTGCGAATGTGTGCTCAAATTCCGAGAAAACTTACAAAAATTTATTAATCAATTTGTCATTGGCAATAAACTTTTCTAATATTTTAGTAAGTATATACTTTTGTTGCCTTTCATTGTACATTGTAATGTTTTCCTTAATAATCTTTCGTACAACCATTTCGCAGGTACAACAAATATTAAAGTTTGAATATTAAAGTTTGAATACATACTCGGGGTAGGAATAAAGATGAGCTTAAAGAACTAGACTGTTCAATGGTCAGTGGTTGTTCGAAATTTGAAGCAGCTGCCATTAACACTGGTGGGTTCTAAAGAATAAAGATATTTAAAATGCAAAAAACAGTAATAGTTAAGCTATTTTACTGATTTATGTATGATTACATCTCACGAAAGTTATAATGTGATAAGTAGTAGAGTACTTGTCATTACGCACCTCTTTTACAGCAATAGAAATATTTGGTAAAGTAGGTTGTTCTTCGGGCATGTTTGGTGATTCAAATAAAAACTTTTTAAAAAAAGATGTAGTTCTTCACATGAACCTTTAGATATTGATTTTGAACGAATTCAGTCCAATAACAAAGAAAATCAAATTTGGGTCTATTCTTTAAAATTTTGCAACATTGTAAAGCTATCTAAGACTGGTAATTTACTTACCTTTTTTGGTACTGCATAAGTAACAACTCGAAGTCTTCCTTCTTCTGTTGTGTATAAATCTTTAATATCAAAATAGACGCTATAAATTACACTCGATTTGGATGGTAGCCAATCATTTTCGTTTCTACTCTCTCTAATTATATTAATTAAGTTTTTTCTCCATACTTCATTGGTTTTAGGAAAATAAGGAAATTTATATACTAAATTAAACATACAATTAAAAAAATCACGATTGCAGCAATTTGTAGTGGATCGTAAAACACATTTAAGAACCTTCTTAACCGTATAATCAATCCAATTTTCAGGAAATGGTAACATAGTAAAAAATAAAAATCACGATTACAGCGCAACATAATGGACTATGGCCAAAAAATGCATAAAACCGCATTATAATCGATCGGGTGATTTTTCAGGAAAATTGTAACAAAAAAGTGCACAAAAAACAACCTTAAGAGGTTGTTGGGCCAACGTGGGTAAAAATAGCAATTTCCCAAATTTCGGGTAATTTTCCCTATAAATAATTAACAACACTGATCACGTGACTCATGTTTTGTGTTCCAAAAATAGCATTTTAATTTAAGACAAAATTCTCAAATAAGTGATTATAATTACTGACTCACCTATGAAAGGTGATTCCTTGATGTTTATTGATAAATCCACTATGATTTTTACAAAATTTAACGACGCAAGATGGCATATTGATTTTTGTTTTTACTTACGGCAACTACTTCTCGCGAACGACGTTTGTTGCGTAATGGCGGGCGCTAGACTTATTATTAGTGTGAATGTGTGCGTGACCCCTTGTACGTACAAGCGAGCTGACTTATTTTGGGTGCCTCGCTGAGTTGTATAGCGAGATTCAGTCCGCCTTTTTTTATACTTCCATGCTAGAACTATCGACACCTAGTCAATCGGGACCTATATATACTCGAACATTCTAGAAGTTTCTACAGTAGAAGGTTCTGGAAACTATCTGAGGTCCTATATAAGGCCGGTATAGACCGCGACCGAGTCAGTATTGAATTGGCGATATAAGCGAATACTTCAAAGCGATACAACTGCGAACTAAAGTGATCAGTAGTACAATTGTGTTTTATTATTAGTGTGGTTTTAAGTTGTAATTAGTGTTGTGTAATTAAAGTGTCAATTTTGGTAATTCACTCGGCAGTTTTTAATTATATCGAACCCCAAGCTGCTTTTACCTAAAGACGACACGGAGGGTATCCGTAACGAAGTCAACGCCACATCAGTAGCTCCTGCATCTGCAGCACCTGACTTAGGTGCTCTGATAATGATGCTGCATGAGCAGACCCGCTGATAGGAGGAACAGTCCCACCGACAGGAGGCACAGGCCCGTTGACTGGAGGAACAGGCGCGCTGACAGTAGGAACAGGCCCGCCGACAGGAGGAACAGGCCCGTCGGTTGGAAGAGCAGCTGCAGCGCGGTATGGAAGAGCAGATGCTCCTCATGAAGGACCTTCACTCTACCTTCGGGAAAGAGATAAGAGAGGTGAAGGATAGGGTTGCTCAACATGACAACCGCCTGTCGGAAGCTGAAACCCGAATCAACCAAGTGAACAATCGGGTTGACAACGTGATGGCTGACATGAAGAAAACGCTGGACGACCTCAAACTTGGGGATGGAATTACAGCTCCCGTGGTAGCTACAACAGCTTCGCTACGTGGATTCAAAGTGCCACCGTTCGACGGGACTTCTTCCTGGTCGGCCTAGAAAATCCAGTTCGAGGCTGTCATGAAGGCGAACGGCTGGAATAAAAGTCAGGCCATGACCGCTCTCACCCTAGGCCTGCGCGACCAGGCCTTAACTGTTCTGGAAGTTCTCGGTAAGGAAGTGACTTACGAGCAGTTCCTTGAGGCATTGGAGGCGAGATATGGCGACGCTCACCTGGAACACGTATTTCGTGCGCAGCTCAAAGATCGCGTGCAACGCAGCAACGAAAACCTGCAGCAGTGGGTTGTTGAGGTGGAGAAGCTGTTTGGAAAAGCATACCAGTCTGTACCTGCGCTCATTGTAGGGAACCTGGTGCAGACATTCATTGACGGCATCCGCGACCTTGAAGTCAGAGCTGCTGTGAGGCTCGGACACCACGAGACGCTTAAGGACGCGTTGGCCCATGCACTGGAGGTGGAAGCCGTGCGGCAGGATCATCGTTCCCATCGCGCCAGGGAGGTTGCGTCAGCTACAGTTCGCGACCGCAATAAAGGATACAGCCCTAGGTGCTACGGCTGTGGGGAAAGGGGCCATCTTCGATCCAGCTGCCTTAAGCGAACTGCAGACAGGGAAGGTGATCGATCTCGAGAGGGTAGTGCGGCTAACAGCACCGGCCGGCCAGCGCAGCAGGAAATCTCATGGCAACGCAGATGCATTGTCAAGAAGACCTTGTCCAGAAGATTGCAAGCATTGTACTAGGCAAGAGGGTAAGGAAGTGGTATCTGTGAGGAAGCTCAGGACAGACCAGCTCCGCAATGAGTGGAAGGACAGCCTACACAGCAAGAAGATTCGGACATCAAGCCGATTCTGAAATGGATGAAGGCCAGTGCTCCTAAGCCCAAGTGGAGCGACGTCGCAGCGATGAGTTCGACTACGAAAAGCTATTGGGACAGCTTGCTGATTCAGGATGGAGTCCTGTGCCGTAAATGGGAAAATGCTCGAGGAGACAGCTGTCATTTGCAAATGGTTGTGCCTAAAGCTAAAGTACCGGATGTTCTACAGCTGTATCATAATGGTTGTTCAGAAGGCCATCTGGGAGTTAAACGTACTCTACTGAAGATCCGAGAATGGTTTTACTGGGTTCACTGTCCTGACGATGTCGAGGACTGGTGTCGCAAATGTACAAGTTGTGCGACTGTAAAGGGACCTCAGACTCGTAGTAGAGGTGCGTTGAAATTGTACAATGTTGGTGCACCATGGGAGAGAATAGCCCTTGACGTTGCAGGGCCGTTTCCGGAAAGTGAAAGTGGTAACAAGTATTTCATGGTTGTGATGGATTACTTCACTAAGTGGCCAGAAGTCTTCGCCATTCCAAATCAAGAAGCTTTAACAGTTGCAGATAAACTAGTACATGAAGTCTTCTGTCGTTTTGGAGTACCTTTAGAGATTCACAGCGATCAAGGAAGGAATTTTGAGTCTCAAATATTCCAGGAAACTTGCCGAGTTATGGGTACTCATGAAACAAGAACAACTTCTTACCACCCACAATCTGATGGAATGGTAGAACGATTTAATCAGACATTGGAGAGGTACCTAGCAAAAGTTGTGGAAAAGCGGCAATGAGATTGGGACAAGCACATACAACCGTTTTTGTTGTCATATCGAAGCGCTGTTCACGAAAGTACATCAGTGACACCAGCTTTTGCAAACTTTGGAAGAGAATTACCGCTGCTTGTAGACCTGATCACCGGAATACCACCTGTATAACCGATTATGCAAATGACTTGCGGAACAAAATGAATGACATTTATGAACACGTCAGACAATCGGGCCAGCAAATTTCTGAAAAGATGAAAACCCGGTATGACCGCAAAATGAACAACAAAGGGTTCGACGAAGGTTCACTAGTGTGGTTGCACAATCTAGTTCGCAGCAAAGGGAAATCTCCTAAGCTTCAAACTAAATGGGACGAACCATACCGGATTGTGACAAGGATCAACGACGTAACCTACCGGATACAAAAAGGTACAAGAGGTACTCCTAAGATCGTCCATGTGGATCGACTGGCGCGTTATTATGGGCCCGAAAATGCTCGGGACGAGCATGTCTTAGGAGGGGGCAATGTTAAGCGCCGCCATTAATGGCAACACTAGTTACCACTAGCACCCTCTAATATCGAGTAGCAGAACTAGGAGAGTCAAGATCCTTCTAGAAATTTCCATGGAAGAACTTTCTAGAACTATCGACACCTAGTCAATCGGGACCGATATGTACTCGAACATTCTAGAAGTTTCTACAGTAGAAGGTTCTGGAAACTATCTGAGGCCCTATATAAGGCCGGTATAGACCGCGACCGAGTCAGTATTGAATTGGCGATATAAGCGAATACTTACTTGAAAGCGATACAACTGCGAACTAAAGTGATCAGTAGTACAGTTGTGTTTTATTATTAGTTTGGTTTTAAGTTGTAATTAGTGTTGTGTAATTAAAGTGTCTATTTTGGTCAGTTTTTAATTATATCGAACCCCAAGCTCGTAACAATAATATAACTGAAGCGTAACACCACCAGGTGGCAACATTATTTTGTTTATATATTTTAAAAAAAACAATATCGTATTCGCTCTTTGCGCAGAATTTGATATCTATGTTGTGCGAGAAACGAACGCAAATATACATATTTCTACATGTAGATTAAGTATAAAATCGCAAATATGTATATCGTCGTTCATTATCTTAAAATATCACCGTGTTGTGGCGGTGTAAGAATATCCACTACCTCATATTATCATCCCGTAGGTGTCGTAAGAGGCAACAGAGGGAAGGGAAACAGATCAAGAGATGAGCAGCGGCGTCTTCCTAATAACGACTAAAAATAAAAAACTGCGGTAGCCAACCCGCTTGTTAAGCGTGGCAACTATGGCAAATATGAGGGAATCTATGGGGGAAGCCTGTGTTCGGCAGTGGATTTTAATAGACTGTAACGGTAACGGTAGCGGGAACGAATATAACTACCTTGTTTGGCTAGTGGTCATAAACACTCTTGCTGATCATGACGCCCCCGTTCGTTGGTTTGAATCCATGGCCGGGCCATAATCAGTTATTGGGTTTTTCGGTCAAGAATTTCTCAGTCGCAACCCGGACTTAGGAAAATGGCGGTGTTTCACCCTAATACCTCGAAAAGCTTGTAAAATCGTCGGTCCTGCGCCTGATCTCTCTTCGTTCATGTCAGATAACCGTTCCATCGGACTATGAGAGAGAGGGAATAGAGAGTGCAGCTGTGCTCGCGGTAATACTCATGCACTGTAATCCTCTCCTGCGCAGATGGCTAGTCTCCATTGAGACTTGCCGCCGTGACCGAAACTCAGTCTGAAGGTCTCTTTTAATATGATATTTATTGGTTTAATAACCGTGTAGTGGCGATGTAAGAATATCCACTACCCCATATCGTCCCGAGGGAGTCGTAAGAGGCGACAGAGGGAAAATTAAACAGGAGATGGGTAGCAGCATCTTCCTGATAACAACTAAAAATAATAAAAATACTGCGGTTGCCAGCCCGCTTGCCAAGTGGCAACTATGGCAAAATTCCTCTATGAGGCAATCTATGACCGAGGCCGATATTCAGCAGTGGACTTTTGTAGGCTGTAATGGTCGGATGTAATGGATGGTTTAATAAAATATTATTTCTTAAAACGAACTAACGACTTATGTTTTATGACGTTGGTCAATATCTGGTTTTACCCGTAAAACTCTGCTATTTTCTACCGACTTCAAAAAGGAGGAGGTACTTAATTCGACTGGGTTTTTTTTTTATATGTGTTACCTCATAACTTTGTTCTACGTGAACCGATTTCGATGGTTCTTGTTTTATTTTAAAGCTGGTGCTTCTCATGTGGTTCCATATAAATTCAAGATCAAGGTTTGACCAATAGTATTTGAGTTATCGTTAATAATATATATTGAAGTCGGTTGTACAAAATTTTAAATTTTAAATTATAGCGAGTATTAATCGCCTCTCTTGACAGGTAAATTGGCAATCGCAGTGCCAGATGTTTCCTAACTATTAACGCTTCACACCATCGCCAGTTTAAATATATTAAATTTTATAATAATAATAATAATAATATTTATTATACAGGGTTATTTTGCAATAACCGGACAAATTTGCAAAGATAGTAGGTTCAGAATAAGTAATATAGGCAAACGGTAAAGAAATATTTATAAAAAAAACAACTCAAACATTCTGTACTTTTTACCCTTTAAATTCAGAAAGTGTGGTAATGCATAATTTTAACTGATTTTACTGCGCACGCACACATTCTTAAGGGTCGGTCGGTAGGCAAAAACGTTGTTGCCCATAAATCACATTCAATTTGGGATAATTTCAAATAAAAGCAGAACCCTATTTACTCGTATTTTCAAAAACTGCAATAACGGTATATCATTATTTATTTATTTAAACTTAATTTTAAAAATTGGCTACTCTTTGAAAAATAACCCTGTATATTATGTCTGTATTGTAGAGCCATGCTGCAGCTATATTATGGTTGTAACAGAAATTACAGAAATGAGTCGGGCCGACCGGAGTCCTATCCCGCGTTCTCACAGAATACCAGCGTAAAATTGTAGCTTAATGCTTCTGTGTTATGTATAGTGAATGTAAAGCACCAGAGATTATTTTCAATGTAAACGAGACATTCCATCTTAGTCTTCAAGGGTGACAACTCATCTGCATTTTGATTCTTAATCAAGGATAGATGTAGATATCTATAGGCCACAGCCTCCACTTACGATCAGGTGGACTGTGTGCTCCTTTGTCACTGTAATTCTAAAAAAAGCATCTGTTTCAACTAGATGGTTGCTATACTGCAAACTATCGGAAGCCATAAGAACTTTCTGGAATTTCCTATAGTCGCATTATACAATGCGCACGGGACGGATTGTCCTATGTGATGGATTCGCTTGCGCCATCACCGCAGCAACTGCTTTTGTAAATACACTCGTTTACACTTACCATACAAATAATCATGTGCACGCATTTTAGACACATTATATTTCCTAGGTGCTTCGTAAACTGTGTCGCCACTCATTTTCACCACTTACAAGTGTAATTTACAATGATAGTATCTATTTACAAAAACATGGACGAATGTCTTATTGATTAAATCGTTGCTTGGCAATGTGATGACAATTCACAATTTTATATTTTGTCCTTTGTCAGCGCGTAGGCTTGCCAACCTTTTAACCTACTGTAAGAAAAGGAGGATTACGGTTTTTTTTCAGAATTTTAAAATTGATTTAAAACTTGAACTGGTTGATGGATTTTGAAGTGTTGTTGCCAGATTTCTCTTCATCTCCAAGGGGCTTTATTTTATGGCAGTAATACAAATACTCCGAAAACATAATAATGATAATATTAACGTAAAGAGTAACGTAAAGAGTCACGCTGTAGCTATATTATAGTTATATAGCTACAGCGTGACTCCACATATATTTTATATGTGGTAGAGCTATGCTGCTAATGCTGCAGCAATATTATTAGTATAGTTGTAGCACGAATGGGTCGGCTCGACCGGGAAGGACCACGCTCACAGAATACCAGCGTAAAATAGCAACTTAACACTGCTGTGTTTCGTATGGTGAGTGTAGAGAACGGAGACCCTATTTACTGGAAACAAGGCATTCCATCTTAGTTCTCACGGGTGACAACGCATCTGCATTTTGATTCATATTCGGGAATAGATGTAGATGTCTATGGCCACAGCAACCACTTACCATCAGGTGGACTGTGTGCTCGTTTGTTACCCTATCTTATAAATAAAAAAATAGCACGAATGGGTCGCCTCGACCGGGGTAGGATGTCGTGTTTCGTATGGTAAGTGTAGAGAACTGAGAACCTTTACTGGAAACGAGGCATTCCATCTTAGTTATCTGGGGTGACTAACCTAGAGACTAAGTATATGGTCCACAGCATCCACTTATCCTCAGGTGGACTGTGTGCTCGTTTGTCACCCTATTCTATAAATAAAAGATTACGGTTGAGAAGCCGCATGTCAAGCGTGGCAACTGTGGCAAATATCCTTCCCATGAGACAAACTATATATGGTAGCCTACGTTCAGCCGCGGACTTTGATAAGCCTTAATGATGATGTTGAAAGACCGACTGCGATTTATACTTTAAATATACTTATACTAATCGGGTCAACTTTGCTTTATACCTATGTACATAACAAAATTCTAGCTGTCCTTGAAACTGTCGTTTATGGTTTACTTTGTAAGAGTTCCATTTTCCTTTACGTAATTGCTGGCAATACGAATCATTGTTTATGTCATTTAAATGAAATAAAATGAAAATAGTTTAAATGAAAATATTTTATTTGGTAAACTGACCTGCCCTGGCTTCGCACGAGTGATTTCTGGATCTCAACAACAACGCCACCTACCGGGTCCAAATGTAAATCTAAACCATCTAGGGACCCATTCAAGCACACACAAAATATTTCATCAAAATCGGTCGAGCCGTTTTTGAGTTTTAGGAGACTATCGGACAGCAATTGATCTTTATATATAGTTTTAAGTATTTTAAATACCTGTACCAGAAGGCTAGACTCTTCCACAGCTTTATTCTATTATAAAATTATTACTAATTAATTACAACTATTGTTCAATACATCAACATAAAAAATTTAATTGTAAATTTGTCGTAAAACTGTACCTTTAAAAGGCAATATGATTTGTAAGTTATAATTTAAGTTGTTACTGGCAACATTATGTACCTTGAAAGGAAGTAAGCCATTCCATTCGTTTTTTAGTAGTGTCACAGTGTGCGCTAACGTCTTTACCTTTATTAAAGACTTTATTTTATCTTGTCTAGCTTTTCATTTTGAACAACTATTAATTTAATTTTGCGATATAATTTTAACATAGTTTATTAATTTAAGTAGTTATAAAAGTTGTTCCCACTGTAGGATTTCTCGTCTATCTCAAATACGTTGTACAGACTTATTAAGCTTTGACAAGAATCCGGACATAGAATCTTACGGAATTGCTTGTGCTAGGGGCATTTTCAAATAGTGAATGCAGCAATGCAGAATTTTATTCGTAGTAGAGCCACGCTGCAGCTAATAAGCATAAAATAATCAGTTAAAGTTATAGCATGAATGGGTCAGCTCCACCGCGGAAAAACCACTCTTTCAAAACATACCAGCGTAAAATAGCAGCTTATAGGTACTGCTCTTTTGTATGGTGAGTATAGAGAACCGGAGACCCTTTCACTGGAAATTTTAATTAAAAGTTTTTTTCGATTTCTAGTGTATAATATACACAAAACAATTCCTCAGTGCTATATTCTTTAATTTTGTACACATTTTTATATTTTTGAAGTTATACTTCTTTTGGGACGTTTGGGAAAAATTATGAGACTGAATTTTTACGATGCGCGCGCACCGAAACCTAAAAGCGACAACTTCAGTTGGTAATTATCTGTCAACTGTCAAGTTTTGTGAGAACTGATAACTATATTCAAGGTAGTTACATTAATATTCAAATATATATGAATCTAAAACGTGTTTTATTTTAGTTATTTTTGTTTTGTTACGCTAAAGTATAACTTTCTACGTGCGTACATAAGTACACACACACAGGTTTTTTTAATTCTGTCTCGTTTAGGAATATCCGTAGTTTGTTTTATCCATTTCTAATGTAATATATATAAAATATAACTAATATTTCAGAAAGAAGTAATCTCTACTTTTGTTACTAATTCACTTCCCGCCATGAAATCTGTCAAATATTTTACCTAATTTCTAAGTGGCGCCGCCCTGGTGGCTGGAATAGTCGTGGATGACTTCAGTGCCTCATTATTAATAGCTTCCTGATTTTTATATTTGTATGAAGTCACTTAGCATGCTTAAATAGTTTGTCAGGGACATTTTGCTCATTGTCATTCATGTTATTGACTCATAACGCTTGCTAAACGTTTCAAATAACGCACGACCGACAAGCGAACGAAGAGCCCGCTCTACACATAAAGCTCGTTCGATAAAGGAAGGTCTCAGGTGTGATTTAGGCTGTGGTATTTCCAATATTTTCCTTTATGGAACGAGCTTTATGTGTAGAGTGGGCTCGTCGTTCGCTCGTCGGTCGTGCGTTATTTGAAACGTTTTGGCAAGCGTTATTTCAGCTCGTTTTGCTCATTTTGTGTGGGTTATGCGTAACTCATATGGCTAGAAGTGGTTGTAGTCGGAGAGGTAGATGCGCCTTATTTTCCTTATTGCTCCGTTTGTGCTTTTGATTTGTGCCCTTCTGTGGTTTCATTTGCAGGCGTTCCCCATATCACCCTGTGACATTTATGATCGGTATATAGAGGTGGCCGCTTGTTGACGTTTTTGCTCGTTAAAGCGTCCACCCTTGCGTGCGTATTGAGCATCCGTGTATGGACGGTTTTAGGGTTTCGTAGTTACACAGCAAGGAACCCTTATAGTTTCGCCATGTCCGTCCGTCCGTCCGTCCGTCCGCGGTTTTGCTCAGAGACCCTAGGTGCTACAAATCTGTAAATTTGGCATAGTTATAGTATATATTAATCTCGCATAAAAATATAAATTAAAATCTTAAAACATTTTTATTTTGGTTACGCCCAGGACACTACTTCTTTTCCAGTAAAAGGGTCTCCGGTTCTCTACACTCAACATACGAAACACAGCAGTGTTAAGTTGCTATTTTACGCTGGTATTCAGGGAGAGCGTGGTCCTTCCCCGATCGAGCCGACCCATTCGTGCTACAACTATAATTCTAATATAACTGCAGCATGGCTCTACCACGTATAAAACAATCATCCCATTTACTTGTATGAGTACTTCCTATACAAGTAAATGGAGGATGATTTTTTACCCGAGTATTCCATGATGTGGGATATCGTTGCATAAGTCTTTCAAAAACATTGGGGTGTGGAACAATATCTTTTCGATTTAGATTCGATTGTCCGTTTGCGAAATATTTAGCAATAAAGTGGTATTTTCATTAGAGTCATATGTCCCCCCTCTATACTAACTAAACCGCTGTTTTTGGAAATGTGAAAAGTATACACAATAGTAGTATATATAATGAAGTTAAAAGGAAAACTATTACAGCTAAGTAGAATTAAGAAGTTAACGAGTAATAGTCGACCAACTTATAAAATGCACTTGGATTAGTAAAATTTCGTTACAACTCCATAAAAATGACCTAAAACTAGCTGCATTAATAATTTTGTAATGTTACTGTAAAAATAAACATTTTATGAAGAAAATGACTCATATGCATTACTACTATTAGCTTTACTTTTTCTTTTGCGGGATAGATAGGGTATTATTATCAAAATCGAAAAGCTTTTTTAATCTTTTTTGAATACCACTCCCTATAAGACTGATTTGAAAATAAGTCCTTCAGTTACGATCTTCCTATTTGGGCCCATTTTTAGTCATTATAGTGGTCAAACCGCGAACTCACTTATTATGCTCATTATTTGTGCGTGGCCCGACACGCACTTGGCTAGTTTTTTTTTTACTTTTAAGAGTTTTAGTCGTAAGTTTTTTTTTTAATTTAAGAGTACCGCCTGCGCTAGCACTTCTTATTAGTTTGTGGTACCGTCTAACTTACCACTATTTCTATCAACCGCGTGAATCGTGCACGTGCACATTCTATCCACCATTATAACCACTACATCACTAAAGTCAAACATGTGACACGTAGCTTAACACCTAGGTACATCATTTTGTCTTTTGCTTGCGAAGTTTTCCAAGTTTTACATATTAGTTTGTGATTCATATCCATCTAAGTTAGGTCACAGAATAAATAATAATAGCTACTATGTAGTCTGTCAACAAAATCTCCCAAAGTCTGCGATTTAACACATCAACATATTGTGAAGAAGTGTTTATAACCAACAAAAAAAAAATAACAACTGTTTGGTGTAAAGTATGATGTGTTTTATTTTACAAAATACATACTCTTTTCCCTGTTTTAGTGGAAACTTGACCGCCGGCGGATAGTTACCCTGTTTTGAATAATGGTTAGAAATGGAATTTGATACGTAAAAGAGACGCGATTTTGTGTATTAAATGTATGCGCTATGTGTCGCATGAGCATAATGTGAAGAGGTTTGTGAACAAAATACAAATCGGCCTAGGCTATATGGTTTAAGACCTTTGCCTGCCGCAACAACAACTCTAACTCTTTGCTCTTTGGTATGATGGTATGTGTTGAATTCTGTTTTCTGTAGTTAAATTATTGTCAATGGTTTATGTGGATAAAATTAAATCTGGTTAAATTTTTATGTTTCATTGAAAATTTAAATTAAAAATAATCGTGAATGATTTTACTTATTAGCTATAACAAAGAATAAATATCATTATGTCTGATAGTGAAGGGCCGGCTGCAAAAGTCCTAAAATTACAGGTAATTTTAATTTCGCTTTATGTAAACAAAATCTAAACATTTTTAACAGACGGAGAAACCGGACAACTTTGAAGTACTTTTCAAATTCCTGTTGGCGAAATTAGCGAGTCAGACGAACAGTTATTTTACTACTTGATCAATAAATCCATAATAATCTGTAGTGTAAGGTAATCGATAGTAATACATAAACACTGTACTTATGTGAAGCTGTACCTTTTAAGACTATAAACCTTTTTAAGAATGTGTAAGCTCTGCACTCACTTGTCTACTAGCACTATCTGAAAAAGGCAGGTTGATAACCTGGTTCCATAATTTTTGGATACCATTGTTAGACCTCCAGAGCCTCATTTGTAGGATACCCATATGTAGATGACATTGACATTTGGACAAAAAGTTCTTCCTTAAGCGTCTCCCACACACAAGCGGCTTGCGGTGGCGGCTAATAGCGAGCCGCGGCTCCAGCCACTGCAACAACACACCACTGTGGTCACAACGGCGGCCTGAAGCGCCATTCGCTGTGGTGTCTGTGTTACGATTAGACGTCAGTAAACATGGCTAACCGTGATGAAGTCTTATTATATTCAGCAATATTATTCATATATTTTGTTTTTAATCCTAATGCTTTTGTAATCATGATGCGAATTATCATAAAGTACTGGATAATTTTGCTCTGTTTCTATTACAATCTCTGAATTTAGCACCATTTTTCACATGGCCTGTTGTAAAAATTTGCAACTGACTGCACTGCGGCCATGGACTGACCACGTACTTGCTAACACACGCGTTGGTGGAAAGGGTGGAGCATGCGGCCACGGCCAGCCGCTCGGGTTTGCAGACTCACTTACATTGCAAGCGAATACAACTGACCGCCGCCGCAAGCCGCTTCTGTGTGGGAGAAGCTTTACACCTCTATATTTGTGTAACGTACTTTTATAATCATTAGAATTAAAAATATAATAATTAAAAATTAAAAATTTTGTACAACCGACTTCAATATAAATTATTAAGAATAACTCAAAAACTATTGGTCAGACCTGGATAAAATTTATATGGGACCACATGAGAAGCACCAGCTTTCAAATAAAAAAAGAATCATCGAAATTGGTTCACTCAGAAAATTCATGCTACAACTATACAATTAAAATAGCTGCAGCATGGCTCTACCACATACAAAAATAATAGGAATGTAGAATAATTTCGTCAAATTTTCATAGGTCATCAGTCAAAGTTGCAGTTGTGTCTCTTGTTTGTTGTATAATTAAGCAAAACATTAATTTCTTTATACCACTTATACTACAATATTTATTCTTATATTATATTATAGTCTCAGAACCCTAATTATGAAGATGAGGTAGATGAAGGACATGAAGAGTGGCTTAGTGAAGGAGCACTCACTGATGAAGATTACAATCCTACTGTAAGTGTATCTATAAAATAAATCTTATATCCTATTATAAGAAACTATTCCACTTCTGATGTTAGAAATTATTCTCAAAATTATTTAAATAAAGGAACACTAGTCGGTAACAAACCCTGCTTACTATCAGAAACCATTCTGGATAACAGCGCACTGCACCATACATTCAGTATAGAGCAATACAGTTGGACCAACTGTAACATGTAACGTGAAGGACCTAATTACATGATAACACTAAAGTATGTAACACGGAGGCAGCAACATGATCTCCCTTGCCTACACTATTGGAATACTACGCTAATAGTAATGACAGTGAGACTCGTAAAATTACCGACTGATGCCTCTTAATTGCCTGCGTGATACTTTATACTGCTAGAATGGGTGGAAGATTACAGTTCTACCTTCATTTGTGCATATTTCCTTTTATTTTTTTTACCCTCATCCCCAACACTATAGTTTCTAGGTTCATTTTATGCCTAGGAGTCAGTCAGGGAAGGTGCCACACTCTTGCCTATTTCTGCTGTTAAGCAGCACTGCATGCACTGCTTTCTTCCGGTACAAAAAGTATAGAGAGCTTGTGTTATTACAGTCTGTGAAGCATTCCATCTTAATCCTCAAAGGTGACAATGCATCTGTAGCCTTCTTTGTTCGAAGTTGACTGCATGTGTCAACGGAGAGCAGTAGCCCCTTACCTTCAGGTGGACTGTAAGTTCATTTGTCACTTATATTTTACAAAAAAAAAATCACAAAAGAAACAAATATTTGTGTTTGATGATGATGTTCTTTCTCAATGTTTATATGTGAAAGCAGCGATATAAACATAGAGTTTATATTGATTTCTTATTTCTAACATAAATATCTTTAACCCATTCCCTGTCCCATGAATCATATATAATATAATCTCTTTTTATAATAATCTCTTTTATTTCATTATGCATTTAACTATTTGCATAAGGTAGGGAGCGTCTTTTAAACACCTTAAGGCACTTGTGTCAGAGACTCCCGCTCTTCCATAGCCATACAAAATTTTCTAGAAACATAAGATTACATATACAAAAAAAGACAAAAATGTTTAAAATTATTGAAAAATAAATGTGTGCGTGCGCGCGCGTGTGTATGTGAGTGTGTGTGTGTGTTTTGTGTGAAAATATTTTTTTTTCACCTTGTGTTGAAACATAAAAGTTTTTCTGTGCTTTTATAAAAATATGAACATTTCGATTGTTTAACTATTGTGTCTATATTGCGGTCAGGGAAACTGTTAAACTGTTTGTTTTTAAAATGAATTCAAAATATTATTAGATGCTATGTACTGTTTAGAAAATATTGTTTTTAGCTATTCTGCATAAGCACTTTGTTAGCCTAACCTACATATCCAAATGAATCATTCCTTATTTTGATCAAGATTGGTATTTCATAGTCATCACTGTTGGCCTGCGGCTGTCCACTGCTAGTAGACACAGGCTTCTTCAACTTGTGCATTTGCTTGACTTTATATGGTGTGCAGTTGAGAATTTCCAATAGTATTTTAAAGTTGTTCTTGAGGTTCAATGTATCATCTATAATTATAAATAGGGTATTAGTATAATTGCATAATTGCATTGTATAATTGGTCATGTAGAAAGAATGAATGAGGAAAGAGTGACAAAGCAAATTTATGTTGCAGAGGTGAACGACAGAGTCGGGAAGGGACGCCCTAGGCGAAAGTTTATCGACCAAATTGGCGATATATTGAAAATGGGCCAAATTAAGTGTACCCTTAACCGACGAGCGTGTATGCGTAGGTATATGGATGTGGAGGCGGCGAAAGAGGTGTGTCAGGATCGTGCCAAATGGAAGTCCATAATCTCTGCCTACCCCTCTGGGTGACAGGTGTGAGTGTTTATGTATGTATAATTGCATTATCCTATGAAAATTCCATCGGTGAACATAGGCCTCCCCCATAGATTGCCTCATAGTGGGGATAGTTGCCATGTCGGCAGGAAGATGCTGTTGCCAATCTTCAGTTTTATTTCCCTCTATCCTATATCTATCCTCTATATATATGACACCTACAGGATGATATGGGGTAGTGGATTCTAAGGCATTATGGGGGTCAGCATACCTCGAGGGAAGGCAGTTAAACAAGCTGGCTAAAATAAGTTAGTTTTTCTGAGCACATCCACCGTGCAATGCTGTTCTCATGATACCGATTGTACTTATAATATATGTCACATGTTTATGGTAAAATTAGGTTTTTGATCAAAAACCTAGGCTTTTGATCAAGAACCGGAAGAAGACAAAATTACTACTTAATCTTATGATTAACCTGAAAAAAAAACTGTTTTTTTATCAAAAACTTGAACTTGTTTAGGTTTATAATAAATTTAAGGTTAGGTTAGGTTATCTATTTAAAGAAATATCCCCCGACAATGATTTTATCATATAACTAAATCAGTTTAGGTTTTTGATCAATAATTTAAAATTAAAAATTTTGTACAACTGACATCAATATAAATTATTACGAATAACTCAAAAACTATTGGTCAGACCTTAATCAAATTTATATGGGACCACATGTGAAGCACCAGCTTTCAAATAGAAAAAGAATCATCGAAATCGGTTCACCCAGAAAGAAGATATGAGGGTATGAGTCAAGTGAACAAAATCCTCCATGAACATGAAGTTTTGTGCCCGGTGCATACCTCATAATTTGACAGAGGCCCAAAAACTCCATCGTGTTCATTGGTGTCGTGAAATGGTTCAAAGATTTAACTTAAAAAAAACATACAGTCGAATTGAGTACCTCCTCCTGTTTGAATTCGGTAGTAAAACTGGATTTACCATAAACCTGCGACTTACAATATTTATTTTATTGGTATTTTATTTCAGGCAGAACAGAGTGATTCTAATGCTGGTAATGATGACACGATGCTAAGCATGCATGACTCCATGGAAAACCCTAATGCTTACCATGATACTGGAGATTCTAATGCTCGAGATGGACATGAAAAGGAAGAAGAAGAAGAAAACATTGAAGAGACCCTCAATAACTTGGAGAATTCGCAGGTAGGACTAAGGATTATAATTGCATTTAAGGGACCATAAGTGACACTAAAAAGAGACAAACATACATCTAGGATTTAGCCTGCGAAATTATAGAATAGAATAGAATGATTTTTTATTCAATATTGATTATTACATAATACTTATTGAAAGTCATTTTTTATTTACCACTGGTTAGGAAAATACCTCTGTTCTGGGAAGAACCAGCAAGAAACCCAGCAGGACTATTTTTTTTAAACATAATTCACTTAACAATAATTTTGTTTATACAATTTTTAAATGAATTTTCATAGAACCAGCATGGTGGCGATCACCCTATTCCCCGGGGTTTATTTTCATTCATGTATTCCTTGATATTATAATAACCCTTTTTGTACAGTTTTTCTTTAATAAAACTTTTAAACTTGTTTACTGACAAACTTTGAACATGTTCTGGGATTTTGTTGTAAAAGCGTAAATGTTAATGTAAATGAATTACTGAATGAATTACTCGATATTATATAAATAGCTTGCCGTGAAATCTTTTAAACTGTTACATTTATTTAACTGTACGAAATGATATTTTTAACTCAAAGGTGTAACATAACAAATCATCAACAAACATGTCTTATATAGATCTGACTGGACTTATAACAAACTAATGTGTCATCTTTGTTACTAACCTAGCTTGTAATTAAAGGCGACTACAACTACTGTAAACATTACAGTACACGAACGACCCAGATATGATCCCCACTGGCACCAATAAAATTATTAATTGCACTATTCACTGTTAATTTTCCACATATTCGGCGGGAAAAGAAAACATTGTGAGGAAACCTGTATTTTATTTTATAGAATAAGGTGCCCATAGACACATCTATCTACATCTATCTCCATGTCTAAGTAATTTAAAAAAAAATTCAAAGACATGTGGAGTCCTCCAACACGCATTGGAGCAGCGCGACATACATTTCCTTGCCTAAGAACCTTCTCAATAATGAGAGGAGACCAGTGCACAGTATTGGGACATATTAGGGCTGTAACTTTTTTTTAACCTAATAATTTGTTCCAGAACAAAGAATTTCCCGGCGACTTGGGCGCGTTCTTGATCAGGAAAACCGACGGTAAGGTGTTACGTAAGGAGGTGCTAGATGACAGAGAGAGTGAACTGGATGAGTCAACCAAGCATACAGATGATGACGGACACGACACTGATGAGTTACTGGTGAGTAATGGCAGAGATTGTTTTATTCAAAGCAGCATGCAATAATGTTGGAATCCTGGGATACCTACATAATTATTTTATAATCTTTATATCTGTCCCAGGTTTATGGTAAAATCAGGTTTTTGAAAATTATGAAACTTATGAAGACAAAGTTATTACTTAAACTTTATTGATCAAAAACCTGAACTTGTTTAGGTTTATGATAAAATTTAAGCTTAGGTTAGGTTAGGTTGATTTCATTATAAAACTAAGTCAGTCTAGGTTTTTTGATCATAAAACTGGATTTTCTCAAGTTTATCTATACAAATAAATAAAATTAAAGTGTCTGTTTGTAACGCCAAAATTACAGCTTTTCACTAAATGCATATGAAAGTATATACGGTACTTAAAACAAAAACACAATTTTTAAAATTTTGTCTTGTTTTGAATTGTTTGTTCCGGCTAATCTCCAGAATGGCTGAACCGATTTTGACGGGACTTTCACTGGCAGATAGTTTATGTTATAAGGAATAACTTAGGCTATTTTTGTTTTTGGAAAAGATTTAGGGTATCGCGCAAAAAAATTAAAACACATGAAATCCAATCGTATAAATTACACGCGGGCGAAGTCGCGGGGAACAGCTAGTTTAACATAATTAAGGTTTATATGGAAAGGAGTGCAGATTATACTAGCGGTCCACCCCGCCTTCAGTTAATTAATTACGGTAGAATTTCGACCACAGGACGATCATTAGTCTTTATTTTTATAGAATGGGCTTGACAAACGAGCACCCAGTCCACCTGATGGTAAGTGATGCTGTGGCTCATATACATCTACATATCCTCAATTAAGAATCAAATGCAGATGAGCTGTCACGCTTGAGGAATAAGATGAAATGCCTCGATTCCAGTAAAAAGGGTCTCCGGTTCTCTACACTCACCATACGAAACATAGCAGCATTAAGCTGCTATTTTACTGTGAGAGCGTGGTCCAACCCTGATACAAAAAGTCTATATAATAATATGTGAAAAGAAGAAAACCTTTGTACCCATTTTCAAGCATGTTATGCACACGGAGAAAGGTGAGCTTTGACATAAAGTTTATATGGAAAAGGACTGCAGAAAGCTAAAATTAATATTTAGGTGGTGGTCAGACACTCGCACAGGGTAGATAGTATCACTCTTATGCCTCCTCTATACTACTCGCGAAGTAACTTTGACGAAGTGCACGTCGAACTCGATTGTAGTCCGAAGAACGTGATTACACACTCGTGCTACTTCGTGAAGAGCTCAGTCGTCTTGAGTCGCCCGCACCCTTAACATAAATAACGTTCAAGAGGCAGCTGCTATAGGTACCTAATTGTGTGAACAATACGACGTCAATTCGTTAACCATAGATAAATAATTATGTAGAAAGCTACAGATTTAATATTTATATATAAAATATATATATATATATATATATATATAACTGGCGTACGCCGAGTACTGTAGTGAGACGCTTCGTGTAACTTCGGGGCACTTCGCGAAGTCCTTTGACTCGGACGCAAAAAACCGACAGCGATCGGAAGTCGAAGCGAGGTTGCACGAAGCGAATCGAAGTACCTCTCTACACTATTCTCCTCGCCCAACTTCGCGGGTAGTGTAGAGGGACCATTAGAGTAAAACAGCAGCGATGCGGTTAGGAGTGTTAAAAGTAGGCATTGGCATTAACCAAGTTGATCAGGATTTAAAATTAAATCTTTATAAAAACAAAGTACTTTTACCCTATATAAACATTTAAATTGAGGGGCTTGAATTGCCTTATTTACAAAGTATAATATCTAAAACGGACTTTTTGAAATTACTAAGATTCTTTGAGGAGCTCGGGTGGCTGGAATAATATTGAATTGAATAAAAGTAACTACGTATTTTATCGATACCGACGCTTCGGGAAGTCTGCAGTCTGTGAACATGTTCAGATCGTCCCTGCCAGAAATGATTCGCGCGGCTATTGAAATTAAAAGACACATAAATTTCAATAGAGAAATTGGATCGGTGTTACCATCTGCTTGAGATTCTATAATTAATAAAATTAAATTCAAACCCAAACAAACCACTGCAAGATTAAGATATTATAAGCTCATTCTGCGTAGATTGGACCAAAAATGAATATTCAAAAGTTGAAGGTAGCCGAGCCGGGCTAACTATGACTTCAGGACGTAAAACACCTCAGTCCCCTCCGTGGACCATGGGTGCTTTAAAGTACTCAAAGCGTCGCGTCGGGAAGTTAATATACGCGATAAAATCCTTAAAAACTAGTTTAATTTAAATGTGTAGTGTACACGTAAACATAAGAAATTATTGCATTCATACGGGTTGTTTTAATAATTTAATAAAACAATAATTGTAGCTTACAAAAAAAAACTACTCTTTTTGACCTATATGAGTCATAGTGTAATATTTTGTTGATTTTTTTTTATTTAGGCCTGTGTCCAGATGTGGGACGTATGTGAGCTGGAAATTCACAAACTTTTGCACTTGTCAGAATTTTAGTGGCTCATTAATTTTGTAATGTTACCACTTACAGAGGATGCTGGGAGAAGACGGAGTCAAAAGTAAGAAAAAACTAACTCTGAAGAATACCAAAGATAAGAAGCAGCCAGAGGAGTCCAGTGATGACGGTGATGATGACGAGTTTATATTTGAGGTAATTTTTTTTTAAATTAGCTCATGCTTTAACTAGTTTAACGGGCACGTTTTTACTGCATGCCACTGTCAATATTTAAAAGAGGCTTGTGCCCAACTGTGGGACATTAACAGAATTACTTTAAATGGTTTCATTTCAGGGTGCAAAGGTGACCAGACTAAAGATGGCAAAGAATGCCTTCGTAAAGAAGTACCCCACCAAAGCGGTTCCCGAGGAGAGTGATAAAGATGACACAGATATGGTGAGAAAACATTGAAGAATATCCTTCTCAGTTACAGCTAGAGTGTTCAAACAAATATTTTTATTATAAACTAACTGTTCCCCGCGACTTCGCTCGCGTGTAAATTAGGGTTTTAATTTTGTTGCGCAGAACCCTAACTCTTTTTCTAAAATATAAGTAGCCTAAGTTACTCCTTATAACATAAGCTATCTGCCAGTGGAAGTTCCGCCAAAATCGGTCCAGCCGTTTTGGTGATTAGCCGGAACAAACAGACAGACAGACAAAAAATTTAAAAATTGTGTTTTTGTTTTAAGTACCGTATATACTTTCATATGCATTTAGTAAAAAGCTGTTATTTTGAAATTACAAAACCACGGAGCAAATACAAAGAGGAGACGGCCTAAGCAACTGTGATTCTAAATAGGTCCTGACGTCATCACAGTGGGCGTGGCTTTAGTTAGTATATTGTCAGCGTTCGTCCTGTGCGCTTATGTGTCGACAATCGCAAATCGGTGTATTTTCGTAGTATTAAGAAGAAAAGGATGAAGTGTTGTGTTTTATCGTGTAAAAACTACTCAGATAGACGCTCGGATGCTATGGATGGCATTACATTTTATTTGTAAATAATTTTATACCTAATTTATTAAAATAGTTCTAGATAAATCTCTGCGTCGGCTTTAAATATAATTAAATATATTCGACACGAGATGGCGACACTGTCACGCTGGTATTCTGTGAGAGCGTGGTTCTTCCCCGGTCGAGCCGACCCATTCGTGCTACAACTATACTACTGATATAGCTGCAGCATGGCTCTACCACGTATAAAAGCTTGCGTGTATGAGTGTGTGTGTGTGTGTGTGTGTGACTGTGTTTCAGGTGGACAGTGTGCTTTGTTTGTCACGCTTGTTCTATAAAAAATGAAGCTTAGATTTTTTTTAATAATATTAAATACCTGTCAGTCATCAGATGAGGTGACAACCATGAAGAAGATGTTTGGCGTGGCCAAGCGACAGAGCAATGTGGCAGCCAAGAGCACCACCACTGTAGGAGGCATCAATGCACTGCAGACTATCACCAAGCGGGTTGTCAGCTTAGAAAGCAAGACTGGTGAATATACTTATGGGATATATATACAACACTTATCGTTATTTGATATTATTCTTTTCGTGTAATCATTTTCACATAATAAATTTAAAAAAAAATGAGCCCATGTAGGTCTGAGACTTAATAGGCCCCACGTTAAAAAGTTAAAAATTACAGCCTATATTCGTTCCACTGCTGGGCACAAGCCTCCTCACATTTCTGAGAGGGTTTTAGTACAAGAAAATGTCCGCCACGCTGCCCCAATGCGTGTTGGGGAACTTCACATGTCTTCGAAATATTTTTTTCTTATTTCTCTGGCATGCCGGTTTCCTCACGATGTTTTCCTTCACCGCGGAGCACGTGGCAAATCAGCACTTAAAATTGCAATTAACAATTTCATTGGCGGCGATCGAACCCAAGCGCTTAGCCTCTAAACTACCACGACTCCCTGAGCTACGTTTACGTTCATGCTTAACTAATAGCAAAATAGGTGCTGTGTTTAGTTAACATTCGGTGGAAAATAAAATGATGTGATTAAATAATTATTTTAATTTTTCTACAAGTGAGAGATAAAATTGTACTGTTGGATATTGTCCTGTCATCGATGAATGTCACTTCGAAGCACCCACATGCTTTTGCCACTCTTAACTTCACGTGGTAGTGGTTTTTAGTGGTCTTTTTTTACGTGGTAGAGCCATGCTGCAGCTATATTCTGGTTGCAGCACGAATGGGTCGGCTCGACCGGGATAGGACCACGCTCTCACAGAATACCAGCGTAAAATGGCAGCATAATGCTGCTGTGTTTCGTATGGTGAGTGTAGAGAACCGGAGACCCTTTATATTGGAAACGAGGCATTCCATCTCAGTCCTCAGAGGTGACAGTTTTTAGAGAACTTTTGCATGGGGAAACGAGGCTTTCCATCTCAGTCCTCAGAGGTGACAGTTTTTGGAGAACTTTTGCATGGGATTGTGTATCTGGTTTTTTTATTAGTGATCGATGATTATTGTTTATTCTTTTGACATTTTTTATCCAATTGATCTATCGATAAATAAAACTAATTTGAAGTATGCTTTTTATATTGCCCGTTCAAGATCAAGGGCGTTGCAAATTCATTGATACTTGCCACAAGTACCGTAGGGTGCACATAATTTGAATTCCGCTTTTAATCACTTGTTTTTTTTTTTAAATAAAATTTAAAATTTCTTTAAAAATAAATATCTATGCCATGAGATTCTACTTCGTTCACCTGTTACACCCCATATTTTCCTTACGGTAAAAAATCAACCTGTATAGTATAAGAATAAGAATTAATTCATTAAAAAGAACATCCCGGGCACAGGCTCCTCCCAGTTCTAAGAGGGCTTTAGGGCAATGAAGTGTCAGCTGCGCTTCCCCAATGCGTGTTGACGAACTTTACATATCTTCGAAGTAATTTATTATATTTAATTAGATATGCCGGTTTCCTCACGATGTTTTCCTTCACCGCAGAGCACTTGGTAAATTAACACGTAAAAATTTCAATTTTTTTTGTGCCAACGCGGATCGAACCTGAGGCACCCTTAAAGTTAATGTACAATTTGATGTCAAGGGGGGAGGTTGATAATTGGGTCTTTCCTTCCTGTATCTTTATATATACTATCAGTAAGTAATACCGATACAAAAAAATCTATTACAGACAAACGCCAGCAACCACCGCCCCATAAGCAGATTGTTGTTAAACAAGTGCAGAAGCCCGAAGTCAAAGAGGTCAAAGTGAAAGAACCTGTGAAGGTCAGACCGGAGCCCGAGGAGATCATCAATGAAGAGGAGTTCCTCGACGAAGATGAATTCGATTTGGACGAGGTTAATGTACTCCATATCTCTCACTCTCGCTCTTGCTTCTCCCTCCACCGCTTTTTCCCTCGCGCTCTCTCTCTCTCTCTCTCTACCTCCCTCTCTCTCTACCTCCCTCTCTCTCCCTCACTTCCTCTCTATCTCTCACTCCTTCGCTTCCTCTCTCTCACTCCCTTGCTCCCTGTCTTTCACTCCCTCGCTCTATCCTCTCTTTCATATTCTCTCTCATTCCCTTGCTCCTTCCTCTCTCTCACTCCCTCGCTCCCTCTCTCTCCCTCTTCCTAGCCCTCTCCCTCACTCTCTCTCTCGCACATAAATATTATTTTTTGCATTATTTTATTTTGTTCCCTCTAAAGGCTGATCTGTCGCCAAAACTCATTAATTATAGGAAAAATAGCTTTAATTTGCAATTATTCCAGGAAATGGAGTCGGAAAACGATCGCGATGAAAGCTCGACAAAGAAACAAACCGATCAACGCATCATGAAGCCCGAACAGATGGACGAGGAGGTGCCCAGCGATGGAGACAGCCAGTCGGATGAGGACAGCCTATATGATGTAAGTAGTTATGAGAGATTGGACATTATAATATAATTTATCATTCACGTAAAGTACAATACAACAATTAAATATACAGTCGACTCTCGATAATTTGAAACTCAAGGGACCAGAGAAAAATTTCAAATTACCAAGAGTTCAAAGTAACAGGAGTTCATATAACCAAGAAAGAGGGAGGAAAAAAATCAAGTAAACAAGAGTTTGATCAAAATTCGTGATTTATTATTTTAAACATTTGTACAATTATTCACAAATGTTCGTTTTGAAAAGAAGTCTCTCTCATTTATGTAAACAATTCGTCTGTACAAGTATGTAAACAAATGTCTGTGCATGACATTTCATATTATCGAGAGTAGGAAGTCCAAACTTCAAATTATTGCATGTTGGCAGGCAAGATAATATTCCTTCAACTTCAAATTACCGACCAATTAATATTGATTTTATTCAATTTATCGAGTATTTTTCAAGGGACCGGGAAAAAAAATTCAAATCATCGAGAGATTCAAATTAACGAGTGTCAAATTATCGAGAGTCGACTGTATATAGTCAGTAATGTAAAGAAATAAATATTATATTAACTTTGGCCTCTCAGTATATTTACGAAAATTTTATGTATGTTCTAAACATGTAGTAACAGTGTAAGAATATCCACTATCCCATATCAGTCCGTGGGTGTCCAAAAAGGCGACAGAGGGAAACTGAAACAATAGATGGTCAGCGTCATCTTCTTGATTAAAACTCAAAATAATAAAAAACTGCAGTTAACAATCTGTCTGCCAGGCGTAGCAACTTTGCTAAATATCCTTCCTATATTTAGCAATAGGGTTTTATGTTCAGCGGTGAACTTTTGATAGTCTGTGAACTTTTGACCGTCGATAACTCAGTCAAACAGTCCTTTTTTTTAAAAATGGAATAAGGGTGACAAACGAACACACAGTCCACCTGATGGCAAGTGGACGCTGTGGCCCATGGACACCTACATTTATCCTGAATTAAGAATCAAAATGCACATGCGTTTTCACCCCTGAGGTCTGAGATAGAATGCCTCGTTTCCAGTAAAAAGGGTCTCCGGTTCCCTACACTCACCATATGTAAGCTGCTATTTTACGCTGGTAATGTGTGGTCGTACCCCGGTCGAGCCGACCCATTCGTGTTTCAACCATAATACAGCTGCAGCGTGGCACTACACAATGTAATGAAGCACTAAGATCAGAGGGTAGACAGAGATAAGGCAGCACGCACACAACCAGCGGGGTTCGACAAGTTGACTTCTACAACCGTTAGTGTGCCAACCTACCTGCCAAGCGTGACAATTATGGCAAATATCTCCCTATTAGAAAATCTGGAAGAGGGGCTGGGGCTCCCCAGTGCCCAGCTCCTTCCACTTGATCACATCCAGCGCAGAGCGGTTCGAATCGTGGACGACCGAGTTCTTTCTGATCGGCTCGATCCACTGGCGCTGCGAAGAAATGTTGCATCCCTTTGTATTTTCTATCGCATTTCAAATGGGGAGTACTCTGAGGAACTTACGTTATCATCCACATCATCTGGATGCCTGGCGGTCCACTACGGTGCGATTTACTAGGAGTTTCCTTCCTCGCACGACTACTTTGTGGAATCGTTTACCACCGGCGATTTTTCCGGACCGATACGACTTAGGGACCTTCGGCCACGCATTTCCCGGGTGTTGCAGTTGTTCATGGGCGGCGGTCGACACCTACCATCAGGTGAGCCGCATGTTCGTTTGCCCCCTTTTCTATACAAAAAAACTAATTTTTAGGGTTTCGTTTATTTATGGTAAAAATTATTATGTTTTAGGAAATGCCATCATCAGACTCCGAAGATCTGGACGAGTGGTTCACCTTGGACATCCGAGCGGAGCGGGCTGGCGACTATCTACCCTTATTAGGTGAGTTGGGGCAAACCTGAGTCCTCTCTAAATTGATTTCATACTGCGATTCAATAGAAATTAGAATAACAAAATTAAAAAAAACACTATATTTTGGATTCTTTGGGTCGCGGCAACAAAAAGTCATTCCACTCATTATAATAGCTCAAGCGCAATTACTCTGTGTTCTGTTTACAGCACAATTACTCTGTGTTCTGTTTACAGCACAATTACTCTGTGTTCTGTTTACAGCGCAATTACTCTGTGTTCTGTTTACAGCGCTATCACTCTGTGTTCTGTTTACAGCGCAATTACTCTGTGTTCTGTTTACAGCGCAATTATTCTGTGTTCTGTTTACAGCGCAATTACTCTGTGTTCTGTTTACAGCGCAATTACTCTGTGTTCATTTTACATCTTTAACAAACGATCTACTTCCATGTCTTCTTCATCAGCATCTAACATACCTCTTTTAAACATTATTTTATACGTGGTAGAGCCACGCTGCAGCTATACTATGGTTTGAAGAACCATGCTCATACTACTCTAAGGTCCTATCTTCCTAACACGCTTTATGAAATTAATTTTACTTTTTATTTTAAATAGTAATAATAAAGTCCACTGCTGAACATAAGACTCCTCCATAGAATGCCCTATAGGGGGATATTTGCCATGGTGTTATTTCTACGTGGTAGAGCCACGTTGCAGCTATATTAATTGTAGCACGAATTGATCTACCCGACCAGGGATGGACCATGCTCTCGGAGAGTACCAGCGAAATAGCAGCTTAATGCGCTGCTGTGTTTCGTATTGAGTGTAGAAAACCGGAGACCTTTTACTGGAAATGTGGCATTCTAGCTTAGTTCTCAAGGGTTTGATTCTTAATCGAGGATAGATGAAGATGACAAACAAACAGGCAATAGCATTCGCTTAGCGTTAGGTGGACTGTATGCTCCTTTGTCACCCTACTGCAGCCCATATACAACTGCAACCGAATTCAAACAAAACAAGGCTACAGATGCGCTGTCAACTCTGAGGACTAAGATGGAATGCCTCACATCTTGTAATCATACTGGCTCTCTATATACTTCAGACTGGGACACAGCAGTGCAAGCACTGCTACTTGGCGCTAGAAATAGGTGACAAACGAGCACACAGTCCACCTGATGGTAAGTGGTTGCTGTGGCCCATAGACATCTACATCTATCCTCGATTACGAATCAAATTACAAACGCGTTGTCACCCGTGAGGACTGAGATGGAATGCCTCCTTTCCAGTAAAAAGGGTCTCCGGTTCTCTACATCACCATACTAAACACAGCAGTGTTAAGCTGCTATTTTACGCCGGTATTCTGTGAGAGCGTGGTCCTACCCCGGTCGAGCCGACCCATTCGTGCTACAACTATATTACTAATATAGCTGCAGCATGGCTCTACCACGTACTAGGTAGAAAGCGACGCCTACCATCTAGTCGTACCAGTTACACATATATTTGAAATTAGCTGCATATGATGATGATATGAGAAAAAAATATATTTATAAAAGAAGTGGCGTTGTAAGAATATCCACTATCCCATATCGTCCCGAGGGTGTCGTAAGAGGCGCCAGGAGGACACAAACCAGAAGATGAGCTGCAGCGTCTTTCTAATAACAATTTAAAAAAAAACTGCGGTTGCAAACCAACCTGACAAGTGTGACAACTATGGAAAATATCCATATGAGGCAATCTATGGCGGAGGCCCATGTACAGTTGTGGGGTTTTGGCAGGCTATAGTGAATGAATGGTGAGAAAATCACAACTAAAATATATTTTTTTATCCAACAGGTGCAAAGGCCAAGCAACTGCTTACCACAGAGAAGCAACGAGTCGGTGCAAGGCTGGCAACACTGAGGCAAAGCCTCTCTGCGTTAACAGAGAGCGGTCGACAACAGTCCGAGCAACTGCGCAAGGCTACGGCAACACTGGCCGAGCTTGACGCCGCCTTGAAAGCGACGTGACTCGCCGTCTGAATCTGACCCTAGGTTGAAAAACGCCTGACCCGTGATTGAAATACTGCACACAGTTAAAAAAAATTGAGAATTTCTGACACGATATCGAATTTCAGCAACTTAGTATCTGGAAACTAGTTTCGCGATTAGTTTAAAATGGTCTATAAATCTTTCCATGATTAAAAGTACCGCACAGATTGAAGCATCACTAAAATTTGACACAAAATTGAAAATGTCTGACACTGTATCGAATTTTAACAGTATAGTATCTGGGAACTGGGTACGCGATCAGTTTAAAATGGAATACATAAGGTACAAAGCACTTTTCAAAACCTTCCATAATTAATTTTCTTTGAATCACCATATTTTACTAAAGAACAGTTTATTTTTATACAGCTGGTCGTAACAAGTACTTATATCTTCATCTATACAAATAAATAAAATTAGAGTGTCTGTCTATAATACAGAAATTACAGTCTTTTATCGAGCTCAGGGGATTATTTGCATGGTATTAAGACATGAGTAACCATTTGTAATTTTTTTGCAATAGGGCTATGTTCAACAGTACAGCTTTTGAATACCGTCGATAGCTCAGTCACTCGGTCCAACTCACCTGTACACGATGTAATGAAGCAGTAAGATCAGAGGGTAGGCAGAGATAAGGGAGCACGCACACAACCAGCGGGGCTCGACAAGTTGACAACTGCTAATGTACATACAAACATACATAAAACTCTCACGTCTGCCACCCAGAGAGGTAGGCAGAGACTGGCGAATGGAAATCCATCCATTTAGCACGATCCTGACACACCTCTCTTGCTTTCTTCACATCCATATATCTACGCATACCAATGGCGAAGCTAGGGCTCCAAACTAGGACAAGCCCAAGATATGGTTTTGTTGTTTTTAGCAGTTTTATAAAAATACACCAATCTTATCTGTCTCCACTCTTTCAGTTTCATATTCAGTCCTCGACAGCACTGAATATGAAACTGAACGTGTTTAACAAAGTACACAGAAGGCATACTACTGCTAGATAGATTGTATGACATATCAGCAATTGCATACCTTCGGTGGCTTTGAAAAAGCCGTTTGGGTTTGCTTGAGCGAAAGAAAAGATATTTACATACAATACAATACATGAACAAAAGAAAAGATGAACAAAGTACATAAAAACTATGTACAAAATTAAAAAATATATTTATATTCTAAATAGAATCGTCTCTCTTCTTAAGGAAAGATTTGATTACGTCCGCGTAAAATGTTGGTGAACGTTTTAATTGTACCAATAATTGTTTAACCTCAAGTTCCTGCCACTATATTTGTAACGCATGTACCTGCCTGCGGTCACAGTGACTCCTACATTAAAACCATGTTTTTTATGTAATGTGGGTCAATAATGTAATAAATAATAAATGAAACACACTTTAAGATTATAATAATGATATTGAAAAAAACTAAATAACACAACATTTTCTTCTATGAAATGACAAAACATAAATGCAGGCTTATTCCTCAAAATTAACAATCATCTTCAAATAATGAGATCAATCAAATTAGGAATTTAAAATTAGAACAATTTGCACTTTTTCTTAATATCTATAAACATTTGAACAAAACAAAGTTATAAAATATAAAATTATGAACATTTGATAAAAATTGCAGGGGGTAAAGTTCACAATTTTTCATGACAATTTTGGCACATTTTTTTGGCGCACTCCAAACAGATGGGTTTTTTACACATAAAACATAGGTGAAATGTTTTGCGTCTTTTCTTGGGATGGCAAGTTGAACATGTTTTACGTTTTTCTAGTTTATCTGCATCTGAACAGCTGGGCATTTCATCTTCAATTTTCAAAATGCGGCGTATTGAACATTTTATGTCCCGAGGAGTGTTTTCATAACCCTCTCGCCGTCGCATGTGTGGTGTCGTCAGATCTTGTGCTAGCCGTTTCATAAATTTGAATCTGCTTCCGGTTCTCTGTGTTTGATTGTGTGAACTTATGACGTAAGCATTTGAAGCAGATATATCCAGCAGCCGATAAAAAATTACCAAGGGCCATCTTTGCGTTCGTCGGGCCGTTGAATAATTTGAGCACCTTTGATCCAATAAATCGACGCCAATTTTAGTCTGGTTATAATACATAATAACTTCTGGCTTCTTGGTATTTTCATCTACGCTAGCCGTATGGTGCATACTAGAAATCATAACCACGGCTTTGTTTTTCTTCGGAACAAAAGATGTGAGTTATATCTTTGTGAAACCAAAACCGATGATTCAACTTGTCTTTGCCCTTGGTAAGAATTCTGGTGGTTTCCCCTTGTTTTTTAGAGTGCCCACCAGAGTCAATTTTTATCCTTCAGAATGTTTACAAGTTCTATAGAACAAAACCAATTGTCGGCAGTAATATTTCTGTTCGAGCCTTCCACTGGTGGGATAAGTCGTAAAACTGCTTGCGTAGGTTTTGACAATCGTTTTGTTCCGCTGTCAAATTTGTTCCATCAGAATCTTTGCCTAAGTAAATGTAGGAGTTGAGGAAAATTTCTGGCATCTGTAAGGCACATAAGTTTCAGGCCATATTTGGCTGGCTTCTTCTGCATGTACATTCTAAATTTACAACGGCCACGAAAAGCCACCAACATCTCGTCTATGCAAGCACAAGTGTCAATGCTGTATACTTCTTGGCAGTTCTGAATAAAAGAATTGAAAAGCTCTGATATTGGTGCAGCCAGGTCAGTCTCTCGCCTTTGAGCTCTTGTTTCAGAATCATCAAACGGATGGTTTTCATCAAAATTTCAAATCTATTTTTACTCAATATGCACGATATATTTCCTGCCAGAGCCATCCGTATTATACCACGATCTATAATCTTCTCTGTTTTCTTTGAATATAGCCGTGTAAAATAAAATCCGATAAAGGCCTTTAGTTCTGTTCGATCTAAATCTTGAACGCATCCCTTTTTATATATTGGTCATAACTGCCTTATTTTTGATTAGTGTATAATACTATTTTATCGAGCATCTCATTCGTGAATAAAAGACTCCAAAGGTCGAGAGGTGTGGTTGATTCATTGAATACATCACGATATGGTGGTTTTAGTCCTGGTGCTTGTGACACAATATTATGTTGCTGAGTTCTGGCACGAATGGCACTCGGAACAGAAGACCACCTGAAACGATTTTACCAAAGTAGCTTCGGTTTCTCGTTTGAAGTTGTGATAAGGTATTTCGTCATCCAAAGAAAAGTTATCATCTTGAGTAACTGGTACTCTCACACGCTGTGAAGACACAAATCTATTCTCACCAGTAGAATGATCTTCGTCGATTTCCTCTGAAGATGAAATACCCAAGCAGTCATCAGACTCGCAGTCTTCTGTAGGCACGGGATTGTCAGAACAAACGGAGTCCACATCGCTGCAATTCGTCACGGGTCTCCTCTTCATCCGACATCTCTTCTTCCAACCATCTTGTTATATTTTCGTCGTTTTTATTCATGTTGACAATAAAACAAAACAAATACACGTAATACAAAATAATCACGTATCCTTCGCGCGCGGTCACCATGACCGCTCACGAGATTTTTTATTCACCCAAGCTAAACGCGTGCACGTGTAGCCTCGCTGAGCATGCGCGACACTAACCGACAAGTAGAAAGGTACATAGACGCACGCCAACGCGCGTAGCCGTTTAACGGAAAAATCAAATTCAAATATTCGGCGGAGTCATGGTGACCGCGGGCAGGAACTTAAGGGTTAAAGATTTTTTCTCGCCGATTAGCACATTAACACTTCAATTCATCACAAGGAACACTATTATCCTCCATTTTCACTAAAAATCATAAAGTTTCAACTCGCAATATTCATTCGCTCAAGTAAACACACAGAGTAAACATTAAAATGTGAAGTGAACTTGCAAACGTATCCTCCGCGCGCCCCCGCGCTCTACTAACTTCACACTGAAAGCCTGGCTTAACGCTCCATACTAATTGCTATATAAACAATCGTAGTTATATAGCAATTAGTATGGATATATCATTATAGAACATTTTGCCACAGGTTAGAAAGGGGAGCGATCGTCTTCTCGAAAGCCCGGTAAAAACCTCACGCGTGCGAGAGAGACGACTAATCGCTCAACTTGACTCTTTTTTTATGACAGCAGTATCGCGCAGTTTTGCCGCGTAACGTTACATAATAAGGCTACGAGGTCATGACCTGTGTAGAACAGATGAGCGCGCGGGAAATTTGAAATAGTTTGAAACAGTTAACGAGTTATTTTTTATTAGTTGATAATATTGATTGAGCAGTTTGATAGGGCAAGCCCGGCTTCTCGGCTTCTATGGAGGCTTCGCTACCGACGCATACATGTTCGTCGGTCAAGGGTACTCTGATTTTGACTCATATCTAATATATTTCCAATTTGGTCCATAAATCCAAAATCTAGCTGATTCAGCCTCTCGCATCTGCAGCATAATTTTGCTTTGTCACTTTTTTCACATTCATTCTTTCTACGTGTCCAAACCACCTAAGCATTCTTTTCTTAATCCTG
Source organism: Parnassius orleans (assembly GCA_029286625.1). Classification (NCBI taxonomy): domain Eukaryota; kingdom Metazoa; phylum Arthropoda; class Insecta; order Lepidoptera; family Papilionidae; genus Parnassius; species Parnassius orleans. Next base: position 44,741 of record JAGSMP010000237.1, on the reverse strand, counting down.
GTCACAACACCTTCATTAATAGAAAAGTATAAAATTAATGGTAATGTCATATCTCAAAGTCAACGTCATCAGTCACTTAATTTAACGCTGATTTCATTCATTTTTATAGTTGTCTATTAGCGTTAAAGATTATAGTAAGTCAACCTGGATAATCCCGCTGACCGGAAAAGTAAAATTCCCTCCTCTATGCCATAGATATTATCAGTCCGAGCTACAATTATTTTCTCGGTTTTTCGGGCACAGCTCGACAGCGATAGGTCGTTTAATATATTTTTTTTTCAAATTTCTTGCAGCCCAGTAGGGGATTAGCCAAGATGATATTCTACGATCATTAACGCTATAGAAAAATATAAAATGATTGAATGTTATGTCATATGACTTAACATTCAGATGTTATGTCATTTCCATTTATTTTACGACGTTTTTATTTAGTCACTTTCTTGTTTGTCTGTCTGTCGTTCCGGGTGGAATTTTGCAACTCAAATTTTGAACACTACTGATGACCTAGAGACTTGAAAATTTCAAGTCAAACAGTTTTCTTTAGGGTCGATCGTAGAAGGTCATCTTGGCTATCTCCTCAGATATCCACCTACATCTGGCTTTATAATTTTAACTAATAATAAGTTTTGGTTTAGTGTTTATAATGTAAGCATGCGCTCGTTTTAATGTAAACAGACTGAAATGTTTTTTGTTTGATTAGGTAATAAATTTTTATTTCTATTCATCGTCAACTGTGGTTTTTATTTTCGCCATCTATTTTCCGTGGTGTTGTTAACCTATACGGCTGCTACAGCTTCATCTGACACAGGGCTAATTAAAAGGGAAAGGCAATGATGATGAGAATGGTTTATAATTTGGTATTTTTACCAATCATCATTTTTGAGCTATCTAACCGCTGTCCGAGTGGGGGTGTGTGGACCCCCATCTCTGACCAATTAGTTCGTGTCGGTCGATGTTCTGGGCGGTGAGAACCGCCCAGGTACGCGGGTTCACGGTTTGTATTATTTTCACCTTAACTCTTTCCCTGTCCCATGAATCATAAATGAACATTTCGATTGTTTAACTATTGTGTATGTTTCGCGGACAGGGAAACTGTTAATAGAATATTGTAGTTACAACACCAATGGGTTGGCTTGACCGGGGAAGGATCACACTCGCAATATACCGCCGTGAAATAACAGTTTATGATGTTGTTTCGTGCGAGTAACGAAAACCGAAGACCCTTTTACTTGTAACAAAGCATTCCATCTTGGTTCTCAGCGGTGACAACGCATCTGCATTTTGATTCCTAATCGAGGATACAAGTTTAAGTCTATAAGTCGCAGAATCCACTTGCTATCAGGTGGACTGTGTCGTCTTTCACTGCGAAAACTGCGTAGAAGGATCAAGCGCGCACAAAATACCATCGTAAAATAGCAGCTTGATGCTGCTGTGTTTTGTACTAGTAACGAAAACCGAATAACCTTTTTACTGGTACCAAGGCATTTCATCTTAGTTCCCAGCGGTGACAACGCATCTGCATTTTTTATTCTTAACCGCAGATAGAACCCTATAGGTCGCAGCATCCACTTACCGGTGGTCGGTGTCCTCTGTCGCCCTTATTTGTATGATCTACTACGCAAACTGCTTAACTGTGCAGCATTTGGAAAATTATAACACATTTCCTCATTTAGAACTGATGTGTTTGGTAATGAAACGTGGGGATATTCCTGGGGATAGAATTTCTTCCCAGTAGTCTTACTGGTAAGACTAATGGGAACTTCCCAATGGTCTTACTGTAAGACTATTGGGAATGTTTGTGGCTTGTTGTATTCCCAGTAGTCTTACCAAATAATCTTATTAATAAAATTACTGGGAATTTTTTTACCAAGTAGAACTGACTGGTGAGACCACTAAGGTACTCAGTAGTCCAGTAGAATACTTTCATCAGTACCTAACTACTTTATTTTATTTTTGTCATAATGATGCATTTCACGTTAACGTTTTGTGGCTTTGTGGCCTTATTTGAGACTGAAATAGTAGGAAAAGTACTAGGCAAGCATAAACGTGAAAGAGGCAGTGGAATAGTTCTTCAGACCTTATTTCGGTCACCGCGGCCAGTGCCAACGGAGACTAGATCTGTGCGAGACAGAATTGTAGTATAAATACCAGAATGTATTCGCAAGCACAAGTGAACTCTCTACTCCCTCAGTCTCACTTCATAGTCCGATGGGACGGTAATCCGACACGACCGGAGAGAGATCAGGGGCAGAACCAACAGATGTACGTGCTTTCTGACTTCGGGCTGCAGAATTGCTTAACAGAAAAACCCAATTACTGACTTTCGGCCCGACCCCGGATTCAAACCCGAGACCAAATAAGTATTTACATTTTTTTTTTATATTGTGCTCATCGCCATATATGCCTGCATCTTTATAAACCTTTATTTTATAATACTGGTGACCATTTAACAGTACTCTTCCTTTTCGTCTTTTGATCACGTGAATTCCAGAAATAACAATATTATGTTGTTGGGCCCTATGGCCAATAGATTCATCAAGTTCTAATAAGAAGTATGTCTAATCTGTCTCAGAAGTATCAGGCGTACAGAAATCAATAGAAGCACAAACTTGCAATACTGCCTCTAAACGTAGTGATTATATTCTCTTTGACTGCCTCTTGCAAGTTTATGCTTGCCTAGTACTATAATAGTACTAGGCAAGCATAAACTTATACTACTATTCCTAAAATAAACTATTAAGTACTGATTTTTTTTTATGACTGGCTTTACGGCTCTGGGTTCTAGCCCTTCTGAGCCTGAAGTTACAATGTATAATTATTCTTCATAGTACACTGCTTCACAATATGTTGATGCGTCACATTGTGCAGCCCTTGGGAGATTTTGACGGCAACTTGAGCCAGCAGACAGCTGACAGTTGGCGATGGTATCTCAAGGCGCCTAAGCAGACAGACACCTTATCTTGAGAATCACATCACCATCAGAGCACTTGTTTCACCGTTTCCACTAATAGTTCACATGCGCAGACACTTAATACACAAAATCGCACCACTTTTACATATCAAAATCCACTTCAAACCATTATTTAAACAATAATACAGGAGCAGCAAACCGTCACCGGTCAAGTTCCCGCCAAAAACTCATTAAGTAGTCATTAATTAGTAAGTAGCCAGAGACCAGATCCACCGCTGGGGCCGGGAAAGCGGGTGCTACTGAGCGCTCGAATTTTCTAGCCCCATGGCCTCCGCGTATCGGATTCGGGGGGCTTGTTACGCAAGTGGAGGCCGTGGAGGGGGGCGTGCCTTGTGTTCCAGGTGCGCCTTACCTGAGAAGGGGAATAGGGAGGAGAGGTCCTCCCCCGAGGAGAGGCTGTCATGGGGCGGCTGGCGCTGGTGGGGCCGCGGATGTGTGCGAAAGCGTTCCCGTGGCCCTGCCAATATGCGGCGAAGGTGGAACACCATGGGGTTTTACTCGGTGCAAGTCCGACATAACCCGTCCTTGCCCCTGCGAGGCGGGTATGCGTAGGCATTTCCCCATGTATAAAAAAAACGGCGCCACTTATGAGTGAGGTGAAATATTTGACAGGCTGAATGTTTTTTTTTCTGAAACATTAGTTGCAATTAATATTAAATAGGTTAATAGTGCTTTATCCTCTTAACCTAACTAAGGATATTCCTTATAGTAAAATTAAAAAAAAGGTAAAAAAGTGCAAAAAAAAATTAAAGAGCAAACCACTGGGCCATTGTCATTATTATATATTTATTTTAGACACTAGAAACCGATAAACTTTTATTCAAAACGCGTTTTTTCAATTATAATGACATTGTGTAACAAATAAGTTCACCCGCTCCCAACTAGCGACATCTAGTGAGCGTAAAATTATTAACCCTCATTGCCACATAGCTTCTCAAGTCGGTGCTAATACAAAGTGTATAAAGAAACCCTGACTTGCGAAGCTATTATGTGGAAATTATTTTCGTTTTTAGAGGCAGTGATGTTGCGGATATTTGTTTCGGCATCCATAATAGATAATGCGGAGCTTTTGCGGATGCGGATGTGGTACAAGTTGTGATAATGATAAGAAATTGGGTGGTGTACTTTCGCTACAATGCACCAATTTCCAAATGAAACGACAAAACAGATTCAGTAGACACAGATATATTTATTAATAAAGAAATTTTATATTTACAATTCTTTACATTATGTTTTTACATAAACTATATCGAACCGAAAAAGCAGTCTCACAGGCAATATTCTGAACAAGTTGCATTAAAAAATGCAACACTCAACGCACAGAGTAACAGAAGTCCAACTGACAAAATTCACATGATACGAAACTAAAAAATATTTTACAATTACATTTTATACATAACACAAGCATCCAACTGCTCTCTTGCCTCGGCTATTTAACTATTTATTATACACTATAGATATTAAGAATTTAGTTGACAAATTTATTTCCGCGCAATAATATAAACAAGAAGGAGATACGGTACGGCCCGAATATTAAATAATCTAAAACGAAACCTCGTGCACTATGCACGCCAACAGAAGCCAGAGACTGATAGTGCTCTATCCCGCTTCCATAATAACACGACAGTTCAACTTTATTACATAATTGTTTTTAAAAATGAATACCGGCGTGTAATAACAGCTTAATGCTGCTGTATTTTGAATGGTGAATGTAGAGAACCGGAGACACTTTTTACAGAAAACGCGGCATTCCATCCAAGTCCTCAGGGGTGACTACGCATCTGCATATTGATTCGTATAGAAGGTAGATGTAGATGCCTATGGGCCACAGCATCCACTTACCATCAGGTGGACTGTGTGCTCGTTTGTCACCCATAATCTATTTAAAAAAATGTGTGCAGTTCACACGCGGTAGATGTGATACCTTCAAATGAAGGTAAATATAAAATATACATAATATAAATTTCATCACAAATGATTTATGTAATATAATAATTCTCAACCACAAGTGCGCTATAAAATATAAGATGAATGTTTAATTTTAAAGAAAATTAATGTAACAATTCTTATGTTTTAGACATGTAGAGCCTAAATTTAGTGTAATATATCAAAATAATATTATCTTTCGAGTAAAATTGCTTTGCAAAAGCCCCAACTACTTCTTTTTATAGGTAAAGCCATTTTATCGAACAAAAATTGATTGACTCTCAAGGTGGTACTTAAAATTGACGCTAGGTGGCCTAAACACGACTAATTTTATATAATATTCAACTAGAGAATGATATAGAGTACAGTATACAGTGTTTCCCATTATCTCGGTCTCCTTTTCTGAAGGTTTCCTTTCTACCGCGTGTGAACCGCACTCATGTTTTTTTTTTTTGCTTTAGCTAATATTTCCGCGCACTTAACCAGTAATGTACACCAAACAGCTTGAGATATTAAATAAAGTTTCAAAATCATTTAGAGCCTAAGCTGGATTACTATAAAAAAAAATAAAAAACCCTAACTAACGAAAAAAAGTCTAATTAATTTAATTATTAGCCATATTTACAGAAAAGGCGGTATATTATACAATGACAACTCTTGTAGATTTCATTTAGAACGTTTTAGCGGTATAAACTCTTTTAGAAAAACTGAACAATACAGTTACAATAGTATGTAGTAACTTACTTAGCCCACATACAACCCACCTCAGCAAAAATGTTCTCAAATTTCAAGAAGTACAACCAAATTGTCTCAATTCTTAATATTGCGTTAAGGGGGACCCCCTTTTAGGCAATATTAATTATTAATATTATTTAAGTGAATTCAAAATGGGAAACAATCCGGCAAAATCTCACCAGATCTTATGTCAACTTTTTGATTCAGAGAATATTCAATATGTTACGTTTTATACTACAAAATCAATCTCAGGCTCAGATAATATTAACAACTTCCCTGTCCGAGAAATAGACACAATAGTTAAACAATTGAAATGTTCATATATGACTCATGGGACAGTGAAATGGTTTAATATTGTCTATGCTTTACAATATTATAATATGATTCTAGCTGGATGGATGATTTGGCAAATCAAATATGACTGTGTATAGGGTAAGGATGTAGAATCTTAAAAAAACTGCGAAGTGATATCTACAAGAGTTGTTACAAATGTGGCTATTTAGACAACAATATATTGGTCATGATTCCAAGGTTGACAGCGATACAAATTATACAAAGTGCATGTTCGAATCTGCAACTAAGAGAGACAGATGGAGCGCAGGGTACATTTTAAGACACGTCGAAACCATGCTAAAGGCATGCTCAACTTATTGTAAGAAACTACACTCACACATAATATGCATCCAACACACAACTAACGTAATTTTTGGATGCATATGTGTGCTTCCAACGGAGAACTTTTACTGACTGATAAAGTATGACAGAAGCAAGGAAATGTGCATGAGTTTGGTGTTACTTGAAATGTAAGCAGCATTTGTCTCTCTTTCTCTGTTGGTCCGTGGTAAACAATAAAGTTATCGCAATTAATTCAATTGTAATGATGCTATGTGAATGTTACTAGCGAGTGTGTATTGTGGTTGTGTGCTTGTGTGTTAGGTAGATAGCCGATGTTAGATATTGTTAACATTTTCATTTCATATTCATATTTCACATGAGTTATAATTAGGTGATTATTAGTTGCAAGTCTTTCAAAAGCCTATTCAACTTAACAATTTATTAATGTGTTGAAAATTGTGAACAAAATGACACAGCATAATTTTTTTTAAATTTATTATATGACCATGTATAAAGTCCTTCAGTGTATTTTCATACAAAATTCTTCACAATATGCTTAATGTATCACATTGAAAAGTTCTTGGGAGATTTTGACGACAGCTTAACCCAGCAGACAATTGAATACGATAGTACAAGCGGATTAAAAAAATACTTAAGAATTATGCCAACATTGATGCATTTATAACATCGTTTCCACTAAGAGATCACATATGCAGACATTTAATACAAATCGCACCACTTTTAAACAGAAGAAACCGTCGGCGGTGAAGTTCCCGCCAAAACTCCACATTGACACGATTATATCTTAGTGATTGTTGCTTCATTTGATTTTATAAAATGAGACAAAAAAAAATTAAATTCATTCATCCCATTGATTAAAAGATTTTTTAATGTGATGGAGTTTGGAAACATGAGTAAGATATGCTGGGTAAAATATTTATATTCAAGCTGAATTCTTAGGTATTTCAATAAAAAGTCTGTAAGTTTGTTGGCAGTGGCTTTAAGCCAATGGTAGTGACCATAGATAGACACAAACAAGGGGTCTCACAACAGCCCTACAAGGTGCACTCCGATATTCTTCGCTGATGAAACCAAATGGCATAGTCCTGTGTTGCGTATTTTCTAAGCAATTTTGAATATGAACATAAGAATGAACAAAGGTCATGTTATTGGTGAATTAGACCTACAGTTTACACTACAGTTGTTTTACTCCCTAAAGGTTGGAATATTGCAACTACAGTAGAATCCGTTTTCTACGACTTTCTTACATACCAACCGTTTTAACGACATAGATGCAAAGTTAAGTTTGGTTTTCATACAAATTTAGTGCGACTGGGGCTTACGGGACCAACTGCTTTAAGCAACATAATTTACCCTCATTCGCTACCCTCCCCAATGTTTCTGAATGTGTTTGTGCATACTAATTCCAATAATGACACTATCAAAGTACTATTTGGCATCTTCACAATACTGTACGTACTGTTACTGTATGTACATACTGATAATTTTTACTTTCAAACAAAAATCAATCAAAAGCAAACTAAAATGTGACTTTTTACGCCAGTAAATATATTATTAAATGCTTCCGTCAACACAAAATAAAGATCATTTACTTAAAGTTTTTTCATATTTATTACCATTTGTTCATTAAATGCATATCATTTTATCAGAATCATAGAATGTACATACATAAACACGTCATCCAATTAGTATGACGTAATATCTGTGATCCCTTGACGGACGCTTTGTCCGGATTGTACTGTACTTGAAATGTTCTTCATAATATGGACATCCCTTGCATTATTATAGATCCATTGTATTGAAAGAGATTTATAACAGTCTTGTTTTAGAAACATTTCAGTGGGAAAATCCATGCCATGCATATTCATTCAAGTTATTTTATGGTCCAGACTTAATAGTATAACACTAAGTGAACTTATATGTCGTAAAATACTTTTGGGCAAGGCAATTTTTATAGGCGCGGATCTGTTGCATTAATGATTTCAAGTTGAATAAATGTTAATTTTTGATAACGTCTTCTGCAGCTAAGTGCCCCTGTCATGGTTGTGTTGTGATGGCTTATGAGAACTAACCGTCCAATATTATGGCATAATATATCCACCATAGGCATCAATCTTAACGATTTGCTATGTCTTTAATAAAGCATACAGCATTGGATTGTGTCTTTCCATTTGATTAAAGTGTCTTTAAAGCAAGAGTGAATAGGCTTTTGTGAAGCTAAGTCAGTGCATTTTATCATCTTCGGTTACATTTACCACTTACATCATAATAGTTTTAAAAACAATCAAAACTAGCAACAGATCCACCACTCGCTACCTACATTTATTACTTACACTTAAGGCAACTAAATCTATACAAAAAACCTCAAATCAATTTTTACACACGCCGACACAATGGCTCAGCCACTGAACACCATAGAAATAGCAAATAACCATCCACATCAATCTGAACACCATCAATAATCAACCCAAAAATCCCCAAAACTTCACACCTCACACATATCTCTGTCACAAGCCGTTTCCTTAATCACTACACGCCGCTATTTAACTAACATTTATCTAGCATTTATTACAATGAAGGGTACTATACTTTGTCTATGCAAACTTTAAAAATATTTGGGTACAGTCGGGCAAGTCATATTAAATATGTCAGATATAACCACAATTCTGTCGCCACAATAACAAATTTTATGAATAATCATTTTTAGAACATGGTTTCTTTTTCTTTATAAATTTAAGCAATTTAAACATCTAATTAAGTATAAATTTGACAAGAATTACAGCCCTAATAAAATTTAACCAACAATGCAATTTTAATATAAACAACTTTACTCTTTGTAAATCATACAAAATAGCAATTTACTAATTTTTAATTATTTAATTGTTAATCGCCAATTTAATCAAAAATATTGATAGCAACAAAATAGCCAAGCAGGGCAACTGTGGCAAAATCCCCCTCCACCCAATGATGTAATATATGGGGGAGGCCTATGTTCAATAGTGGACTTTTGATAAGATAAGATGTTACTCTGCAAAGTTCCAAATATTTATTATGAAATTATAGAGACAATTATCTTTACCGTAATTAACAATATATTAGGTGGGGCCGCTGTATGAATTTGTACCCGTTTCAAATTTTGTATGTCACCTTCCTTAGCTTCTTTTAACATAGAGCTGTACATGTCATAAACCATTTTTCCTTCTTAATGTTTTTCCCGATGTATAATTATCAATGTTGCCAGAAGTTTACATTTTATGTAACTTTTTGCCAACACATGTAACTTTTTGTAAGAAAATTTTTAAGCACATTAGTGTAACATTTTGTAAAATATATTTTTATTTGTTATAAAATCACAATTTCGGTTTGTTCAGTCAAACAAATAATCTAACACCATTATTTTCAGTATAATTTTACAAATAACTGATTGTCATTTCATAATTATTATTTATGGCAGACCAAATAAAAGCTATCACTTCATAACTTTTAGTTTAAAAATTAAACTTTTCAGACGACGTTACTTTCAATCAAAACACACTCAAAAATGCAAAAAAAAAAGTAATTACAAGCAAAGATGCACTCGACTCTGTTACGAATTCAAGCGGGGGCTTGCGCGGGATGAGAAAAACGGAAGGCATGCGTAGCAAAATACCGTGCCTCGCCCACCCCTTCCTTCACCACTAAACAGCTCTAAATTAATCGTCTACTACGCAAGTCAAACCTCGTGGTGGATCATATCTCATATTCTGTGAGACTTATGTACTGTAACACTGCTGTCATTGACAGCTATCAAATGTTTATGATCAATAAATCAGAACTATCACCATCACATTACAGTTGTCTCAGTAATTCAAATGCAAAATGACAGAGATAACAGAGTGAATGATAGTTCAGAAACAGGCAACAAAAATTTTTTTAATTATGGATAATTTTGTACAGCCCGTGCAGGCATCGTTTTATTTTCACTGTCAGCTACTGTAGGTGAACCCCACACTTGAATACGTGCAATACGAAACTCTTGTATACGCACTCTAATTCACTTAATGCAATGATGCTGTTGTCATCTTTAATAAATATTAATTATTCAAGCAAACATAAATAAATATTATGTGATTGTTTGCTTGAATAATTCTCACTCACCACAACCACACTACCACTACTGTCACTAGATGTCAAATTTTCCTTCAATCACTTTTATCCCGACTGCACCCACAATGATACATATCATTTGAATGACTATATAAAAATTGTCATAATTTAATACTTTCTTTAAGTCTTTGTGGTGTCTCAACTGTGAATAGATTCATGAAATGGAGACTTCACTAGCATCTCAAACTTTATAAGGCATCCCTAACATAAGCAAAGGTTAGGATTACTCAATTTCTCATCTAACTAATCAAGTTAATATTAATTTTGTATTATTTAGAAGTCATTAATTGGTAGCCAAACTGTATAGAAAGATCTCGATTCTTCTCTTCAAATGTGAATTTGAGAGAGACTAAATGACAGATTATCATTAGCTATCTAAATATGTTATGTCAATGAGGGCTAATAATTTTCTGCTCACCAGATGTCGCTAGTTGACACTGAGGTAAAGTTTTTTGTTACACAATGTAATTTAATTGAGAAGTTGCTTTTTTAAATAAAAGTTTATCAGTTTCTAGAGTTTTATAATTATACACAAAACAATGCGTCAGTGGTTTGTTCTTTAATTTTTAGCATATTTTTAACTTTTTTTTTTAATTTTTCTACTTTTATGAATATCTGTGGTTTGGTTTATATATTTTTAATGTTATTAATATAAAATATAGCTAATAGTACAGAAAGAAACAATAACTTTTACATTTTCCGAACAAATTAACTTCCCCACTATGAAATCTGTCCAATATTATACCTCACTTTCTAGTGGCGCCGCCCTGGTGGCAGAAAAAGTCGTGGATGCCCTCATTGAACACAAATAATTTTATGGATTATATCGTTTTTAATTTTATCTATGTTTGTTATATATATGATAAAATCAAATGTGATAAAATCCTTAAAATTACTTTCATTAAGCAATATTTGTGTAAATATTATTTTGATATAAAGTACAGGCTATATATATCCTCTTTAATTTCTGAGAGGGTTTTAGGACAAGGATATGTCTACCGCACTACCCCATGCGTTTTCACACGGCGGACTTTCATAAATCATAAATTATGACTTCTCAACATATAATATAATGCATATAATAATCATTATGTTATGTCAAATCGGCAGTGCAAGAATTGTTCGTAAATTATTAAAGAATTCAATTACCCTAAGGAGATAACAAGGACTTCCTTTGAAAGAAATTGAAACATTATTGAAACTTATTTTTCTTTCTCAGCCTGTCAAAGTTCCAGCCTAACATAGGCTTCCCCCATTGATTACTGCATAGGGAAGGAATTTCTTGGAGCCTGGATATAACATAATGTCATTATTTTTAAGTGATTGGAGACATAGTGTCAAGTTTGAATAAAAAAAAACCTATATACCCATTGTGGACTATAAAGGGTTAGTGTCAAGTAAAATTTATCATTAATTCTAAACAATGACAGCAGGCTTGCCTTTCTAGAATTGTTAAAGCCAATAGAAAACAATAAAAATGAAAGAGAACGGTATATCACATGTGAGAGTTACAAAGAAATGACATTATAGTCATACGACTCCACATTGATTTCTTTTTCCGCAGTTATATTCCCAAGAGTACTTCGTAGTAATGTTCTTTGCAATGGTGATAATCCACGTCCATATTGAATTCATAATAAGAAACTTACAGACAAATGCAGATTTAAGTTAGCTGTTTCTCATTTACAATATTTTTATTCTGTATTTAGTCAGTCCTTAATGTCAGCTTCTTACAGCATAATAAAGTTATCTTAACTAAAATCGAGATCCTACAGATGGCTTAACTTCCAGATCCTGATAGAAAGATCCGGTTTAAGTAACAGAGGAGAACCCTACAATGTCTCTCTTTGAATTAGGGTAATTTCTATCAAAAGAGATGTTATATTTTTTAATTTTTTTTCTCCTACTCCATTACAATAAATCTTATAATAGAAATATACTCTAATTGGTGTGACGTTTTACATATACCTGCAACTTCTAGTGGAACCCGAAAAATTGTCAAACTACATACCGTTTCAGCCAAATTAGAGGCAAACAAAGACCTTTCTTATTCCATGCATTGGACAGCACACTTATTTCGAGTTGAAAACACTTGAAGTCTCGACAATTGGTACATGGTAACACTTATTGTATAGTATAGTAACACTGTTTAATATTTAATCAATAAATATTAAGTCGACGCACTGTTTCAGTCGCGACACTTTCACTTAAATGTCACTTGTCACTGTTAGCGATTCGTTCGCACGGTTTTGCGACGAAACTTGCACCATCATAATCGCAATGATGCGGTCGGGCTAACACCATTCTGGATTACCTGCAGACATAAAGAGGTCATTACAATATGTATCTACTAATACAAGTTGATGATGACTAGACAGGGACATTCAAGTAAAAAGTGACAAAGGACCACACAGTCCACTTGATGGTAAGTGAATACTGTGGTTCATTGACACATCTACATCTTTTCTTAATTAAGAATCAAAATGCCAATGATTTGTCAACCCTGAGAACAAAGATGGAACACCATATTAATCATAAACAAGTGATTTAAAAAAATTGTACTAAAACATTTAATATACTACGTTTCATATTCCTACATTGTCATCCCCGATTCTGAGCTATGTACAAAACTACAAGTCTCTAGCTCATCGGGAAGTGCTTGAAATTTGAGTTGCAAGATTCCATCCGGAACGACAGTCTGACAGACAGACAAACAAGAAAGTGACTTAATACAAACGTGGTAAAATATTCAGCAGTTCTCATCGTTCATCATATGAAATGCCTACATACACAGGTGGGTCAGACAGTATTGAGCCTGTAGATGTAATTAATAACGATGCTCGATGCTAGTTAACAATGACTTAAATGAAATTATCGTAACAAATTTACAGTTATAAGGTAAATATATCAATATAATGTGAGTAACACATTACAGCTCTGGAAGAAGCATGCACTGTTCACTCACGCGTTGCTTGCGTGAACAGTGGTAATGCTGCGTACAGACTAATGAAACGTAACATGCAATGTAATGTGAGAGGAACATTTCATCACCCCTTTGTGTTGCTTCGCTTTCAGCACCCTTTGTCTTGCAAGCGCGCAAGGCGTCCAGACTATGAAAATTTGTTATTGTGTTACATTGCATGATACATTACACTAATGTGGACGGCAAATTATTTCATTTAATATTTCGTTTTATGTTAAGTTAGTCGGTAAGTCTGTACGCAGCATAATAAATGCAGGAGACCTATGTTGAGTAATCTTGCTCTTGTGATGGGTTGTTTTATTGTTTACTAGCGATCCGCCCCAGCTTCGCATGGGTGATTTCTGAATCTCGACAACAACGCCACCTAACGGGTCCAATTGTGAATCGTTTAGATCATCCAGAGACCCACTCAAACAAACACAAAAAAAATTCTTCAAAATCAGTCGAGCCATTTTCGAGTTTTTGCGAGACTAAAGGACATCAATTGATTTTTATATATATAGTAGATATATATGGGTAGTTTTATATAGTTGTAGAAATCAACTATATAAAAATCATTTATTAATTAAAAAGAAAATGGTTGTGATTGTAGTAGATCCACGCTGCAGCTATAATATGGTTGTGGCATGAATGGGTTGACTTAATTAAGGAAGGACCACATTCTCACAGAATACCATTGTAAAATAGCAGCTTAACGCTGCTGTATTTTGTACAGTGAGTGTAGAGAACTGCAGATCCTTTTTGCCTCCAACTATGGAAGCAAGTTTATTTACGTCAAAAATAAATATGTAAGTTACCTAGTCGTAGAAGCGATCGCGATCCGGCGAGCCGCGGCGCTGAGCGGGCGCGGGCGCGGGCGCCGCAGCGGGCGCGGAAGCGGACGCGGAAGCGGAGGCGGGCGCGGCCGGCGAGCCGCCGCAGTTGAGGAAGTCCCACACGAGGATGGTGTCGTCGTGCGACGACGAAACTATCTGGAACTCGTCGAACTGCAGCCGGAACACTCGCCCCGTGTGCTCCTGCGGACAAATCGTTTTAAACTTCAATGGTAAGTGTTTTAGAGAGGATTGAGGATTTGTACCCCGGAGTCTTGGTCTGATTAACCATGTAACCGGACCAGTTTAAGAATATCCGCCACCCCATATCGTCCCGTGGGTGTCCTAAGAGGCGGCAGAGGGAAAATCAAGAGAAACGCGGCAGCGTCTTTCTAATAAAAACTAGAAAACAAACAGCTGTGGTTGCCAACCTGCCTGTGTAGAGTAACAACTATATCAAATATCTCCCATATGTGGTAATCTATGGGGAGTTGTACCACCAGTGCGGTTAAAGAATGTGATTGAAAATGGCGTCACCTCTATTCACTTCTCGCTCGCACACTGTCGCTATCTATACTCATACCAACCGGTAAAGACTGCAAAAAAAAAACGTTGCGATATGCGTTCTTGATGCGTTTGATAATTTCAGTCCCACTTATCATTGGAATCAATGATAACAACGAGTAATACCAGGAGTTACCTAGACTACATTTTATCCGAAAAATTTAGAGATTTTATTAAAATAGAAATATTGATAAGATGACATAAATAGTCTCGATTATCTAAGTCTAAATAAAGCCACATTTATAGATCCCACCCAGGCGAAGCCAGAACGGATCACTAAATGTTATTTTAAAATTAATATATATTAATATTAATATATATTATTATATTAATTAATATACCTACTTGTGTATACAATTATTTTCAAATATTTTCCCATTTAAAGAAAATTTCCAATTAATTGATAATATAACTTTATAACGATATACCGTTATTAGCGGGTTTGTTGTGCATGTTGACGGTACGGTATTTTTTTTCTTTTAATTTTGATGTAAAAAAATAAATATCTTTAAACATTTATGAGTCTGATAACAACCAGCAATAGGGATTATCCTGAGGATAAATGAAAACTTATTCAGAAAGATTTATATCATTTCGTTAGATATATTTTTCTGCCCGGCTAGCATGGGCTGGGGACAAAAAATGTATCCACCGATTATATCCACTGACAAGAGATAAAATTATCTTGTCCTTATGTAAAAGCACGGCAACAGGGATAAGTATATCCCCGTTTGACATAATGAGTAGCCATATATCCCCCGTTCGTAGCATGGAGCCAAATGAAAGATAAAAAATTATGCTTTTTTGACATTTCAAAGGGACAATTTTATCCTAGTTCATTGGACGTGGGTTTAATATATATAAATATATATAAAATATTCATACAATTTTTTTTATCTAAATCTAAGTCTATCTCCCATTTTATCTACTGTGGATATTATATCCACTGGTATGGATAAAACTAAGCGAGGGGATAAACATTTTCCTCTTTCCCCAGGGATAAAATTGTCTCCTGCATGCAATTCACACATACATACAGGTGAAGCTAGTAAGTGTGTTAGAAAGCAAAAACATAAGGAATTGAATAAAACTACCTACTTTTACGGATTTTATCGGGTTTAATTATACTTATTTTTAATTCCCGACGTTTCGGGTATTTTTCAAGACACAGTGAGTTCATTCAGCGTAGATCGGGCCAAAAGTAATAATTAAAAACCGGAAGATACTCCGGGTTAAGGTGAAACATACGGTCTGCTCTCGGCCATATTCCCGCGAGATGGCGCTGAAGTCATTATTTTTTAGTTTATTTGGGTTTTTGTGTAATTGGAACATTATTAAGTCGTAGAAGTAGCTACCGCGGTACTCGGACATTATACTTTATTGTACTAGGTCATATAATTGCCTCAAAATCCACACAATTCGACACAAAACCCTAAAATAACATCTGTCATTGAATATAGTGTCGTTTACACACACAGACGTGGGTGAATTCCTAGTCCCTACGTTTACGAAGATTGAACACTAGATGGCGTGAATGAAAAAAATGTTTTTCTTTTTTCTGTATGGGTAGGCAGAACTACAGAACGCCATCTGCTACGATATAATATATTATGTATGATTCATCATCTGCCTAGCCTTTATCCCAACTATATTGGGGTTGGCTCCCAGTCAAACCGGATTCAGCTGAATATCAGTATTTTACGATTATGTTATAAAAATAAAAGTTATATTTGTAGGCGTAAACTATTTCAATAATAATTTTGGGAAATAAATTATGTCAACACTAAGAACAATAAAACGCAGTTTTATTTTAATACCTTACACTATTGAAATTATTGATCAAAACAAGTATTTAAAGTAACACGCCCGATACATGATTAATTTGCAAATTAACCAATTATTACAAAAATTTGACATTAAATAACACGTAAGAAACTATTCATAAACAAGAAATAACAAATCTAAAACACGATTTAGTATGCGATAATAACCAGGAAGGTCAAAAAATATTTCCTAATTTCAAAGCAGTCAAATTTCATTGGTGCCGGCAGGGATCGAACCCGGATTGCTCGCGTAGTGCGAAATTTACAGCGAGCGCTATCCACCTGAGCTACCACGGATCGTAGACATATTTACCAATTTTTAAACGTTATACTTACATTTATTTCTATTCTATTTTTATATAGTTTAATATTTATTATAATGTTATTAATAAATAAATAATTATTAATGTAATAATCATAATAAAACAAAATTAATAATAAATACATTATTTTCATGTTATTCAAGGACCAATCAACTAAAAAAAATCCAGGACTGTAGTCCGTAGCAAACGATACGACGCGACCTTGAGCTTGGTACTACAACAAAATAAAACAAAGTAATAATAATTTGTGTCTGTCTGAAACTGTTTGCAAAATTAATTTTGTGACTACTTTGGTGGCTTACCGATTTATAATTTTATTTATTGTTGACCAAAAAATATTCAAACAAATTAAAATACGAAACACTGACTTTGTAGTTTTGTACTCAACACCGACACATATGACGTAGGTAATTAGTATTGTGACTAGATTTAAAATCACGGGCCAAATTCCTGTTTCTAATACCACTGAAAATAAAATTGCGTAGATGTGGCGGCGCTGTCGTCGCGCCACAAGCGAAATACATCGAAGCCTAAATCGCGCTATCAAAGTTCCGAATTAAAAACAGTATATATACAATAGCTCCTTCTCCACCACTTAAACCTATTCCTAATCCCACCTACTCCACTTCCAAATAGCAGCCCATCGTCAACAACTGCGTGCAAATCAACTCGTTCTGGGCGCAGAGTACATTTTCCAGATTATTATCGCCCGTAGACGGTCTCTGGAGGAGTGATGTGGCGACTCACATTTATTTATTTTATTTAAAGAAATAATAATTATTCCACAGATATGTATGTATAAAATTTAATATTATTATTATAATATTTATCTTGTTTATATATCTACAATACAATTACAATCACACACATATATATTATACTAATTCTATTTATTGTAGTACATTTTATTTTAGTAAAAAAAAACACTGTGGCGGGTGGAAGGAAAGGAGATCTCCCGCCGGGCAAGTTGATCGGCCCGGGAGCGGCCAACGCTCCGAGTGGTAGTTCAGAGTAAAGCTGTAGCAAACCGTATGTATTCGGTACTGAGTAACGGGTACGCCATCTAGTACCGAGTAACGAAACGTTACTCACGAATGCATTTCGTTACTCGCATTTTTCGTAT
The DNA here is from genome assembly GCA_029286625.1 of Parnassius orleans. Lineage (NCBI taxonomy): Eukaryota > Metazoa > Arthropoda > Insecta > Lepidoptera > Papilionidae > Parnassius > Parnassius orleans. The sequence continues at coordinate 26,699 of JAGSMP010000237.1, read as the reverse complement.
TATGGGTACCTACACTGTTTCAGTTCATGCAAGTACCGTTGATGCGTGTATTGACACACCTACAAATAATTTTCGACACCTATTTGTTGCTTTCTCATTATAATCGATGCATAATGGATTGCGATGTTATTGTGATATAACATAAGCTCACGGTTAAAATTTTCAAATTAGTAAATCCATTGCAAATTTAGTAGATTCCGTCAACAGTTCACTTGTAGTTCTACACTTTACCTATTAAATCAAATTAAATTTAGAATAACTTAAACCTATAAGTCTGGTTCAAAATACGGAAAAGTGAAAAATGCACCTTACCCTTACGCAGCTTGGTATGTAATGTTTAAGTATGTTTTCACAAATTACGAATGTTGCGACGCCGTGACGTCATACTGTACGCGTACGCAATACGACTTGATTCGACGCTCTAACATAACATAGCATGTTATGAGGTATCAGAAGTAACGAGTAACGTAACGATACGATAGTAACGGGTACTAATTGTTATAGTAACGAATACATACGGGTACGCTTTTTCGTTACTTTTACACCTCTAGTTCGGAGCTATTGTATATATACTGTTTTTAATTCGGAACTTTGATAGCGATTTAGGCTTCGATGTATTTCGCTTGTGGCGCGACGACAGCGCCGCCACATACTTATTTTGAATAATTTATTATTATACTTACAATAAATTGCAATATATTCTATTATATTGGAATCAAATACATAAGAGAAATATTGCAAATTGAATCAATGAAAATCATACAAAAATATATAACACGCAAGAAATTCCGCGCGCAAATCCTATCCGCGTGACAATCGAGAATTACTTCAGAATGTATTTTATTACAGTCAAACAAGCGAACGAAGTTTGGCAACGTTTTATCTTCTTTCAGCGTAGTGCATGTAGGTCAAGGTTAGGAAGAGCGGCACTTTGCACGAATAATGGTTGCCAAGCAACAGAAATAAAATTGTTTACATTGCCGTCAAAGGTCGTCAGTTTTGTTATTTTTTTTTTTAATGAACGGTAGGAAAGGAAATAAATCAATTTTACATTATAAGATATTGATTTATAAGAATTATCATATCGTCTGCACGCCATCTAGCGTGCCAATGTCTAAACTATCCCTTTGGCGCTTTTGCTTGTCAAAGTTGTCAAAAGTCATTAAGTCACCACACTAAACAAACAAACTATACTAAGTGTCAAAATTTCCTAGATTTCACTATTGTTTTCTTATTATATACTGTAAGTTCTTTCCTAAAAGGTCAACCGCGTGCACATTTCAGTGTAGAAAAGTGATAAAATGATTAGTTTTAAACAAATAGTGTCTGTGTTTAGCGTATATTTCCAGACAAAAATGTATGGACGGGCTATCGGAGCATCCACCTTAACTCTGACATCGGGATGTCAATCACCTCAGTCCCCGTGACCATGGGTGCTGGAAATCACCCGAAACGTCGGGAATTAAAAATAAGTACATATAATTAAACGCGATAAAATCCGTAAAAGTAGTTTTATTCAAAGTGTAGTGTTCGCGTAAATATAAGAAAACATTATATTATAAACTTCATACGTCGCAGAGCCATGCTGCAGCTAGATATCTGGTATAGTTGTAGCAAAACGCTCTCACAGAATACCAGCGTGAAATAGCAGTTGAACGCAGCTGTGTTTCGTATGGTGAGTGTAGAGAACCGGAGACCCTTTTACTGGAAGCGAGGCATTCCATCTTAGTCCTCACGGGTGACAACGCAACTGCATTTTGATTCGTAATCGAGGATAGATGTAGATGTCTATGGGCCACAGCAACCGCTTACCATCAGGTGGACTGTGTGTTCGTTTGTCACACTTATCCTATAAAAAAAAAAAACAAAAGCAATGTTGGTTAAAACCAGTCAGCACTCACTACGAGGGTGCGCAGACACAGGTCCTGGTGCGGCGTGCGCACGTCCAGCGCGGCGCGCAGGTCCCACACCTTGATCTTGCCGTCGTACGCACCGCTCACTATCCGCTTGTTGTCGAACCTGGAAAATCATCATCAATAGTAGATTTTTATTTTATAGAAAATGGGTGACAAAAGCGAGCGCACAGTCCACCTGATGGTATGTGGTTGCTGTGGCCCATAGACATCTACATCTATCCTCGATTAAGAATCAAAATGCAGATGCGTTGACACCCCTGACAAAGATGGAATGCCTCATTTCCAGTAAAAAAGGGTGGACGTGGTAGAGCTCTACCACGTCAAAATAGGGGTCTCGTTAGTTACCCTTTGGGTACAGAACCCTAAAAAAGGATAATAAATGTCTTCTCACCGTATACAACGCACTAGCTCCTCGTGACCTTCCAGCACTCGTATGCATTGCCCACACTCGATGTCCCACAACCGAATGGTGTTGTCCGATGAGCCTGAGACCACTAGACGGTCTCTATACTGCAGACACGCTATGCCACGTTTGTGCCCGTTCAGTGTACGTACGAATTCGCATGAAGACGTATTCCACACCTGGAATAGTGTAAATGAGAGGGTGAAAATATTATCAGAACATAAACTACATTACAATATTTTCCCTGGGTAGTCATCAGTTTCGACTAAAGACAAGTGGTAAAATTAATAAATTTTGTACAACCAACTTCAATATAAATAAAATGAGAACATCATCAATGTGGTCGAAGTCAATTAAATACGCATTATTAAGGATAACTCAAAAACTACTGGTCAGATCTTGATCAAATTTATATGGGATCACATGAGAAGCACCAGCTTTCAAATAAAAAAAACAATCATCAAAATCAGCTTACCTAGAAAAAGTTCTGCGGTAACACATATAAAAAATAAGCAGTCGAATCTAGTACCTCCCCCTTTTTTGAAGTCGGTTAAAATGTACAAAAATAGTAAGACCAGACGTAAAATGCCCAAACCGGTGACAGAAACCAGCGTTAAAGGTAAACCATTTCATTCAAGCATCTTTCGACCTTTTTGTTCCAGGTTGGTTGTCAGTATGCATGGGTCGAGCTCATGTTCTGGTCTGTTTGAGGTCATATTCACGCAATATATTTGTTGTTTATTCTGTCGAAACGATAGTACATAGCTACGATCAAACAGGTAGCGCTGTAGTCAAGTTATTAACAAAGAGGTAAAATTAATAATTTTGTCCAACCGACTTGAATATAAATAAAATGAGAACATCATCAATGTGTAACACACATGAAAAATAGTTGAATTGCGGACCTCCTCTTTTTTTGAAGTCGGTTGAAAATGACTCAATATCATAATATACACATTAAGTGCCAAAAAACCCAAGAAAATTGGACCCGATAGGTGACTCTGTAGTCGGTTTTGAATAAATTACACCACAAAATGTCCAGATTGATATACAAAATGTTCAGAGTGAAACTCATCGAGTTGCCCACAGACCCACAGAAAAGGGCAGTACAATGTGTGAAAATAAAAATCCTTCAAACTCTATAGAGCACAATTAACAGAATCAGGGGTTACTTTGCGGAAACCCACTACATTAAAGATGTTAAAAATGAATCAGTTAAGATCCGCGTAATAAAATAAGATGATGTGTCTTACCTAGTTTGAAGAACGGGAGGTGCCCTCTCTCAAGTGTGTGCACTCTGTCAAGTTTATTCAGTAGTAGTGTTGTGAGTAGTGGTGACGGGATTAGTGGTGACGAGGTTAGTGGTGAAGGGTTATAGTGGTGACGGGATTAGTGGTGACGGGAATAGTGGTTACGGGATTAGTGGTGACGGGATTAGTGGTGACGGGATTAGTGGTTACGGGATTAGTGGTGACAGGATAGTATTAATAGTGATAGTGCACGCAATTAAGGGAGGGCGGGAGGTTCTCTTCAAACTCTCTTAATAAATAATTTTTAACATCTACTATGGGATGTAGACAGTAACAATGTACAGGGTAATTTAGCAATAACCGGCCTTTGCTGAGAAGGTTCAGAATAAGTAATATAGGCAAATGGTGAAGAAAAATTTATTTAAACAAAAATTTTTTAAATTCAAAATGCGTGGTGATGCATTATTTTAACAAATTTTACTGCGCACGCACACATTCGTAAGGGTCGATCGGTAGGCAAAAATGTTATCGCCCATAAATCACATTCAATTTGGGATAATTTCAAATAAAAGTAGAAGCCTTACTTACTCATATTTTCAAAAACTGCAATAACGGTATAACATTATTTATATATTTGAACTTAAGTTTAAAATTTGGCTACTCTTTGAAAAATAACCCTGTATTTTCAGAATCGTGAACAGATAGCAAACTGACCTTAATAGTGCGGTCCCCACTAGCACTGACTATGTACTTCTCATCAAAGTCCACGACGTTGACGGCTGCTCTGTGCCCGACCAGGACTCGTCGCAGCATGATCTCAGTAGTGGACGTCATATCCCATACTGCTATTGATCTATCCTGGAATTGATTTAATATTAATAACATTTAATTCCATAGGCCACAAATCAACGAAACAATACATATTTAAATAGCCATTAAGTGTAATTTTAATTATTTTTTTGTACCGAGACAATTATTATGATTTTCGTTTCTGCCTTCACACAACTCTTGTTCATATGTTCAATTGTTTTTATAGGATAAGGGTGACAAGCGAGCACACTGTCCACCTGATGGTAAGTGATTGCTGTGGCCCATAGACATCTACATTTATCTTCATTTGCGAATCAAAATGCAGATGCGTTGTCAGCCGTGAGGACTAAGAGGGAATGCCTCTTTTCCAGTAAAAAGGGTCACCGGTTCTCTACACTCACCATACGAAACACAGCAGCATTAAGCCGACCATTTGTGCTACAACTATACAATTAATATAGTTGCAGCATGGCTCTACCACGTATGATTATTATTGAATAATTTTGTTTTTGCGCTATAATTACGTCTTCCAATTAGCCTTTTCCAATAGCATATATAACAGATTATAAAATAAAACAATATGTTTCTTGAATATAAGAACCAGTCATTAGGCAAGCAGGAGTCCAATATTACCAAGAATTATTAACTACTAGTTAGTCAGGCAGACGTTGTACTGCTCTTTTCGACGACCATGTCTTCCTATAAAAAATCCTTAAAAATGCAATAAAAAATATTGAGGGTTACTTATCGGGATATAAACTAAGCTGCACACTGCAATATTTTTCATTAAAATCAATTCAGTAGTTTAGGAGTTCATCGCAGACAAACAATGTGACACGTAATTTATATATATATATAAAGGTTTATGTAAGAGCAAACTATTCAAACTCACCTTACTACAAGTAACCATCATGCCATTGCAGAATCTGAGATGCAGCACGGCCTCACAGTGGTGTATGAGAGTGTTCAACATCGCTCCCGTATTGACATCCCACACTCTGACTGTGCTGTCCGATGAGCCAGAGATTATCGCTCGCTCGTCGTACTGGAGGCAGAGTACTGAGCCTGTGTGGCCTTGCAGTTCCTGGAGGAAGATGATAATTGGTTCTAAAGTAAAATCATTTATTATAATTTATTTAATATAAAAGTTAAAGTTACATCCCACTGCTGGGCACAGGCCTCTTCTCTTTTCTGAGATGGTTTTAGGGCAAAGAAGTGTCGCCGCGCTGCCCTAATGCATGTTGGCGAACTTCACATGTCTTCGAATATATACATTTTTTTTATTTCTCAGACATGCAGGTTTCCTCACGATGTTTTCCATCACCACTTCTTCCGAGCATTTGGTAAATCAGCACTTAAAATTGCAATTAAAATTTTAATTGATGCCGGGGGGTATCTAACCCGCGTTGCTCGCGTAATGTGAAATTTACAGCAAGCGCTGGGGTCCCTGAGCTACCACGGCTCAGGAGCTAAGTGCTCATGGTCATTAAATCAGAAACTTTTTTATTCAATATAGATTATAAACAGTACTTATTGAATGTCCTGGAAAGAACCATCAAGAAAACCAGCGAGACTTTAAAAAAAATTACAGCTTACAATCATGTTTGTTACACAATTAACAACAAAACAAATGAGAAATAGCTTGGTAGCGATCACCTCAATCCCAGGGGTTATCATCCATAAATTCCTTAATATTATAATAACCCTTTTTATATAAATTTGTTTAATAAAGTTTTTGAACTTTGAGCAGGTCAAATTTTGTATATTTTCTGAGATTTTGTTGTAAAGCATATACATTGCTCCAAGAATAAATTACTGACTCTGTGGAGTCGAGTAACTGGTTCTACTACACTGATACTACTGGTACTAAATACCGTCTGGTACCTGCTAAACCTTCTTAAGGTGGTAGATATATTTAAAAAAGCATACCTTAACACACTGCAATGTTTTTCTATCCCAAATCTTGATAGTGTTATCCCTAAGCCCTGATACAATCTTGTTGTCATCATACTGTAAGCAATAGACGCCTTTGGAGTTCTCAGATCGACAGTTTATCCTCTGAAAAATAAAAGAAGAATTATAAGTGATAGCAGCGTAAAATAGCACAATAATGCTGTTGTATTTCATAAAGTAAATGATGGGATTCGGAGAGGCTTTTTACTGGTGATAGGGTGTCTCATCAAAGTCCCTAGGGATGACAACACATCTACATTTTGACTCTTTTTAATTGAATCAGGTGCACTATGTGCTCATTTTTCACCCTTATTCTAGAAAAAAGTCTTTTCCCTTGCCTATGGGTTGCTTAAGGGAGTTTTTTGATGTATTTTGTTCTAATGTTTTGCAATATCTACTAATTATTCTTTACGTGCTTCCCGAACACCACCAACTTCTTGACTCCGGGCGTTATGTATTGGTAAAAAGGCTTAACTGTTTTTGCGTGCTGGCTCCATGCTGCAGCTGTATCACTGGTATAGTTGTAGAACGAATGGGTCGGCTCGACCAGGGAGGGACCACGCTCTCACAGAATACGAGCATAAAATAGCAGCTTTACGCTGCTGTGTTTCGTATGGTGAGTGTAGAGAACCGGAAACCCTTTTTACTGGAAATGACGCATACCATCTTAATCCTGAGGGGAGACAACGCATCTGCATTTTGATCCTTAATCGAGGATTGTTGTAGATGTCTATGAGCCACAGCATCCATTTACCAGCAGGTGGACTGTGTGTACATTTGTCACCCTTATCCTATAAAAAAAAACATCGTCCATATATCTGCGCATACATGCTCGTGGGTAAATCATAGTCTTAATTTGGCCCATCTTTAATATATTGCCAATTTAATTTAATGATAAATAGAAAAATATTCGCTATGTGGGGATTAAGAGAATACTATATTATCATCCCACTCCATGTCATTATCATCATTACAGCCCTTCCAAGTCTACTGCTGTACATAGGCCTCCCTAAAATAGTCCCCCACAAAGCACGGTCTCTTGGGGGGATGTTTTCCATAGTTGCCACGCTTGGCAAAACTGCAGTTTTTTATTGTAATTTTGTTGTTAACAGAAAGATGTTGCTGCCATCTCCTGCCTCAGTTTCCCTCGTAAGAGGCGCTCTTACGACACCCACCGGAAGATATGGGGTAGTGGGTATTCTTACACCGCCACTACACCGTTACGTTGTGTCGTGAATTATACAATTATCTCGATATTATCACTATTGTCCTTTACAGCTAAACACATTATATATCAGCTCAGCTACAATTGCAATACTCCGTCGTGCTTCTTTTGACTACTCACCAGCCCCTCCTCTCGGCGAGTCCCCGCCACAGTGAGTCAGTCCGCACTTTCCTCTCGACCAACTTCTTCCACAGCATACCCTCGGAGATGACACGCTGCCACTCACGGCACACCAGCTCCGCGGCACACAACGAATTTGCGTCCAAATATGACAGGATGTTTTCTGCCACGTGGTCTAGACCTTTTTCTATATAAAAAAATAAGCATTTTATGTATTAATGTCCCTATGGACATGGATGTTACACATAACTTTTGTCTTGTCCATTTTAAGACCCATCCTTTTTTATATAAGAGAGGGCAAACGAGCATGCGGCTCACCTGATGGTAAGTAACTACTGCCGCTTATGAACAACTGTAACACCAGGAGAATTGCAGGTATGACTGTAACCCAGGAGAATTGCAGGTTCGAAGCCGGCCTTTTATAAAAGAGTAGGCCCTTTTCTTGAAGGTCCCTAAGTCGGTCCGGTAAAATCGCTGGTGGTAGTAGTTTCCACAAGGAAGTTGTGCGAGGATAAAACTGGTAAATCACACAGTGGTGGACCGCCAATCACCCAGATGTCATGGTGAACATAGTTCAACAGATCAGTAAATTGAAATGGCAATGAGCTGGCATATTTTTATATAATAAGGGTGACAAATGAGCACACAGTCTACCTGATAGTACTTGGATGCTGGAGCTCATAGACATCTACATCTATCCTCTATCGATTAAGAAACAATATGCAGATGAGTTGTCACCCATGAGGACTAAGATGGAATGCCGCGTTTCCAGTAAAAAGGGTCCCCGGTTCTCTACACTCACCATACGAAACGCAGTAGCATTAAGTTTTTTCATTACGCTGATATTCTGTGAGAGCGTGATACTTCCCCGGTCGAGCCGACCCATTTGTGCTACAACCATGTATAAGGGTACACACTGTTATATGTCGTATGTATAACATACTTTGTAAAAAAGGTAGAGCTGGATTTCTTGGTGGTTCATCCTATGACAGAGGGTTTTTCCAAATCAATGGTAAAGTAAAAAATGACTTTCAATAAGAATTATTTATAACCTTAAAAATTATTTTATTCTATTTGAATAATTATAGGCAACTTACTTGGTAACATACTGATGAAATCCCTTTGAAGCATTGGTTTGAGGTATGCATTGATGTGACCATGCTGATAATGGCACATCCGTGCTAGTAGCTGCTCCACAAACTCCACCTGACATACAGAATGCAGTGTTATCATGATCATCATCATTACAGCCTATCAAAGTCCACTGCTGGACATAAGCCTCCCCGTAGATTGCCTTATAGGGCGGGGGGATATTTGCCATAGTTGCCGTGCGAATCAGTCGCATCTTACTACACCCACAGGATGATATAGGGTAATGGATTCTCATACCCTGCCACTATACACTGTGTATAAACAATAATATTAGATACATTATATGCCCACAAAACCATCGAAAAAAATGTTCCGAACCCAGCTGTTCCAGCAGCTTTTTACTTACATTTCACTACATTGCCAGTCTATTGTCGTCCTTTTCTGTAAGGTTACGTAATCATGTATGTCATATTTGTTAGCCAAAGGATTAAATTTAATAAAACATAATAAAATGAAGTGTGAACTTAGTGGCTAATTGAACACTTTTCGAAGCTTCAGTTTTGGCATGCTAGTAACGTATCTAACCTTTTATATACATATATATAAAGAATGTGTATAACATGTAAAATCTTGCGACAAATATTAGAAACCTGCAATTCTTATATGTGTAATTACATATACTTAGAATAGTCGGCATTCATGAGCCTTTTTTAGGGATCGGGTGTACGAAAGCTGTCTTCCATGATTTCGGGACTACGTCTAGGGAGTAGGAGAACCGGAAAAGACGCGTTAAAACCGGTGCCAACTCTGGAGCACACGTCTTCAGCACAATAGGAGGGACGCCATCAGGCCCACTCGACTTGTTGACGTCCAGGGAGAGGAGTGCTCTGCGCACCGAGCGTTGGGTAAACATGGAACACTCACAACGCAGGATGGTCGGCGGTGTGTTCCTCCCGTAATTAAGAGTCGAGTTGGACACAAAGAGAGAGCCCAGCAGATCGGCTTTGTCCTTTGCGGCATTGGCCAGTCAGTCGTCCTCCCTGTGTCCAAGACGATTTTTTTATGCCGCTGCTAGATGGAAAATATCCCCTTATGTACGATGGTCTTCACTTTCACTCCCCGACACCAAACTGGATTACTATCCAGTAAAAATACGAGGTTGTCTTATTGCTGACATAATAATTACCACTACCGACAACTAAACGGTCAGCGCGTCACTACCCCTCTCTTTAGCGCAACAGTTTGCTTCATTTTTAATAATGTATATAGCAAGGGAGTGGAATTTGTCGCCGTCGGTCTTTTCATACAATTACAATCTGGGTGTGTTTAGGCAAGAGTGAATAGGTCATTACAATTATACACTAAGACAGTGCAATTTGGCGCCATCTAAGACTCTATCATTTATCACCAAGTGGAATTATCAAGAACTGACTTATTATAGTTAAAAAATATAATATGCAATACTGTTGACTTGACCAGGGAAGGACAACACTCTCACAGAATACCAGCATAATGCTACTATGTTTCATATTGCAAGTGTCGAAAACCGGAGACCGCTTTTACTGATAATGAGGCTTTTATCTTAGTCTGCAGTCGTATATTGATTCTTAATCAAGGATAGATGTAGGTTTGCTGTAGGACAAATGGACTTCAGCATTGACTCACTATCAGGTGGACTGTGGTTTCGTTTATCACTTTTATCCTAAACAAATATGTCAAAGCGAAAATGCAATAAATATTTGTCTTTAAAAAATCTTATGGACATTTCTCTTAGTCAACTGTGAGACACCGAATACACAAGGGTCTAGAGTTCTGAGTAATTTATGCCATAGCTTGGATCTTTAAGCATACAATAGCAGTCAGACGATCAACATTGACTGTCAGACCGCAACTGCAAAGAGCAATAACAAACATGGAATGTGGGTGGCACCTGACGTGCCTTTATCACGCCTTTTAATCACCAGTCGTAAGAGTGACTGCAAATCATGTGGGTTCGAATCCAGGATCAGGCCAAAATCAGTATTCAAGAAATTTTGAGTAGCAGCCCGGAGTCAGTAATTTGGCTGTGTTTCACTCCCGTGTCTGGAATGCACGTAAAGCCGTTGGTCTCGCGACTAATCTCTCTGGTCATGTCAGGTTGGCATCCAATCGAAATATTAGAGTTGGAGAATAGAGAGTTCACATGTGTTGTCACAGGAAGTTAACAAATAAAGCCGTCTGTCCTGCGTCTGATCTCTCTCCAGTCGTGTTGGATTGGAGCGAAGGAATAGAGAGTGCATCTGTGTTTGCGCACACACTCGTGCAATATAACCCTGTATTGCGCAGATGGCTAGTCTCCGTAGAGACTGGCCGCCGTGATCAAAATTCGGGAGGACATTATTATTATAAATTAAAGTATGTCACTAAGATGTTACCTGGTCTGTTTCGTTCCATCTTGAAAATAAATTCAGACACGTATTCCTCTCGGCCACGTAGGCGGCGCCGCTGGGCGCGGGCCGTATGCCCGTGTCCAGCGACGTTAGAGAGGTCACCTGAAAAATCATCTATACTTAAATTACAAAAATATTAATACTTTCTTATATTGTGAATAAAACTACTTTTACGGATTTCGATAAAATATGTTTAACTTAAAAAAAAAACTCCAGGCCCCGATCACAGGGAGGCTGAGGTGTTTCACGTCCCGAGTTATTCTACAGTACCTTCAGCTTTAAATGATTAATTTTGGTCCCATCTACACATAATGAGTTTACTTTATTCTTGTTGTCTTGTAGTGGTATACTCGGGTTTGGATTTAATTTTTTTAATTACAGGATCAAAGCAGGTAGTAGTACCTAGTTGCCAGGATTCATCATTTTGTTAAACAGTTTACCAAAGAAGGTCTTTTAAAAGTTTCAGTTCAGAAAAATCTATAAATGAGGTATACACACATCATAAAAGAGAATGAGTGAAGAGTTTTGAAGATCTTAAAATAAATGTATAGTCAATGTACCTACGATTTTTTTTTTAATTAATTTCAGCGTACTGCCTTATAGGGGATATTTGTAATAGGTGCCACACCAGGCAGGTTGGCAATCACAGTTTTTTATTATTTTAAGATGTTATTAGGAACATGCAGTTGCCCATCTCCTGTTGCCTCTCACAACATCCACGGGATGACATGGGATAGCGAATCTCTTTTTTTATAGGATAAGGGTGACAAACGAGCACACAGTCCACCTGATAGTAAATGGTTGCTGTGGCCCATAGACATCTACATCTATCCTCGATTACGAATCAACAATGCAGACACGTAGTCACCCGTGAGGACTAAGTTGGAATGCCTCGTTTTCAGTAAAATGAGTCTCTGGTTCTCTACACCCACCATACGAAACACAGCAGCGTTGAGCTACTATTTTACGCTGGTATTCTGTGAGAGAGTGGTCCTTCCCCGGTCGAGCCGACCCATTCCTACAACTACACTACTAATATAGCTGCAGCATGGTTCTAAAAAGTAAAAAATCTTACGTCGTCACTACACAAGGCGTAAGAAAATAATTGTTTTGTATAAGTTTTTTTATTTTTATTGTGTGAACTACATACACTAATGATGAATATATGTCTCATTATTTGTTGTAGTGATTAAATAATCGCGAAGATCGTGAGCCTATATAAGTCGTATAATAGATTGTTAAGAAGTATATAATATGTATGTATCTATAACTAGGTACGTTACTACACCATCGTGAAGTACGGCAGCTGTAAGCGTTGTTCAGTTTGCAATTTGTCTGCCATTGTGAGATAAATGTTTGTACGTAAATCACCTATAACCTGAGTTTACTAAATAATAAAGTTTTTCATAGTTCTAACAATCTTTGCTTTCAATTCACTGACCCAATATTATTGATAAGAAGAATGTATCTTTTGCAAGTAAATGCAACAGAAACACTTAGAAACTGTATTTAGTTTTCAAGATTTCTCAGGCTTTTATACTAGTTATAATAATATAATATATAATATAATAAATCCTTTATTTCGACCAACAATAGTCATAGATTGTTAGTAAAACTTACTTAGCCTAATGTTAGTATAAATTAAAATGAAGTTAATATTAAAATGTTAGTTAAAATAGTACTTATCCTATATTAGTAGCTTAACCTACCCCAGTCTCACATAGCGAACTCCAGGTGGAATTCTCCTGGTGCTGGTGTGTGCACCATTCAAGCCCTCCAGGCGGGCTATCCAGCTTCACAGCCAATGTGCTGAGAAGGGTGTTGGAGCTGCTCAATAGCCTGCTCATCATGGACGCGGCACGCTTGCGCATGATCGCGTAGAAGTCGTCCACACGAGCATCCGCAAACATAGTCGACGCACTGCAGTGTGGAGGTTTCTCAACATCACCCTCAGCACATTGTTGTACTGAACACGCAGAGCACTGTAGGCCCGCCGCGTATAGTTTGTCCACAGACTGCACGTGTAAAAGGATTGGCAATACGCCTTGAACAAAGTTAACTTGACTTGAGTCGTACTACGTGCAAATCTGCGAGCCAACATATTGCCCTGGACCGACAGCGCTCGGCGCTCTCTTTCAATGTCACTGTCATCATCCAGGCGTTCAGTTACAATATGTCCGAGGTACTTAAACTCAGCCACTTGTCTCAAAGGAATCCCACATAGTTGGATCGTGGTGTGAAATCAAGTGGTTTGTTTTACCTCTAAAGACAATAAATTCACTCTTTTTTGAGTTGTAACTGAGTCCAGTCTCCTCGGCATATGCTTCACAAATTTTCAACAGCTTTCGAAGCCCGCTGACTGAGGGGCTCAACAGAACCATGTCGTCCGCGTAACTAAAATTATTCATGGATACACCGTCTATTGAGCAACCGACACCTGCTCTGCTGAGCCTCTCAATCAGTCTGTTAACATAAAGATTAAACAGCCTGGGTGACGTCAGCCCTCCCTGCCTCACTCCGCACCCTAGTTTGTAGGGATCACTTAAGGTGTTACCCCATCTAACTGTGTTAGTCTGGTTACCGTACCAATATTCCAACAGTGAAACCAACTCTGGTCTCAAGCTACTTTCCCGTTTTAATTTTTGCCATAAGATTTTATAAGACACTCGGTGAAGGCTTTAGACAAATCCAGGAAACACGCATAAACCTGAGTCTTCCTGTCCGTGTAGTTGCGCTCTCCGTTGATAGTTCAGGCCTAAACCCGAACTGAGCATCATGTAACTTAACTGCCTTACTTAACTGTGTATCAAGCAGACTGTCCAGAACCTTAGCCGAGATGGTCGCCAGGATATCAGCCTGTAGTTGGTTTCATCCACTGCATCGCCCGTCCTATTCTTAAGGATAGGCACGACCACTGTCATCATCACTGTATCAGGTAAGCAACCATGACCAACACATAGGTTGTAGAGCAACTTAAGGACTCTGTGAAGGTGCACACCGCATATCTGAGGTGTTCGACGCTGAGGCCATCGTGACCTGGTGATTTCACGCTTCATATTGTTTATTGCTGATTTAACTTCATCGATTGTGAAGCGAGCGGCTACCCCCATATTCACACTGTCCCCAGTGTCACTGTCATTTAAAATACAATTGCTTGCACGGTTCCACCTTAAACTGCGACTTGAACAAGTTCGCTATATTCGACACCCACTCACGCCCCCACTTGAGCTGAGAGACTCGACCTTGCATTCAGTCTATTCATGCTGCCAGAACTTACCAAATTGCTTAGCCTCACACGAGGATGCCAGAATATCCATTTTAATTTGTTCTTCATTATCCTGGCACCACTTGAGTTTGCTTTTGAAAGCTTTACGTGACTCTTTCATATCCTCGTATGCTGCCCCATACGTTGGCTTTCCAACACATACCCATGACTGAAAACAAAGACGAGCTCTGGCGTGAGCCGGCCTCACATGCCTATTCCATCCCACTATCTGTCGCTTTTTGTTACGCTGTACATTCTTATGACTATAAATTGCAGCATCCTGCAATATACCTATGATATTCTCGTACAATTTATTTATAATTAATTTATGTTCAGATTTATCACAGAATTTATCACAACAATTATTTAACTCTACAGGAAAATCTACTAATCTTAATTTATTATTACAATATTCTGTATAAAGTTTAATTATAAAGGAATACACTTTAGAAAATATCAACTAGAACAAAAAGCCTTGCTGACTTCAGGTCGTCACTTCATCTAGTGGGGGCCGCCATACACTTCGCCCACCTGTACGAGGCTACCACTCGAGAACCTTTTTTCTTATATATATATATAGGTTCTTCGAGCTATATGGCCGGCCCATTGCCACTTCAACTTATTAATCCGTTGGGCTATGTCGGTCTCTCTGGTTCTACTGCGAGGAGCATAGTGTGGCAGGGTCATATAACATGTAGGTACAGTCACAGAATAAATAATAGTACTACGTAGTACAGTCGAGTCGCGTTATGAATCCGCCATGGGGGAGGTGTCCTACGCGAATACGTGAAGACAAACAGGTTGCAATTAGTTAGCGCCACTACAAATTTTGCTTGACGTGTACTGTCTCGGTTTGAATGTGAATGTGGTAGCAGTACAGCTGGCGTTCATTATTTACTGTTTAGGTATTCATTGTGCTTCACATGATTTATTTATTTTATTATTTTATATTTGATGATATGTAATTTGTCGAATTACAAATTACTCTTTATCAATAAGTTCCGGACTACCAGAGGGCTGTGGCTGTACTTAATAGTATACAGTAGAGCGTCGATTATCCGAACTAATTGGGGGATATGGGTGTTCGGAAAACCGGTTTATTCGGATAATCGAACTGTATAATTTTATGTACCAATGTACCAATAAAACATATATAATACAAATTTCGTTTATTACAGTTGTAAATAGGAATATAAATGAAGTAGAAATAGCTTAGTAAACAAAAAAATATTGTATATTCAATATTGAATATGCTGTGTGATTATATTTATAATTTCTAATAAGACTTTCTTCTCCCTCCTCTTCTCTTTCTAGCAACAACTTACGTAGCAATACTTTTCTGTAATATCGCTTGAAAGTCTCAATAACACCTTGGTCCATGGGCTGTAATAAGGAGGTTACATTAGGTGGAAGAAACATCACTTTTATAAATTCATCCTTTTCATTTAGAATGTCACATGATGGATGAGTTAGTGCATTATCAAGGAGCAATAAAGTTTTCTCTCTTTTCCATTCTTTAGCTGATGGGCTTTTACAGCGGGTACAAAAACTTCTATAAACCATTCCGTGAAAATAGAACTGTTCATTCAGGCGCACTTTTGTGAAGTATAAACAATAGGCATTGCAGACATATTTACGTGTTTGAAACAACGCGGTTTCTTGCTTTTACCAATAACAAGCATAGGCAATCGGTAGGTACCAGTTGCATTAGCACAAGCTAGAGCAGTGATACGATCCTTGTTTACTTTAGGACCAGGTGCCGCTAATTCACGACGCGAAGAGAATATTTCGTGGCAAAGCCTTCCAATTGAGCCCAGTTTCGTCAGCGTTGTAAACGTTTTCCAGAGCATAATCTTCTAGTTTCAATACGTCGCTTAATTTTATTTTGAAAGTATGAGCTGTTGAAGAATCAGCAGACAATTTTTCTCCTTGTATTTGAAGCTCACGAATGCCATATCTTGACTTAAACCGTTTTATCCAGCCCGTGCTTGCTTCAAAGTTCGTCGGCCCTCCAAGTTTTTCATTAAATTGTTTTGAGTTTTCACATAGAATGGGACCAGAGATAGGTTCTCCTTGTGATCTTTTTTTTGTAAACCACTTGTAAACAGCATCTTCGAGAACGGTATTCGTGGCGAATTTCATAGTTTTACGACTTGTCGACCCATCAGTAGAATTAAGCTTGGATATGGTCGTCTTTTGTTTTTTTATATCCGTAATTGTCGACTTATCCCCACTTTGTACTCATTAGATAAATTGGTTGCAGTTTCGCCTTCCTCTAATCGTTTGTTAATCTCGTATTTATCTCTCATGGAAAGAACAACACATTTACGTTTAGGCATTTTAAATTGTAAGCTAATAGGGCAAAACTAATACACAAAAGTGATCGTAACAGAGCGCTGACGCTGACTGAGCGTGCGGGCAGAGCCAGAGGTACAGTGCTATCGGTACTGAACGTAGGCCAACACGGCACTGCGGGGTGAGGTGGGGCTCGCTGCTGCGGTAGTCGCATCTCGGCGTGGCAGTAGTTCGGTTAAGCGATCGTTCGGTTGATCGACGTTCGGATAATCGACGCTCTACTGTAGTTGATAATTGCTTGTCCGCGGTGTCCGTCTTGCAAAATGTTTGTCAGATTACTGCGGGTCAACTGTATAAACTTTTACAAAGTACACCCTCAAATTTTTCACTTGTGCTTACAGAACATGATACTATCTAATCTTAAGTGGTGTTTAGTCTTTGCTTTGAGGTTAAGTGAGAGATACAAGTGTCGTAGTTATTTCCCTTAAATTTATTGTTTTTTAAGTGCTGTTGAGTTACTATAGTTAATTTTTTTGTCTTGGTGGTTGTTTTAACATCTGTAGATTAGTAAGTGTTTTTAGTTGTGCCGTTTTTATGTAAGTTTTAGTTGTAGAAATATAATGGAGGACGAACCTCCTGATCCCGAAAGGGTTCGCAATGACTCCTTTCCTTTACCCATTGATAATGTAGAACCTATTAACCGTAAACGCGCCCAAGTAAGTAATGGGTCTGGCCATCCACAAAAAATAGTTATTACTGATCCAAACCAACAATTTCCTTCAATACAATCCTCATATACCCATCCTGATTTTATTAATAAAAAAGTAAAGTACTCTCAAGATGATACCGCTCCTTTTCTAGTTCACATAAGTAAAATGCCAAATGATCAAGTGTCCGGAATAACTCTTAAACCAATTAAATTCGGTCACTTTCTGTATCATAATAATATTAAAATATAGTTTGTGACGGAATCAAAAAATTGGACGAAACAGGATATCGGTTGAGTTTAAAACAGCAGCAGATGCAAACACTTTTATTGATCACCCAGCTCTTCAGAATTCTAAATATAAAGCAACTATTCCTCATATAGTATCACTCGTATGGGGCTAGTCAGACAAGTTCCCATAGAGTGGACATTAGAAGAATTAATTGCAGCTATAGAAATTCCCTCTGGATATGGTGCAATAATTAAAGCTCGCCGACTCAATAGACGATCAGTGAGTGACAGTAATAGCGTTTCATGGGTTCCAACTCAGACAGTAGTCTTAACTTTTTCTGAACAAAAACTTCCACCCCATATTTACTGCTTTTACACCTCTATGCCAGTAGAAAAATATGTTATGCCACTCATTCAGTGTCATAAATGTTGCAGATTTGGTCATGTTACTTCCCAGTGCCGATCATCCCCTCGCTGCTTTATATGTGCACAAAATCATGAAGGTTTATCATGTACTAGGCAAACTCCTACTTGTCTATTCTGCTCAGGACCCCACACAGCAAAAGACCCTACCTGCCCTGAACATCTAAGGCAAAAATCTATTAAACTAGTTATGTCATAAGAAAATATATCATATTTAGAAGCTGCAGCTAGATTCCTCTGATACGAAGATCCTTTGCTGACACAACAAGAAGCCCACTGTAATTCTTCCTCAACAGACCCTTATCCCACAAATGACAGTCTTTTAACTCCTTCGCACAGACTTCACAATCTACATCATATAAAAACAATCTTTATTCCTCAACATACTTACAGCCAATCATTAAATTCTGGATATGATAAGCCAGCCCATCAGGCAATTGTCGAGAATCCTACTTCTTCCTTCCAATTGGGTGTGCTTTACTGGGGAATGACAACATTTCTAATAATGATAACTTCTGCGAACTTATGATATCAATGTTAATTAACATGATTTCCGTTTCAGTGACGCAGAACTTCCCTCAGTTTACGTCAAAAACTTACTCAGCTTACTTCTATAACTAGCAACATTCACAATTCTACAATGGAATTGCCGGAGTATCAAACATAAAAAGAATGAACTTATCTTTCTTATTAACAAATTTAGTCCACTTGTTCTTGCCATCCAGGAGATGTGGCTTAGACCTGACTCCCAATTTAGGATATCAGGTTATTCATGTTCGGGATGATAGGAGCGATGGACATGCTGGTTCCTCTATTCTGATCTCAAAAAAAATTACATATTCTTCTATACCTCTTCCTTCCCACAGCTCCTCAATTAATGCTGTTGCAGTCAAGGCCCTCAACATATCTTTTCTGTCTGTATACATTCCTGATCCTAATGTTACCTTGTAATCTTAAATGAACTTCTTAATCTTATTTCTTCTAACCCCTCCTGTTGTCATCATGGGAGATTTTAATATTCACCATACTTCATGGGGCTCACATTACTGCGATTCTCTATCATCTACATTTCTAGATATGATAGACGACTTAAATCTTTGTACCCTTAATGATGGTTCTCCTACCGTCGTGTTTCACCTTCTCAGAACGTAAGAAGTGCAGTGGACTTGACTCTTTGCCTCCTGGCTTAGTTTCCTTCTATCATGGAAAACACTACCAAATTCACATGGTAGTGATCACTATCCAATTTTATTACATCTGTTGACTCTACAAGAGCAAATTCTGAATTCAACCCGAGGTTAAAATATAATTTATCAAAGGCAGACTGGCATCACTATTCTTCTGTCTTAGATCAAGCAATATCAACAACTCCTTCTTTGCATCATGAAAATGTACATTCAGTCTATTCAAAATTCAAAACTGCATTATTATCTTCCGCCAGTAAGACTATTCCTTTAAAACAACCCTACAGAAACAATTTGGCCTCGCCTCCTTGGTGGGACCAGGATTGCACATCTGCTTGCAAAAAAAGAAAAGAGGCTGAACAAAATACTTTATCAATGACCATGGAAAACTACATTTCCTATAAACAAATAGCAGCTGAAACAGTAAAATTGCTGTCTCAGAAGAAAAAAACTGGCTGGCATAGGTTTTGTTCTACCTTATCTCCTTCCACACCACCTTCTCTAGTCTGGAAAAACATTAAAAGATATCGCTGTTCTAAAGCAGTTGAACAAAATGTATCTTCCAATGATCCTTCAATTTGGCTTGAAGAATTTGCACTTAATCTTGCCCTCCTTCTATACAATCCCCAGATGAATTTGAAATCCCTTTTCTTCGAGGAATTATTTACAGTTCTTCAGAGTCTTAAGGACTCTCTCCAGGAGTAGATGGGATTCCTTACTCATTCATAATTAAAAGCAGTAAAAACTAAAACTATATTTCTTGACATTCTGAACCACATTTTGACTCTGAATTCCTCCCAAAGAATGGAAGACCCAAATAATACTTCCTATTCTCAAACCGGTAAAGCCAGTGAAGACTTTTCGTTACAGACCTATTGCACTGTCATGTACAATGGCAAAGATACTGGAACATCTGATAAAAAATCGGTTAGAATGGTTCCTAGAGAGTAAGGATGTTTTACCAAAAAGCCAATTTGGCTTTCGAAAAGGCTTAAGCACTATGGATAGCCTCAGTACACTAGTGACTGACATCCGCATTGCTTTTTCTAAAAATGAATACCTTGTTGGAGTCTTTCTCGATGTTTCATCCGCGCATACGACAATGTACTTCTTCCTGTACTCAGGCAAAAAATGCTAAAGCTGAGTATACCAGTGAAGATAGTAAACTATATATCAAACTTTTTCTCTTCTCGGTCTATTTTAATAAATTTTCAAAACTCACTACTCCCTCCCCGACATATTTGGAAAGGTCTTCCACAAGGCTCAGTCCTCAGTCCTATTCTCTATACTATCTACACTTTCGATTTAGATCTTGCAGTCAATTCATTTTGTAATGTCTTACAGTATGCAGATGATTTAGCCCTATATATTTCTACAGACAACCTGACTACAGCTAATTCCCGGTTAAATTCTACCATGGAATATTTACAGTGCTGGTTAACTGATCATGGTCTATCTCTCTCTGTTTCCAAAAGCAGTATAGTGATTTTTACCGCCATAAGAATGTCCCTAATATTCCAGTTTTATATAAAGGCTTACCTATTCCATTCGGGACAAGGTGAAATTTTAGGTATGGTACTAGACAATAAATTATCCTTACACACCACATTGAGTACATTTCTAAAGTGTGAGAAGAATATAAATATTCTTCGTTCTCTTTCAGGAGTATGGTGGGATCTCACCTTTTCACAAAAGCTATTATACAATGCTGTAATTGTAGTCATTTAGATTACGGATGCTTTTAGAGCCATGCAATAAATCATCACTTAAAAGTCTAGACAAGATACAGTATAAATGTCTCGCATTATAATTGGTGCAATGAAATCTTCCCAATTAATGCCCTTCAGGTAGAGTGTGTTGATTTTCCTCTCAACATAAGAAGACAATGTCTTTCAGACAGATTCTTCTTTAAGATCTGTCAACTCTCTTCTCATCCCCTAATTCCCAGGCTACACCTCCTCTCAGAATTCTTATCTTCAAGTAGGTACTGGCTCCATAAAGATTGTCCACATTTATTTAATAGCTTAGTCTCATTCCTACAAATTCCTGGGCTCATTTTCTCATGCAATACAAGTCCACTTTAATACTCCTTTCAAAGCTATTATATATCAACCTAACATTCACCTTGACCTAGATATTAGAAAAGGTTCCCTGAGGCAGAATTAAAATTAAAAGAAGCCATAGAGAAAATTGGAAGATTGGATGACCATGTATACAGATGCATCCAAAATTACTGATGATGGCTGTACTGGTGCAGCTGTCTGGATCCCCAGGTTTAAAATAATCCTCAGCTTTAAGTGCCCTTCATTATGTTCCATTTTACTGCTGAGACAATTGCAATCCATGAAGCTCATATATGTTGAATCACATAGCCTAGACAAGACAGTGATTTTAGTGATTCTAAGAGTTGTTTATCTGCTATTTTGGCTAACCAATTTCAAAGTAAATATAAATTTCCCCTAATTCTTGATATAAAAAGCATTCTGTATAGGTGTCATCTTAAAGGGATTTCTGTCTGTTTAGCCTGGATACCTAGTCATAGTGGTATCTGTGAAAATGAAAAGCAGATTTGTGTGCCAAAGAGGCTACTAGAAGTGGCACCCCACTAAATTTTGCTTATTCCCATAACTTGCTTTCACTTACTAGGAAAAAGCTTGTTAATACGTGGAATGAGATATGGAAAACATCACAAATACTAAAAGGCAAACACTATGCTGCTATACAAGATAATATTCCATCAAGACCTTGGTTTTCATATTTAATAAAGCAAACAAACGTGCTACTTCTATTGTCTGCCGGTTGAGAATTGACATGCCTGTAGATATGTTCACCTAACTAAACTCAGGATTAGGGATAGTTCTTTGTGCGAATGTGGTTTAGATGAGGGAACACTAACCATTTTTTTTTAACTGCACCAAATTGTCATCATCTCTTTACGATTATCTGACCCCTGACATCCTCGTCAGGGACTTTAACTCCTTCTAATCTTCACAAATACTCGTTTGTATATATTTTATGTGATTTTATTAACTGTAACCACATTAAACTATAATTTGTTTGTCATATAATAAGACATTAGTATTGTTCTAACAACATTGTCTGTCTGAAGTTGACCAAAATCATTCACATAATATTTGTTGTTACCATTTCTTGTATTATCAATTTCCTTTTTAAACAGAGTTTGTGTCCCAATTAAACTTTTTCATGTAACATGTCATTAGCGAATTCATCGTAACCGCCATAAAGGAAGAAGAAGAAGAAGAAGTGGTGTTTAGGCAAAAAAATATTTCTTTACACATTTGCTAATTCAGGGTCAATAGGCTAATCATCATCACTATCAGCCTGTAAAAGTCCACTGCTGGTCATATCCTCCCTATTGTTAGGAAAATATCTTAATGGTCATGCTTAGCGGCAGGATTGACAATCACAGTACCAGATGTCGCACACCAATGATGCTGCTGTCCAGTGCAGGAGTTTGGGTATTTTACATCTGGCAAAGGCTAGGCTATAGGCGATTAGGCTATTTAAAACAGTTCAAAGTTAGTAGCTTTGAACTGTTTTAAATAGTTAAGTGAAGGAACTTAGTGAATTTGTTGTGAAGTTCGTTTTTTAATATGTTTGGTACTTTATCATGTTAAACGGCTAGATTGAATGAAATTTGGAACAGAGAAAGCTTTATACCCTCGTACATACGCTTATAGGTACATACATAGGTAACCTTTTATCCCAAATAAATTATGTTCTACATAAGTAGAACGCTGACAAACTCACAGGCAGAATGTAGTAGTTAGTAGAAGTAGGCTGTCTTCTGCCCAATACGTATGAAACTGATCTCACTTAGTTTCCATAACTAACTTCTCCAGTATGCTTGGAAAGTGAAGAATTTGGATTCCAGATGCCAGATTCTGGAACTGCCAGGAACATTCTATTCTTTTCTTTTCTTTTTAAGTTCTTGTTAATTACTTAAACAAATCAAGTAAATTGTTATTGCTTGCCGTTTATAGATTACTATGGATGACTTTGTAGAAAACACCAGAAAAACCGAAGATAAAAACAGCGTGTGGGGTCATTTTTTTAAATCAAAAACGAAATCGGAAGAAAAATGCAAGTATTGCAATAGAGTACTTTTGTGTACTGGAGGGTCAACTTCATCATCACCTCAAAAATAAGCATTTAATATCATTAGACTCTACAAAGGCAGCCTGCAAGCAGCCAGAAAATGAAGATGCAAGACCATCATCTAAAAAACCAAACAAAATTAAAGAATATCTTAAAACTATTGATTCTATGGAACTGACAGTCTCAAGAATGGTCACTCTTGACGGTATTGCGTTTTTAGGGTCTTTGCTAACTCTGTGGATTTAAGAAGACTATTCAAAAAAAGAAACTTTGTGCTCCCAGCTTCAGCCAATACTATAAAAAACACTGTTTTGCAATACAGCGAAAGCGTCAAACAAGAAGTGAAATGTGTATTAACTAAATTAAAAAGAATGGCCTAAGGTTTTCTTTAACTGCCGATGAATGGACATCTAACCTTAGGACAATCACGCTAAAATGACTGACTGACACCTGACTTAAATAATAAGCATCACATTAGCTTGGGACTTGCACGATTGGAGGGATCAGTCACATCAATAAAGTGCGCTAATATTTTAGAAAAGCGATTGCACGAGTTCGATTTGTCTCGAAGATGATATTACAGGTCTTTCTACTGACGGGCTGCCGAATGGTGAAGATGGGAAAATGTTTACCCGTATATCATCAATTGTGTTATGCGCATGGCATACAATTGGTACTCTACAAAAACATCAAGTAGCTAGTGTAACAACGCACGATGCTGTAGCAGAAAATGTTAATCTATCTCACTCTGATAGTGATGATGAAGAAGATGGTGTATTTGTTGAGACAGAAAATAGACAAAGATCCAGTTCCAGTGTTTCTAATCAATACTACAAAGACTTGATTCAAAAGTTAGACGGGTAGTGAAAATTTTAGAAAATCTGCCACTAAAATGATGACATGCTACAACAGTATGTAAAAGAGAAGTTTAGCCATGAAATATGTGTGATTTTGGACTGCAAAACGAGATGGAGTTCGTTATGGTTGACAGATTTTTAGTACTCTATGAGTGTATACAGAAAGCGTTGCTGGACTTAAAATCGGATATTTGTTTCATAGATAATGAAATTACCCCTCTAAATTGAGTAAAAGAAGCACTCGAAATAGTAAAAGGAGTTGTCGAAGTCTTGTGCTTAGAAGATGCAACTCTTCTAACAGCTAACACTGCGTTAAAATACATGTTCGAAATTGTCAAGTTTTCACGGCAGTCTGAGTTTTGAACTACAGACAGCTTTACGAAAGACAATAGGTGAGAGATACCTTTTAATGCAAGGTGTTCTGAAATATTTAGACGACGCTCAAGTATTTTTCGATGACATTGACAATGATTCTATAATGTTTTCTTATATTTACGCGAAGACTACACATTAAATGAAACTAATTTTTACGGATTATATCGCGTTTAATTTTAACTTTTTAATTCCCGACGTTTCTTCTCTGATACATCTTTAGTAGAGTATGTTACAATTTACATTGCGGCGGAATGGAATGGAAGCTAATTATATTATATATAGTAAAATGAATTTTATGTTAATTGTGTAACGTGCAAACTAGATAATTTAAAAAAAAATTGGTTGCCTGTAAAGTCGGTATACGGGCGAAAGTTTTACGTGACAACGACTTTGAGTGGTAAAATAATTTTATTATGTCTGTCTCTCGCTCTTAGGCGGGCTAACCATGCCCGAGTGGAAGGGACGCGTGCCTCTCACTCGCTCTCATTGTGAGCGGAGCGTAACGCAGTTTCTTGAAGTGTCACCGGCAAACCAATTTATAAGGCGTTGTCACGTCAAAACATTTTCCCAATTTTTGTTTTTGCGTATATCGGCAGCACTAAATGAGCACTAAATTATTATCTCATATCATTAGGTGATAATTCACTTGGATGTCAATGTTTCATTACATACTCTGCTAAAGATGTCAAATTAGAAGAGTTTATGATATTAAAAACATTTTCCCAATTTTTGTTTTTATATATCGGCAGCACTAAATTATTGATGCTTCTATTTGGTGCTGTATTAAGCGGTTATCGTTTTAATAGGTGGAACACTGCTAGCTTAATTAAAAGCTAGCAGTTTTCTAATTTTGATCAAGCTATTTTGGCGTGAAATTTAAATTTGCAGCACTAAATATTTAGCAAAAATTTTAGTGATTCTGCCCAAATGACCATTCCAGCTTTATAGACGTGAGGTTGAACACTGCTTCTTCAACTCCTACTTTCAAAAGTTTCAAAGAGGAGCTTTTGATGCATTGAAACCAACAAAGAGCTATACTAAACCATCTTTATCTGCGCTAAATTTAGAAACCGAAAAATGGTATTATGTGAAATGGCATTACGCGAATGGCGGTGGATGCGGGAGTTTTAACAAAGGCATACAAAGCTCTCATCACGATCAAGCCCACAAGTGTCGAATCAGAACATGCATTTTCGACAGCTGGTTATTTCTGCAGCAAAATACGGTCTCGTCTTAATTAGACTCTTGACGCGTTACTTTTCTTAAGATCTCATTTTCTTATTAAAACGTTTAAGTGTCAGCATACAAATGTATTGTATAACTACATGCTAGATCAGATTCAAACTTGGCAGATATATTGAGAAGACAAATCGATGTCTGTAATTGGTTTTCAATTTTCAAAGTACTAAATCAAACAAAACAAAATAAGAGCGAGTTGAAACTTTCATACTAATATAATTACAGCCTTTTATTTTGTGTTGTTTAAGTTTATACCGATGAAAACAAATAACAGACATTGTTCATTCGTCATGTCAATATATTTGCAAAGAATAATTGACCCAATGTTGTGTCGTTTTAAATGAGAGTAGAACTAACAATAATATTAAATATATAAACCTTTCATTAAACTTTTCTTTAATGAATTTCTGCACTTTCATTGAAATTTTGAATATGTATTTCCTTTTAATAGGTACGTATCTATTTAATAATTAAAAAGATAAGCCTGAATTTCACATGCAGTTTAACAATATAATTTATACAAAGAATAGAAAATCTTAATTTCAAACCAGTTTCACCGAATACCGGATTTTTTATAACTACTCAACCGTCCACGGTGACTACAGTCCCCAAAAAATTATTACCTCACCTGTCCATGGTGACTACAGTCACCAAGCGACATCTTTTGGGTTAAACGTGTACAGCGCAAAAGATAGCTGTTATTAATACAGTAAAATTATAGATGGTGCTATTTTAAATTTGTCATCTTTGAGGTGAATTTTATCTGTATAATAGTAACAAAATATTTACAAAATTGGCCTAAAGGTA